>CP139502.1:65243279-65576536 GCA_021014915.2 Artemisia tridentata subsp. tridentata | reverse complement strand
TGAATAGTGTAGGATCAACAACACCCTTGGAGAATTTGTTTGCTAGGAGGAACTTGGACAATGTATCGTACCATGCCCTTGGCGCCTGTTTTAGCCCATAAAGAGCCTTATTCAAGCGGTAAACATGAGTAGGGTGTTCAGCATCCACGAATCCTTCAGGTTGACTCACATAAACTTCTTCCTTTAAGTCACCATTCAAGAATGCCGTTTTGACATCCATCTGGTAGACTATCATATTACGACTAGCCGCATTAGCTAGGAAGATTCTTATAGCTTCAATTCTAGCAACCGGAGCAAACGATTCTTCAAAATCAATGCCCTCTTCTTGTCTAAACCCTTTAGCAACTAGCCGTGCCTTGTTCTTTAAGACATCACCATACTCGTCAAGCTTCACTTTGAAGATCCACTTTAAAGCAATGATCATTTCACGCTCCGGAGGAGGCACTAACTCCCATACTTCAAGTCGATCAAATTCATGGATTTCATCCTGCATAGCCTGGAACCAGCAATCTTTAGTCATTGCTTCTTTGGCATCTTTTGGTTCGACTTTAGACAGTACGAAATTGAAGAAGCACCATAGTGCATCAGTGGCTAGTTGATTACGTGTGGATACTGGACGTGAGGGATTGCCTATGATGTTGTCGATTGGATGATTACTGGTCCATTTCCTGAGATGGTCGTGAGGTTGATGGTAATGAACAGAAGTAGCAGTGCTGTGTTCCTCAGGTAAGGATGTGTCTGATAGATGTTCAGGAGCAAATATGTTTTCAAAAGGAACCTCTTCAACAGGAGCAAAAGGATTAACTTCCAAAGAGTTATTATCTGAAGATTCTTGCATTACTGGAGAAGTTTGAGTGTTTGATGACGAAGGTGATTGACTGGCAGCAGGAGCATTGTGACTGACTGATACTGAAGCTGCAGGTCCTTCTGAATCTTGTGGGGCTTGAACCTCATCCATAGGAATTACAGCTGATTCACTCGGGATGGTTCCATTTGTTGGCTCAAAGTATTCATCAAACATGGGATCGAATAACTTCTTCAACTCCTCACATGTAGGTGGCACATAAGAATCTGCAGGCGTGGAATTCTGTACAAGTCCTGAACTAATGGGTCCAGGAGACAAAAGGTGAAGATCGGGTCCAGAACTGATTTGTCCTGAAACAGGTAGCTCACTCAGCTCATCGAACGTAACATGAATGGTTTCCATGATTTTACGGGTCCTTTTATTGTAGATTCGATACCCTTTACTGTCTGGTGCGTATCCAACGAAGATACCTATATCTGCTTTAGCTCTTAATTTTCCCAGGTCTTGACTATCGTTAGTTGGATAGCAAAGAGCACCAAACACACGCAGAAAGGAAAGATCTGGTTTCTTGTTATGAATTAACTCGAAGGGAGTCTTCTCATGAACCGGATGAATTAGGGATCGGTTTTGAGTGTAACATGCTGTTGCAATAGCTTCTGCCCAGAGAAACATCGGTGTCTTTGAAAATATAAGCATGGTTCTTGCAGCCTCCACCAGAGTACGGTTCCTTCGTTCAACCACCCCGTTCTGTTGAGGCGTGCGAGGGATACTTTTCTGATGCGTGATGCCAATATTTTCATAGAAATTACGGAGTTGTTGGTTAACAAACTCAGTACCATTATCTGTGCGGATGATTCTGATAGTTTTATCTAGCCTTACTTGCAGCTGTTTTATCAGTTTAATGATAACCTCTGGAGTTTCGTCCTTGGTTCTCAAAAACTTTACCCATGTGAACCGAGAATAATCATCTACTATCACCAGAACATACTTCTTTCCATTTATGGTTTGTATTCTCATTGGACCGCACAAGTCCATGTGGAGGGTGTGAAGAACTTCCAAGTTGGTGTTGACGGTTTTAGGCTTGTGGGTTTGTTTCTTGCTTTTACCCAGTTGACATGCAGAGCAGAGATGATCTTTCTCATATTTCAGTCTGGGCATCCCTCTAACAAGATCTTTACGGGAAAGATTATTTATGGTACCGAAGTTCAAGTGGTTCAAACGACGATGCCACAGCCATGATTTTGTTTTAGAGGCTTTAGAAAGCAAGCATATTGGAGAGGACTTCAACATTTCTTCAATTGAGATGGTGTATAGATTGGTGCCCCGACTGCCCTTGAGGAGATCTAAACCATCCAATTCTCTGACGAAACATGTATGCTTTCTGAAAGCCACTTCCAGATCTGAATCACAAAATTGACCCACAGAAAACAGATTGTGTCCTAGTCCTTCCACATAATATACCCTTGAGATTACACTATTACCAAACACATAATCTCCATAACCCATAATAGCACCAAAGTGGTCGTTCCCAAATCTAACTGTCCCGATAAACTTTTTCACGAAGTTCTTGAGCCGTGAGCGATCTCCAGTCATATGTTTTGAGCAGCCTGAGTCCAAATACCACAGGACGATTTGTACGACCTGCATTTGAAACCAGACAACAATGGATAACTGAAAAATGTGGATCCCCAAGTGCAATTGGGGTCCATTTGGTCAGCACACACATATTCAGGAACCACAGATTTCACAGATGCTACTATCTTTACTGTGGAGACAGAACTTGAGACAGGACAAGACCTAGATGGAAGGCATTGTGATTCTAAAGGCAAGATTCTACCAGTTGGTCTCCATTCCTTATTCTTCACAATTTTATGCATATTCATTTTAGGTAATGGTCTCTGTTTTCCTAAATTGAATTTCCTTCCAGTGGGTCTCCATTCCTTAACTTTGACAATTTTATGCTTATTCATTTTAGGTAACGTGCACTGTTTTCCTAAATTGAATTTCCTTCCAGTGGGTCTCCATTGATAGCCTATGCTAGCAAATGTTTTTCCTGTTGCTTTCCAAACCTTTTTGCATGCTTCAGATATCCTACCATTCTTAACATGGGATGATGCAGAAGACATCAGGAAAGACACAACACATTCATCATGATTAGCAGAAATTAAGCAATTGTCGCAAGTTTTACAGATAGCATTAGAATTCGAATTAATTACAGTACTTTTGATACTAGAATCAACACGATTCATCCTACTCATTGTAAACTTATTGTTCCTAGGTTGGGCTTCTACATTCTTCAAGTGATCATTCTTAGCTGGCGCAGTCATATCCTTTCTTTCATTTCCTCTAGACCTTGACCCGCTAGCTTGGGTGTCACTTTTTACTCCTGTAGAAGCATCGAAGGTAACATTAGTTTGTTTTTCTGTCGCATGTCTTCCTGATAATGATGTGTTGGGTTTTGATGTTTTGGGTGGTAGATCAAAGGCTACATGCTTGTTCACAACATTGGATGATGATGCAACAAATCTATCTCTATGGCCTCTAAACTTAGGAATTGAGCCTATGGCATATTCTAAGTTTTCCTGAATCCTTTTCGTGAGTTTGCATGCATAGACTACTGCTTGATCAAGTGGCTTATCATTCCTATCCTCTTCAACTACCTCACGAAGTGTGTCAAGACCTTCTCTAAGATGATCTAGATATGTTTGATGGGCAAGGCTGTTATTTCTAAGCTTAAACGGAATACGCCCAACATCAACATCATACTTTTTACAATCAGTAGCCTTTAGTGTATCACAATTACAAGTGGTGCATGGCATTTTACCTTTCACCCGAGCCTTAAGATTCTCAATTTCATTTGTCAAAGAGGTTATTTGATCATTATGATTGCTTCTTGTAACTTTAATAGAATCATATAACTCTTTGAAATGTTGTTTAACCTTTGAATTTTCTTCTCGATAACACTCATTTTCATAATGTAACTTATTTATGGTGTTTTGATATTGAAAATTCTGAGAATCTGAAGACGAAGGTTTATTGGTGCCATATACTTCACACTTGTTGGATTTCAATTGGGCAATTTGGGCCCTCAGCAGTCGAATCGTGTTCGTGTGAGCTTGAATTGTCTCATCTCGTTTGCTTAATTCAAAATAAGTATCAAACTCAGGAGCATCCGAGGATGTCTTGACATTTGATATTTTGCATTTTTCTTCTAAGTGTTGATGTTTGAGTTGCAAATTCAGATAATCAACTTCTAGTTTTGAAAAACGTTTAACCATGTTATCATGGTCATCATTTTGAATTTTTTCAAGCAATTTCAAATTCTCCCCCTCAAGCTCAACAACACGATTCTGGGTGACATTTAACGCAATAGCATACTCATTAAATTGACAAGCAGACAATGCAGAATCAGTGACAGTGTAAAATACATCTTGTGCAATACATTTAGCAATCAAGTTGTCATTAGTGATGAGTATGTTTTTTCTTTCAATCTCACGACTCTTAAGTTCTATTGCATATTCATTCACCTCATTTTCCATGTCTTTAAACACTACTTCCATTTCTTTTATTTCGGCTTTAAGGGCAGTTTGCAACCCTTCAAAATGTTCTTTAAGTAGTTTAAAGAATGGCATGACCTCAGTTAAGTAACACCTTTTTGCATGTTCAAAACACCTTTCCCCCTCAGTAATGCCGGTTGGTGTGATTCTCTTCTTACATGTTTTATCAAAATCAGCAAACAGTTGCCAAAGCACATATAAGCTAATAAAGGTTTTGCATTCAGTGGGAAGAGACAAAGGCACCAGATTCCTAGGTGTATTGGGAGGATACACCGTTATGGACGCAACTTTTCGAATGAGGAGGGTGTTGGCCTTAAGTTTATCTTCCTTAAGTTTTTCACTATCTTGTTTCCAAAATATCTGTTCAGGTGTTAACTTCTTTTGAGGAGCAAACACAGTCAAACGATTTTCCTCATAATAATCATGGGGTTTGATTATTATTCGTCTGGCTATGCACTCGGGATCCCTCATTTTCTCATTCATTTTTTCTTTTGTTTTCTCACTTAACTCATCCTCTTCATCAGTGTAGATATGCTCAGGTTGGTCATGAATAGGCTTAATCATCACATTACCATCATATAGGGCTGGTTGAAGTACTTGCATACCCCTAAGGATGGTTGACTTTGGTTCACCTATCATGATTTTACTATGCTTATCACTCAACTTTCTGTGCTTATGAATCATTTGAGCAGTTTGTATGGTTTGATTTTGTGTGTACAACTTATCTTCAAGCTTATTTTTTAACGTCTTGAGTTTAGAGAAATCATTTAAAAGAGTTGTTTCTTTTTGTTTGAATTCTTGCTTAAGTGTTGTTACACACTTTTGTGCTTCCTGTTTTTGTTTGACAGACTGTTCTAGCTGACTTTTCAAAGAACTTAACTCTAATTTTAATGTTTCTTCTCGCACTCTAGACTCTTTAATAAGTGTACTCATTTGACCTTCTAATTTTTGCTCACGATCATTAAGCTCAAACTTAGCACGCTGTTCATACATAGCAACTTGTTCTTTATAGATGTTAAGTCTAGTGATCAAGTTATTATCAGGGACAGGCAATTGGTTCTCATGGTACACACATGCATTATCTACATTACTCGCATTATCTAAGGCACATACATTACTCATAGCACACACATCATTATTGACAAAGGATTCACCATTTGGTACATCAAGCGAGTTGTTGCTATTCAAATACTGTTCATATGAGACAATATTGCTATTTTCCATATCAACATCACTTGAGTCAGAAACAACTGCCTGATGTACTTCTTCGGGAATCTGATGTCCCTCGACAATATTATATGTGTCATAAATTTTTAGTACCTCAGAAATCACGGATGCATTAGAAGAACCAGCTTGACGAGATGAGGCCAGGGAAGACAAGTTAGCCATGAAGATTGTTTGAGCAGTAGGTTCATCATCCACATCAGAGTCAAATGCATCACAGTCATCTGCCTTGAAGATGTTAGGATCATTAAGTGCCAGATCCTGAACAGGTTTCTCATCCACATCTTCATCAAAAGTATTTCCTCCATCTCCTGCCAAGAACAATAACTCTTCCTCATCCAATACAGCACCATTTTCTTGAGCTTGCATTAACAGCATCTTGTCTTTGAAGTAATCTGAGTTCTGAGGACGTTTAGGTTGATTGCAGTTTCTAGCAATGTGTCCAAGCCCCCCACAATTATAACACTTGATCTGTTTCCCTTGCCCCTGATTGGCATTCCCTGCTCTGTTCTGCACATAACCTCGACCCATGTTTCTACCAGCTCTCCCTTGCACATTCTGGACCACAATTTTCCCGTCCTCCACCATTGCTAGATTGCGTGGGTTGGAAGAATTCCTTAACTGATTGTTGGTCTGAGGGAGTGATGCTTGAAACTGTTGAACCAGTAGAGATACTTGATTGGTGAGGTTGTCAATCATTTTGTCGGTCTGAGAGTAGCCTGAGTCAAGTTGTGAACTCATAGCAGGTACTGGTGAGTGAAGTTGGTGATAGCTTGGATTGGATGATGATTGGTTTGTTGGTTGTATGTTTGTCATGAATGCCAGTGGGTCATTTGCAGTTGAAGGATTCAACTTTTCTCTCAGCACCCTATCATAGGCAGCATGCTTCTCATGTTGTTGCAGGTAAGCATACAGCTGTTCATAGTTAGTCTCCCTTAAACCTTTGTTGAGTTTGACGGCAGTAACAAATCTGTCCCATTCCGGAGTCATGTTGTTCACAAACTTTGAGTTAAGTTGGATATTGGGCATAGTCATTCTGATCATCCTCATATCATTCACCAACTTATGAAATCTCACATAGTAATCTGTGATATTTTCTCCTGGGTTCATTTTGAAATGCTCGAACTCATCATACAGCTGTGACTCACGATCTTCCTTTGTGAGTTCTGACCCTGCTAGCAGCATCTTAACGTTGTCCCACACAGCTTTGGCTTCAGTGTTGAAATTGATGAGCTTGTACACATCCTTTGGAAGACCTTGAATAACTATGTTGGAGGCTCTAATATCGGCATCATACCTCTTCTTTTCTTCTTCATTAAGATCGTTGTAGTTCCTAGGTCTGTCGATGCCCCAAGTTACTGTTCCATCTTCACCAGTTGTAACCACGTCTCTGGTGGTACCCATCTGATAAGGTCCTTCGTCAATTGACTTAAGAATGTTAACACCATTATCTTTGCCCAAGCAGTAAAGTCTAATTCATTGTGCCCAAGACTCATAATCCGTCCTATCTAGCATAGGTGGACGAGTGTCAGATCCTGCTGCTTGAATATCATCTGATGATGTACTTGATGTGGTAGCCATAGTAACTACGGGATTTTACTGATCTTGTGATTTAACCGAGAAATCGAATCTTTCGCGGGAATTTCTAAAATCACCAAGACACAAACCGCATACAAGTCTGAGAGACAAACCGAGTAGATACAAGCCGAGTAGATTCCACAGAGACAAACCGAGTCTATACAAACCGAGTCTACACAAACCGAGTACACAGCTGGGACAAACCGAGTAGGTACAAACCGAGTAAAATCCTTAGAGACAAACCGAGTCTACGTAGCTGGGACAAACCGAGTAGACACACAAACCGAGTAAATTTACACAAACCGAGTAAATTCTTAGAGACAAACCGAGTCTACACAAACCGAGTCTACACAAAGCTGGGACAAACCGAGTAGGTACAAACCGAGTAAAATCCTTAGAGACAAACCGAGTCTACGTAGCTGGGACAAACCGAGTAGACACACAAACCGAGTAAATTAACACAAACCGAGTAAATTCTTCGGAGACAAACCGAGTCTACACAAACCGAGTATGCACAGCAGGGACAAACCGAGTACGCGCAGCAGGGACAAACCGAGTGGACACAAACTCCCAGGCACGTCACTTTCACTGCCTTTTGTCCTTTAGCCTAAACGAGTAAAAGGACAAACCGTGTCCAAGAATTGACACAAACCGAGTCCAATAATCGTCCAAAACAGACAAACCGCTGCCAAGAACAACACAACTACAACCCACGAATTTTCTCAAAATCACCACACCGTTCTTAGATCTATGAATCCAAACACTAAATACCACTCTAATACTATTCTTAAGCTAGAAAGTACAAAGAAAACCAACTTCTAATCACTAAACAAAGTACAAAGATGAAATCTATGCTACTTAATCAAACCGAAAGAAAAACTTAAACAAACTACAAACCTAACCAAGAAAAAGCCTAAAGAACTACACAAATACAAGATAAAACAACCTCTAATCACTAAACAAAGTACAAAGTGAAATTTAAGCTACTAAACAAACCGAACCAAAGAAAATTAGAAAACTACAAATCGACCCAAGTATAAACACCTCACAAACTACACAAATTCGTGAATACCAACTCTCATGGACCTAACCATGGCTCTTGATACCAATTGTAGGGTATTCACAATACATGAATCACTAGTATGAGGCTTGTATGGATCGAATGGAAGAGGTTTTAGAGAGAGAAATGGGAGCCTTTTAGTGAGAGAAAGAAACTTGTGTAATATTAGATTGAAAAGGTCCAACCCTTCCCATGTGTGGGAAGGGGTATATATACTACTACATATTATGTCCCTAGTGGACTGTGGAGCGAGCTGACAGAGGGGAAAGCCCCGACCCACTCCACAATAGTAATTAATAACTAAACTACTAACAATATTACTGATAATATAGATAAGCCTACGAGCTATAGAAATGCTAATTAGATGCTCGGGGTGACCGAGCCTTCATCTGAATATTTATATTCCTAACAAGTAAGCTATACCACTTGCATGCTACTCAAATACATTTGCCTTAGTATTAAACAAACACAACCTAATACCATAACAAAATAAAACAACCAAAAATTGTTTACTTAAAAATACACTTACATAAAATAACATACATTCTAAATAAGTTAAACGTATAAGAAACATCAAAATATCGTAACAAAAATTATAAGTTCAAGATTGTATATATATATATATTTTTTTATCCGGATAACAATTTTTTAATCATAAATAATTGCCTCTATTTTATTGTATTTAATATAACAAACATAATAAATAATTTTAAGTTACCTAAAACCATCCAAATTATAATTAAAAGTCATGCCCTTTTATATGTCATTAACAATTGTAATAAAGAGCGTGTAAATTACAAAAAGAAAAATCACAAAGCGTGCCCACCCATTGGGCGGGCTTCGACAACTAGTATATATATGTATATATATATATATATATATATATATATATATATATATATATATATATATATATATATATATATATATAATATATATATATATATATATATAATTTAGTCATGTACGGATATCAATGATCTTTTATAGTTATAATTTATGTATTAATAAAGAGACAGGCATGACTTATAATTATTCTTTTGATGGTATTAGTCAACTGAAATTCATATTTAAGGACGGGGAGGTTAATTAATATTTTGATGGTATTAGTTTACGTTAAATATTTTTGAAGAAAGGTGAGGTTGACATACATTTTAATTGTTATTGGCGGGCATAACTTATAAGCCCGCCTATAATTATCGTTGAAATATATTAATATAGCGAAAGAAGGTGGGTAAAAAATGGCTGGAGGCTTTCTCAATCTAACAACCTAACAAACATGCAATATCAAAATCATACAACTATACATACATTCATATCATTCACGACTTCTGATCCTATGAAAACAGTCAAAGATCATTATTAACATCCTTCATAAAATTGTAAAACAAAAATAATAACAAATAACATCATTTGGTTTGCTAATTGATTGAGACGAATTCCCTGTTTGTGGCAGTGCAACATCCAAAATAAAATAAGTAAAGAGTTAAGATTACCTAACATGGTCTACTCAAATGGACTCTACACCAACTACACTTACACCAGAAGCCGCACCGCCAATAGATTTCACATTAGCAGCCGTCCCTATCCCAATCTCCAATATTTTTTTAGTCTTTTTTCCTTTCAAATTTGCGAATAGTCGTGACTTTAGACCTGCAAGCTTATCAAATATCAAGTGTCATTTACTGATTTAGACTAAAAAATGTTGTTCACAATTAAAATAATTGACTTGATTACTAACATCGGCCTCATAAGTTTTCATTATTCTATCCATGGCTCCAGCATAGAACTCCTTATACTAATTCGGTTTTGGAGGGTGAACCCTGTTCAATACATTCTCCATAAAGCATCAAATCACATGTTCAGAATACTAACCATGACTTATAATTATCGGTGACATATTTTACTATATATCATGCTTTTTAAAAAATAGGATTCGGGATGGTATATAAGCACCTGATGATGTATTCTTGATCAAATCTATCATATGGCTCTAAAGTCTACGGTGGTGATTATCACTTTGTGTTCTGACTTCCATGTAATAAGTTCGAGAACCATACAATCAAAAAGAGCCAATGCAGCCAACCTGTAGAGAACTGGACATCCAATCTGCAATATGAATGACATATTAGAGAATGAGTGATAACATTTTTAAAAATGCACAAAGAATAGGTTATAATTGTCAAAAATTATCATTAAGATTTTTCTCGTGGCATTACCATAATTGATTATGCACTGAGAGCTAAAGCCTTCGATATAAACGTCTCTTGCCTAATTCCTCCATCTAGGATAATGAGTAATAACATATTTTGAAAGGAAACAGAGAATGGATAATTATTGTAAAAAATTATCACTAAGATTTTGCTAGTGACATTACCATAACTGCTTGTGCATCGAGAGCTAAATCCTTGAATATAATGTACTTGTAACTGTAAATTCACAAACAAACTACGCTTGCACCTTTGTGTGAGCATACTTTACCACTTGTTCATGAGCATCCTCGATACCCTGTATGCATTTGTTTATTAATTATCACACGGACAGACACCTCTTCAAGTACATCATTGGAGGCCGGAACATAATCAAGTTGGCACCCCCCACGATTCAAGACTAATTTCTTCAGCCCCTATTTCCATAGCTCGAGCGTATGTTTTTAGCACACCTTCATCAGACGCATGCTATTGTGAAGTACCATTAACGCTAAACTCGAACGTTACCTTAGTTCTCACATTTCAAAATAATGGTTCTACGCTAAATCTACATTAAAAATTTTAAGCGTTAAAGATACCAAACCAAAAAGATCAATAGCATTGTGATGGCCAAGATCATTTTTTCAGTTCCTCATAATCAATTTTTAGTTATTGTATTACATTTCAATAACATCGGCTATGTAAGATAAGTTTTGGATTATGTGGCAATCAAGAAAGTCAGAGTAGAGTTCTATTTTTGACTTACCTATCAAGTCAAGATGGCCTTTTCCAATGTCTCATCTTCATTTTCTATGATTGTAATCTGATCTTTAACTGCAAATATAGTGTCTTCTTCCAAATCCTTTTTTCCATCTTCTGAATCCTTTTTGTTCACATGGTTCAGCTTTGACTGTGTAGTCTGGTCATGTACCATGTTTTCAAAGGTGACATCTACTTGTTTTAGTTGAGGCATTGTATCATTAACTTATTTTTCTTCTATCATTGATTCAGATGTGGGCTTGAGCTCTCCATGTACTGTAGATATTGTCGTTGCATGCGCAAGACCACACGGCCTCCTAAAAAACAACGGTGATACTTTGGTCTTGCATATTTTGGCCCGTTCTTTATCCGTGCTTCGTACCAAAACATCGTGTTGTAGTGCTTGCAAATGTGAATGCACCTCTCTAGCCTTAAGTAAATCGATGGTGCTCCTGAATCATAGATAAAGGATTAGGAAAAAGTAAAAGGAAAAAAAAGAGGATGGAATGAATATAAAATAGAACTTAGACAGCAGGTGAAAATACTATAAGTTTATATTACCTAAACACAAAGACCTTGTAGATGGGACATCCGTCTATGAAGTGAAATGATTGTCTGCCCGCGCATTTCCAGCACCTATTGGAAAAAAGACACTCAAGTAAGCAATGTAAATTCTGCAACGCAAGTGTATATAGAAAATTACAAACTTTATACGCATCTGCTGATGCGGCTATACCTCCAAATACAATTGGACGTTAACAAAATGAATATAAAATAGAAATATAATACAACCGTTGCTAATATTGTAATTTAATATTACCATAACTCGAGGAACTTGTAGACACGATGTTTGATTGTGCCGCGCCTTGATTCTCAAATCGTCTGTTTGAAGCACCTATCGGAAAAAACAATTTCTAAATTAGCAATGTCAATTAATTGATGCAAGTGTAAATAAGAAATTGCAAACACATCAGTTGATGCATCAATAATTCCAAATACAGCTGTACATAGCTTTACCTTGACTCTGAACCTCGGGACATTTAGTATTTCTGCCAAAGCTGCTATTGGATTTAAATTAGAGACAAGTATGTAATGCATAAATTATTCATATATAATGTAACTTGGTAATGAAAATGTATTTTTATAGAATAGAGATTAGATTTTTATCATTGATAATGGACAAATAATCGTCACTCGGGTGAACCCGACGTGACGTGACGTGACCCATTTGGACCTGTACTTAAATTATCAACCTAAATTTACCTCTATGAAAACTCAAATTATCAACAATCTGGACCGAGTTTGTTGAACTCAGCTGATTAAACATATAAAAAAATCATTTTACCAATAATAAATATAATGTTTGACTGCAGGCCTTACCAAGAGAGGATGTTTGGAACAACCTACTTGTCAAGTTCCATATGGGCCTTTTCCTAACCCAATTCTGTAATCTTCTTGGCTAATAGCTCGGTTCACATAGTTGTAGAAAATGATGGATTGGCTAATAGCTCTACCCGCTAATTGCTTGTGGCAATGGTACCTCGGGTATTGAAAGCTTCTTATGAATATCGACTGGTATTGTGTGATAAGTAAGCCCAATATACCATATGGTAAAATATACAACCAAGTGGCCATATTTCTGATGGATGTCCACATTATGTTTTCATCTGCATCTGTTTCATTGACCATGAATGCCTCAAGAGACATGTAACTCAGTGTACCCAGCTGCATTCCAAGTTTCAAAACTACAGATAGTTAGAACAGAATTATGTCGTCGAACATTGTGTAGTATTTTTTTAAGTAGAAAGTGGGCCGCCAAGCAAAAGAACCACACAAAAGTACTGGGCTGTAGGCACCTACAAAACGTCTATATTTTCCTTGCCATCTTCTTCAAGTAGTGAAGTAGCATCAGTAAACATTGCAATGGGTTGATCAGCCTGCACATAATCATGTTAGAAAAAAAAATTAGTTGCAGGATCACAAAAAAATTTATACTATATTTTTTTTGGCATACATGCATACAAAGACGATGATCAGTTTGATTTAAAAAGCTAACCATAATGGTTCATAAAGCTCATCACTCATACACAAAAGATTTTAGGTAATCCTTTTGTAGTTTTAAAGACGCCGCCTGCGACGTGGACAAAACCACAAAAGACAGTTTTACAATTTACTCTCTATTGAAATAAAGCTTATATGTGAGGATTTTGTCACGAAAGAAGTAAAGTGACCATAGATCAGGTCTAAAAAAAGAACTAATCATAGATGATCATCTTTTTATTACGATTAGTTACGGGTCCAATAGAAGAAACATACCATAGAAACTAATCATCCTTCCATTCTGCTCCTCGTTCTTTGGCTCTCTTATAAATTATACTATAGAAAGGCATTAGTGTTGTACCTATATGAGGAGTCAGCATCACCAATACTTGCATGAAGAACCCCTAAGGAAGAAGAAAATGCCAAAAAGAAACTGATCCAGTAGAACCTCCGCATCTGTTCATAAAACATTTTCTCAGCGGCTTATTTGGTAGAGGGGCACCATATTTTGTTGCTCAAAGTCCCATAACAAAGTCCACGTTTGATTCTATAACTCCAAACCCCAAACTCTTCTAACTAAGCTACTCACCCTTGATAACATTGTACTTAACTTTTGTTGCAAACTAACCATCTCTCTTAAGAAAGAAAATTCACTAACAAATATTAACCAAATTATTAATAGAACATATTAAGCTTAAAAAACTTCAAATCAAACTATCATGAATAACATATATAGTGGTAATTTTTGCTTATGAAAGTAATCTACTTAAACTAACAATTATGATCCCACGTCTTATTATAGAAAAGAGAACACCAATGAGCATTGAGCCATTGATGATCAAAGTGATATATTAATAGCACTAAACTTCAAATGAAACCCAAAAGCTATATCAATATAGCGTATTTATAACACTTCCTACTTATAGCAATGCACATTAAGATGAAAATGATGTAAATGTCAAGACTGAATTTGGGAAATCACCTGATGATATCTGTGGCTAACAATGCATGAGACTTGTGCTAGGGGTTTGAAATTATTTAAGATATACAACCATATATTTACAAAATTGCAGTCACTGAGATAGAAATTAACTATATAACAGAATAACAAATAAGACTGTTCTTGTTGTCCATTGTTCTAGCACGAAACTGATGACAAATAGATAAGGCAAGCAAAGTTTTTATACTAATAAGAAACCTGGGTCTAACCTTCAGAAGTCAATCACCATTAATTAATAAGTGGCCTGACTTGACGTACACTTACTTATGAATGAGATTTAGTGGGCTTAAGATTTTGTTGTCCCTTGTTCTAGCACTAAACTGATGACAAATAGATAAAAGGAACTAAACTGATGACAAATAGATAAAAGGCAAGCAGAGTTCTTAAACTAGTAAGAAACCCGAGTCTAACCTTCATAAGTCAAACAACATTAGATTGGCCTGACTTGTACGGAGACAAGTTCGAAGAAGATTCAGAAGAAGCAAGGACACAATATGCTGGTCTAACATATGCTATAATTAGAGATTTAGTGGGCTTAAGATTAACATGGACCTCACCATCTACTATACGCTGTCAAATAATGTTTCTTTTACAGTACTAACTTGAAACAACTTAGACATAGATTCCTAACACAGACATAAACATTATTTACTAATATTGAAAACAACCACTGCAAGCTGTCCACCTTCATCTCAACTGGTTACTTGTCTTTGCCTGTAAATATGACCCTCTTATTGTTTCTTAAAGATCTAAATTATGTACCTTTTGATTAAAGGCATTAGAATCTAAGATATGAAAATAATACAATACACAACGATTAACTATATGCATTAAACACATGCCTCACTCTTAGTTAGTGAACTAATGATATCAATTGATGCATCATTTAGGTTAATGTGAATATACAACTACTGACTCGCGTATATCATGTTAATCAAAATCCTATCTACATGTAAACCCCAACTACTTGCTAAGAAACTCATAAAAGCCTTAGCCATTTAACTAAATAATGTACTCTTGACGCTCGTAATCTTGTTATTCCAAATTAGAAAGTAAATAATAAATAATACATTTCAAATATCCTCATACTTCCCTCTATGACAAATTATAGAAACGGGAGAATTAGCACGGACACCTTTTAATAGCGGCAGTCCTGGTTTGAAAGTTGTACGTGAAACCGAGCTGGTCAAACGCCAGTCCCCTGCACGGATGTGGTTTATGGTGATGAACATAATTCATACCCCTACACATCATAAAGTATATGTTTTAAGTGCTAAGAATTCAGAAATTCAGACGGGTTATTTAAATTTCAACTGGTTAGTTTGACTTCATAGAAGTCAAACTATATTGTTTCAGGCATATGTGGTTATCACCAGATAGTATTATACATGAGACCCGCAAACTGATATAGCAACCAACTTAAGATGTAACTGATATAACAACCAATTTAGTACTATACATAGTATTAAACTTCAGGTTAAGACTATTAAAGTAAAGAGATTGATTCAGGTACTGAAAGTTTAAATAGAATGGAGAGTTGAGATGTAGTTGCAAGTACCATATTACTTGATCATTATCTCAACTGTCTAGATAATCATTTTAGATGGATGTTCAAAGAAAACATAACTCATTTTCAGAACATTAATTATAGTAAGTTTGGCTAATGAACACAAAACTCACCCTCTTTGCAAGCTTTGTAGCCTTTCCTTCAAATGGCTTTTGTCTTCACATTACGGTGTTTTAAGTGCTAAGAATTCAGAAATTCACATTAGAGGTAGTATGATAATATTGTTCTATGTTTTTATGAAGATCGATTACATATTCTAAACTATAAAAGCCTTTTATAAACCAATAGTATTAGACGACAAATAGCTGATTTTCTTATTGAAAGTTTTGAGTATATGAATAAGCCGAACGACCCACTTTCAATGCATCTACTTCTAAAACAAAAGAATAAAGACAGTTTACCTCTGAGAGCGGCTGTTGCGTTCATTTAAAGCGGTGGCGCGAGCTGCACAATTTGTGTGACCGATTATGCGTTTGCTCTTTTAGTCATGCAAGTTGCATGCTTGCTGACTGTTGCATTACTTTTGTGTTGTGATTGCCTGGATTCTTTTACAGAACAAAGGAAGATAGTATGCTTAGAATGAGAAAAAAATGTATACTCACACTTGTAAAGACGCAGAAGAGTGGAAGTAGACAATGCTATAGGCCTTCTGGATACAGGCTCAAATTCCTGAAATTTAGCATTCGAGAGATGATACACATTTCTATACACCACGAGTATAATATACACCAAATTCTACAAAACAATTTCTCTTTTCTAAAAAAGCACAACAATTTTTTCGGGTTTTCCAAAGAAATGCTCGTTCCCTATTTTCATAAGTTCTCAATTCACATTAACATTTTCTTTGTTAATAATCATAACATGATACTGATAACTTCAATTACCTTTACTACGTAGAGTACAAATCTTTCAAAGATCAAGACACCGAAGAAGAAAATGTGCTCCCACTATAACCATGACTGGACGACCTTCGCTATCTACTCCTCAGTACCTGAAACCAAAAAAAATGTTATAAAATGCACAACAATCAGCATGCAAATCTCATCTTATGTAAAGTTGTTAATATAAGCACAAAGTTCTAAAAACGAATACACCGGTACCATGTTGCCATCTATAATGAGATTCTCAGCAAGTATTTACACATTCTTCAGTTCTGCTATCTCTGCAATATTAAGAGAGTTGGATTTGGCAAGGTATCTAGAATGGAGTGAATATTCTTCGAAAGCTAAAAGCTGAGGCCCGCCAAGATCACCAAACCCTAGAACTTTAGCGAAGTTAAACCCATTTTGCGATTGAGCTGTTTTCTCCCATTGTTCCTTGCATCGCTGATCTGAATCCTTGATTAGGGACATGAAAACTGGATCTAGATATGAATCCAAATGTGATGAGTTCCTGTCATGAAACAAAAGAGTTGAGAACAATACATTCACAAATAAAGAGTATCAATCTGCTCAAGATTTATCAAACATAATGAGTTTTCCAGATCACCATCCGTCTAGTCAATCCACGGTTGCTGATAGGCACGTTTAGCGAGAGTTGGGTCAGTTTCAGAACCGCCTTCTTCGGATTGGGTAGGGGTTTTATTCTAATTTTCCATTCATCTATAATTGTTTTACCATTTTCATCCCCAACATCAGCAAGAAGCTTCATAATAGCGTTCTTTTCCTCCTTTATGTCAAAGATTGAGAATAAACATATACAGGCACAATAGTTGAGAGATTAAAACAATATAAAATATATCATACCAGAGCAATTCGATCCCCAAAGGTAAGTGGAACAGATTCTGTGTCGTTGACTCCACAACCTAATACAAATTCAAAGCGATGCTAGGTCAAGTGGGTGAACTGGTTATTAGGACACACAATTCTTGCAATGTTGAAAGAGTACTCAGCATTCGAATCATAGTACTCGACACCATTTCTGAACAGCCAACCTGCTCATAAAATCACAAAAGTATAGATCACAAAGTAGCATAAAGAAAACACCACTTGGCTATTGCAGCATTCTAATTTTGTTCTCTTATCAGTTGGAGTGTTGTAAATCATTGTTTTGAATGTTAATAAGCTTAATTTTCTTAATAGCTGTGTTTGTCTAAAATCATACGCGAACTACAGTCTGCATCTGGTAGTACAGTTATACCTAATTTTATGTGGTTGTGAATGGAAGGAATTAACGGTGCCGTAAAAGAAAACATTATATTAAAATTTAGTTTTGAGTTTTGACTGTTATATATTAAAATTTAATTTTAATATGAGATCAAAATGCTTCAATAGGCATGAAGCTATTGCCACTTAACATCAATTAAAGGAGAAGAGTTTCTAAAATTAGATTAATGAAACATACAATTATATTTGATTTTTACCTTGGGCATTATATGAGCCTTGCAATGCCTGCATACTTGGTTACAACTGCTGATAGAAATATATGTGTCTGGCGGGCCTGGAATGAACAAAAAAACAGGTATGACTTATATGTCAAAAGAATAAATGGTTCCTTTGAAGGAAAGTGAGAAAAAGGATAGTTAAATAAAATAATTAATTGCATTAAAGAACAAATGTAAGAAGCATTTACTATACCTTGTCTAAGTCGTCTATTTTGGCTGGTATTTGTGTGCATACGGTTGTTGGAGCCACCTAAATCTGTTGGTGTAACTGCAGCAGGTAGGTCAATATGTGTAAGTATGTTAAAGATGTTGGTTTTATAATGATCTTCTGCAAACCTGGCTGAATGGCATACCTTGTATAAATCGTGGTCTTTTAGCACGTATGTTAGCATTCTGAGTTATATTGGATGGTGGTACTATTCTGTTAGCCTGTATATTTCTATCCTGAGTCTCCGTAGGTGAATAACTGGTTGTAATTTGATGGTGTCTTTTGCGTTTTCCATTTGAAGTTTGACTAAAGCCAGATGAAGAAGGCATGTTAACTGCAGTAGACATCAACAGATTTGGGACCATGAGAAAGGTATAAGTGGTTTTTGTATTGAAGAATTTGTTAAAAAAAAGAAGTATATTTTACAACCTTGTGTATGACAGATTGCTTGTGTGGTTTGCATGTGTAAACCTTCGGTATTAGCAATGTTGGTTATATAATGATCTTCTGCAAACCTGGTTGAATGGCATACCTTGTATAAATCGTGGTCTTTTAGCACTTCTGTTAGCATTATGAGTTATATTGGATGGTGGTACCGGATGTCATTAACATTTCAAATGATGAATACAATTGATAAGCATACCTTTGGGTTGTATTCTGCATTTCGAGCCTGTAATGCGATAGCCTTCAAATCCAGTTTGCACTCCAGATTGACAGTAGACACTATATTTCTACAAGTGTAAAAGCATTCACATATGATGAGAACATACTTAAACTCCAAAACACTGTTTGTCTAGAAAATGACAACATCAAAAAGGAAATAAATTGACCATCACAACATCGTAAAGCTGAATCAAAACTACAGTGGCAACATCATAAATTACAAAAAGCTACAGTAATATTTTGATCATCAAAACATCAGAAAACATATATTAAAATCATCACAAATACAAAAAAGACAATGAATTTATCATTATCAATCACAACCCATTTCATAACAATAGTTAATCACCCAATTTCCAATATTTACATATCATACAATCGCTTACAATTCAAAAAGCCGATAATCACATCTTCAAAAAAGCACATAATTTTATTATCAGAAGTACAAAAAGCATATTTTGAACATTAAAACATCAAATAACATACAATTTGACAATCACAACATAAAAAAGCTAATAATCTGATCATCATCACAAGTACAAAAAGACGACAACTTTATCATTAACAACCAAAACCCATTTCACAACAACAGTTAATCACCTTCCAATCACCCCATATCATAAAAAAATCACTTTTTATACCACAATACCAAACACCCCCTTTCAAAAGTTACTTCATGCAATTTCAAATCATCCTATAACGACTTACAAACCATAATACCAAACACCTTTCAAAAAGATGATAATTTTATCAAAATCAACTACAACCCATCTCACACAATACAATTCCTATCACCCCATAAATCATATAATCACTTTCTAAACCACAATGACAACATCAGAAAGCTCATAAATTACAAAACTTCAATGACAAAATCAGAAAGGTCATAAATTACAAAACGCTAAAACTTTGATCATCGCAACATCAAAAGACAAATGAATTGATTATCAAAATCATCACAACATCAAAAAGACGATAACTTTATCATTATCAATCACAACCCATTTCATAACAATAGTTAATCACCCAATTTCCAATATTTACATATCATACAATCACTTACAATTCAAAAAGCCGATAATCACATCTGAGTCTCTGTAGGTGAATAATTGGCTGTAATTTGACGGTGTCTTTTGCGTTTTCCATTTGAAGTTTGACTAAAGCCAGATGAAGAAGGCATGTTAACTGCAGTAGACATCAACAGATTTGGGACCATGAGAAAGGTATAACTGGTTTTTGTATTGAAGAATTTGTTAAAAAAAAGAAGTATATTTTACAACCTTGTGTATGACAGCTTGCTTGTGTGGTTTGCATGCGTAAACCTTTGTACATCAGAAGCATGCAGGCATCCTGAACTATCTTCACAAATTTGGGTAAGTCATACCTTCCACCGAAATAGTACTGCCGCAACCCATCAAGCAAGCACAAAGACAATCAATTAGGGATCATTATTATGATGGTCTGAAAAGCCAAATGATCCATCTTCAAGTTAAAATGGCACTCACATTGCCTGGTGATGGTTCATGACCATTCCAGAACACGTACAGCTCTATCACATCAATACCACCTTCTTTCGCTATTTTTACCAATCCAGGCCACATCTATCACATCGGAAGTTGTAAAGTTATGTCATTAGTACTTAAACTTGTCTCCAGGTCACTTATATTCATGTAAAGTTTCTCATATTTACGAAAGAAACTTAGACCTCTTTGAAGAATATGGCTTAAGACAACACATCAAATTGAAGAAACCATAAAATTACTTTTTCAAAATATCTAAATCGACTGCACGGTCCTCGTCTCATAGCCAAGGGGGAGCTGTAAATTGTCATTTATCAGTTATTGGAACATTATAACACCTGATAGGCTACCAAATTATAAAAAAATAGTAAGAGAATTAATGATAATAAAAATCTTACTCAAGGCTTGGAAGTGTGAACCTGCAACTATATACACTCAATGATTTGTGAAAAGATCCCAGGTCTCCACATTCTTAAGTTTAGACGTGAGATCAAAATAACTTCAGTGTGCAAAAAAATAAAAATCAATTAGCAGTACAAACATAAACGCAGCAGTACAAATGATCTTTAACTCTCAACTGGCAGTACTAAAAATAACCGAACAGTACTAATTCATTAGGAACAGCAGTATGAATCTAGGGTTTGCACACAATCCTAACTAAACAGCTGCAACATCATAGCCTATTGGTGTTTGACTGCTTGTTACATCAAACTGCTTATATTCTTAAATAAGCCAGAACCATTTTTTAAGTCAATATAAATTTAAAAAAAAAAGCCCTAAATCACACATAAAAATAATCAACTTACAATTAAAATCAAGAATCAACAACATACGCAAATCAATCACATAAACCGATTATAAAGTTCAAACCTTTATCAAACAAAACCCACAAATCCATGAAGTAAATAATTAAAAAATACTATCTCTGTCAGATACATACCAATACGATGAGCACGTTCGGAACCTCAAACACAAAATCATTTTCTGTATCATGTAGCACAAAATCGTTTTTTGTCATGCCCCATATTTGAAAGTATCGAAAAAAACTAAGGTAATAAAAAAAATAATGAATGAGAATGATACCTGAATGAATGTAAATACGATTTGATCTGCTGGATTAGGTAGTGAGGGATGGCTGAGGAAGAGATGAAATTTGGATTTGGAGAAAAAGTGTATTTATGAATGAACAGGTTTAGAGGCTGTTACTATAGATATCCTATATAATTTACGGTTTATGAATATGTATCAGAGAATGCAGTAGTTAACTAATTATTAAAGCATGACTTAATTAGTTTGTATTGTAAATCACAAAAACTTGCTTAGTCTAGTGGTTAAAGCATTTATATGTGGATTAAATGGCTCAGGTTCGATTCATGCAAATGTCAAATTTTTAATTAATCCGAATTTTAATTGCCTAAAATGGTGCTTAGGTGGACTAAATGTGATGACATGGCTTTTAATGACAATTACATGGCAATGACGTGGACTTATGTGGCATTATCTACGTGTAACGCCTCCTGTTATATATAATGTAGAGATATGTATATATATATATATATATATATATATATATATATATATATATATATATATATATATATATATATATATATATATATAGGGTCCGGTTCTAGAGAAAAGTGTAATTAGATAGAAAAGTGAGAAAAAAAGTTATAGGGTAAATTATGTAAACACTTGAAAGTTCAGGGTAAAAGAAGAAAAAAAAAAAAAAAAAAAAGAATGACTGTCTTTTTAATACAGATACAATACAAACACACAACACACATAATCCTTATTCAAACACACGTCACCACCACCATCACCGTCACACCACCACCGGTCAAAAAACATATATTCCGATCATAAAATACACAATTCGATCAAAAAACACACACACTCCGATCAGAAACACACTCAATCCTATCAAAAACATACACACTCTGATTAGAAACGCACACTCCGATCAAAAAACACACACTCCAATCAAAAACACACACTCCGATCATCAGATAATCAGAAATTTAATAATAGCAAGTGACCTAATTCCGACCATCAGAAAAAAATAGTAAGTGTTTAATTACTAGTTTTTTTTAATTTATATGTTATTTTAATGCATCATTGTGTAAATTATAAAATGATTGTTGTTATTGTTGAATGAAATTACATATTAAGGCATTTGTATGTATAAAATTATAATTTAGTGCATTTGTATTAATAATATGTTATAGCATCGGTATAATGGTTTTATTAGGTGTTTAAAAACATAATAGAAGAGGATCCCAACATCTGTGAAACAATTGTGCAATGGAATGACATTTAATAGATTTGTATGTATAATATTACATTTTACTGCATCTGTGTAAGTAAGGAATTTGATTAGATTATGTAACAAGTGTTAGATGATTAGATTCATAGATTATAAGGAATTTGATTTACAAGATATTTTGGTTAGATTAGAGCATCACGAGATAGATTGATGCATCCGTTTGAGGTACTTTAGTGCATCCGTTTGAGGATCTTTAGCGCATCCATTTAAGATACTTTAGTGCATCAGTTTGTATCACAGTAGGGCATCAAAATATTAGGGGAGTCAGTATCAATGTTACATATAGGATTAGAGGACAAACCATCTGTCAACTTGGATAACATCAAAACATCTGTCAAATTGACTGGTCAAAGGTCTTTTTTTGTTACCATATGTGAAATTATGTAATTGGGATGTATTGCGTGTTTTGATAATCAACTGCTAAATGTTCCAACATTTATCTTTGTGTAGAGGGGTTATAACGTTTCACTCCCTCACAACAAGATCCTGGATGCGCTTTCTCAACTAGCTAAGAAAATGGCAGCTCCTGCAATGCCAGCTGGAGAAGACTTTCTACCAGAAGCTGCAATCGTTAATTACTTTGGGTCAGGTACTATTTGCACACTAATCCAAGATCTGTCAACTTTCCCATTCTGAAATATTATATAATTCTGGGGTAGATATTTAAATCCTTTAGTTGGATCAAGGCAGTGTTTGGATTTAGTTAGATCAGGGCGGTGTTTGGATTTGCCTTTTAAATTTCTTGTAATCGCAAATCAGTGGTTAATGTTAGGGTACACGAAATTTGATTATATGCAGTCAATTGTTAGTTTAGGTAACCAATTCCCCCTGCAGCAAAGTTGATTATCTACGAGTGCACCTAAATTATCAAAATACCCATCCTTTTAGCCAGATTGAGAAACTTCTACTCTCATTTCACTAAACACCCATCCTGTTAGTAAAGTGCCTTTTTGGACTATTTTAGCTACTAATTCTCTAAATTATTAGAGTATCAGTGTTTGCAAAACAGTCTGATTAATACTACTCTATACAGCTAATTATCTTAGTTAAATATTCAATATCACAAACGCTTTTAAAACGCACATCTAAAAAGATTTAATTATATTAATCTACTAATTTTCAGGTGATATGTTGGGTGGTCACCTTGATGACATGGAAGTGGATTGGAGCAAACCCATTGTGAGCATGAGGTCAGTCTCGATGTATATTGCATTATTTTCTTATTCTTTCATGTATTTTGGACGTTACATTGACACTTTTTCCTTTTCGGTTCAAGTTTGGGGTGCAAAGCTATTTTTCTTCTTGGAGGGAAGTCCAGAAAAGATGAACCGCTAGCTATGTTAGCAGTATGTCATCAGCCTATTTGACACCCAAGATCCGAAAAGTAATTAATCCAATACTTTATGCACATGCTGATAGGAGAGCGTACAATAACTGCTAATATTTCGATCTTGTAAAGTTTTTTATACGAGACTTGAGGTTTTTTATTAGGTGAAGACAGCCCCTCAGCCTACCAGAACACTTAAAAAGAACAAAATTGAAGGGAAAACAGAGCATAACTTTATTACTTTTTTCTCCTTCCATGTACGTTGTTATTGTGCGTTCTTAAACTGAAAGGAGTGGTTTATGCACTATACATTAATTTAGTGCATCAGTTTCAGTATCAGTTAGCGCATCAGTTCAGTATAGTGCATCGGTATTAGTTCAGTATAGTGCATCGGTATTAGTTCAGTATAGTGCATCGGTATAATGGTTTTATTAGGTGTTTAAAAACATAATAGAAGAGGATACCAACATCTGTGAAACAATTGTGCAATGGAATGACATTTAATGGATTTGTATGTATAATATTACATTTTACTGCATCTGTGTAAGTAAGGAATTTGATTAGATTATGTAACAAGTGTTAGATGATTAGATTCATAGATTATAAGGAATTTGATTTACAGGATATTTTGGTTAGATTAGAGCATCGCGAGATAGATTGATGCATCCGTTTGAGGTACTTTAGTGCATCCGTTTGAGGACCTTTAGTGCATCCGTTTAAGATACTTTAGTGCATCAGTTTGTATCACAGTAGGGCATCAAAATAAGATGTTGTTGTCGCTATACTTGAGGTAAGTGGCATATACTGTTGTTTCTAATAAAATTTCATTTGACTGAGTACTGGCTATTGAATCCTAGTTGATGCATTTACGTTTTGATCGTATTTTGATATATTCGAAAACTGATAGATGTGGAATGTATTGACCGTTTTCAAATCAAATGTATTATTGTAGGATTGTACGATTAGATCTTGTGATTTTGATACGGTGCAAACTTGGGTTTTGCATTCGCCTGAAAAGAAGATGGAACGTATTTCAATTAATACAGAAGTGCATCTAGCTTTAACCCCTCTGCAACCAGTGGTTTTCTTTGGCTTCCATCGCAGGATGAGTGTAACAGGTTTGTTTTTGGTTACTGAATATTTCTGCTGTCATCTGTTTATCTCTTTGTTACTTTAGAAATAAGTAATCTCCTCTGCATAGCAAATAATAGAAGAGAAAATAAATATCCTCAGCTTATATATTTCATGTAATATGCCATTTGATCTGGCTAAATACTTGAAACTGGTAATGGTAAGTGTTGGTGGATGGTTGTAAATAAAGCTTAAGAAAGCAATGCCTTAGATAAATTGGTTTGGGCTTGTAATTGCATCCAGTTCTACCAGCTTTTTCCCAGAGTAGAGCCAGCTTTAGTAATGAGGTCGGCCGTCGAGGGCTGGTGTTGTTACTAGCTTAAGGGTCCATTCTAGGCTTTCTCCATATTGTATATTTTCTCCGTTATTGACTTTTTGTATTATGGTTATGAGGTTTGGTTAGGTGGTTAGACTATACACCTAAGAGTGTTAGTATATTTTCCATTACAATAGTTATATGCTAGCACTCATACAGAGAGTTTATCTTTTATAAGTGGTATATTTATGCACATGCATGTCTCAATGTGTTTAAGGAGAGAATAGCATGAGATCAGTATTCTATTAAGACTCAGCCTACCTTTCAGTTTTGAAAGTACATGTACAAGACTTTATTAGAAGCTTTAATAGCATTGATTTTTAACAATTAGTCAGACAATTTCCAAATAGAGTTAAAGCAACTTGATTTAGAAGTTAAAGCAACTTGATTTTGTCACGGGTGTTTTAGATATTAGTGCATCCGTTTGCGTATTTAGATATTAGTGCATCCATTTGCGTATTAGATATTAGTGCATCCATTTGCGTATTTAGATATTAGTGCATCCATTTGCGTATTTAGATATTTGTGCATCCATTCTCGTATCCATTTTCTGCTTAAAGCTAATCATACGCATTCTGCTTCTTGCCAAACAGATTAAAAACTTGTATGTTGGTGATAACTTTGTTGGGGATGTTCCTTTGACCACTAAAATACTCACTGGTTTCACAACGGGTATGTAAGAATTTGGGGATGAATTATATATGGTACACACCAAGTATCAACTATTGATGATTAATTATTATTTGGTTTTATTAGGTGCTCTTAGAATATCTGTTGTGGGTCCAACTGATCTAGTGAAAGTCCGTCTCCAAGCGGAAGGGAAATTGGCACCTGGTGTCCACAATCATCAGACAAGTAAAGGACAAACAGGAGGAGCTGGTAGATCGGTAAAAAGGAGTTGTAGAGAAAATAAAGGAGCAAAAGATACAAGAAAGGACAATCGATGATGAGGTTGATGAAATTGGTAGACAGATAAGGCAGTTGGAGAAGGTGTACTGAAGAAGGAAAAATGGAAAATTTAGAGGTTGATGCAATGAAAGCAACTGAAGAAGCAATTGAGGTAGAATTAAGGGAAGTTGCTGCAAAATTTGATGGGTTAGCAGCTTCCCCATTGTGAGCTAATCAACGGGTTTCGGTTAAATTTGTTGTTTTTAATGTCAATGTTGTGATATTTTTTTTATGAATGTCAGTTGTAAATATTGTCCTTCCTCTTGCTAGCATACATGATTTAACTCCTTTAGTCTTGCTACCCGCCTCCTTTAGTCATGTTACCCGCCTAACAGTTAGTACTTGGTTAGTGTATGCTCTAAATTGTTTGTAATTTCACTAATTTATGAGCTTCAGGTTTCTTGATTGTTACTAAAGTAGATGGCAGGAATAAACATGTTGACTGTGGTAGGTTTACATATTTAACAAGTATCTGAAATATTTCACATTTTCCTTAAGTTGCACAGATTTTGTGCATCAAGTTTATCTTAAAGGTACTTGTCTGTGAAAAAGAAAACGCTCTCCTCCCTATGGCGATTTTATCCCTAACCTCCCTTCCAATCGATCTTCAATAAAACAGTCCCAAACCTACTGTTTCCTGCAACAATTTGATCTAGGTAATGTTTAAACATTTGTTTTTCATCATCTTCTTCAATATTGTTGCTTGATTCTTAGTTTTTGGCTGTTCTTTTGGTGTCGTTTTGTTAGGGTTTTTAGGGTTTTTAAAACCATAAATCGTTACTGCTGTCGATCCTTAATTCTGCCAAGTTAAATACTGATTTCAATCTTGAATCCGTGTTTATCTTGGTTTCTATTTAATCGATCGATTCCTGATTCTTTTTAGGGTTTTATTTTAATCGCTATTTAGGGTTTTATCCTGGTTACTTTGTTTCTGCTGCAGATCTGTTATAATTATTACTATCATTAAGACGCTGCTGTTATGGGTTGATTATTTGTGCTTCATGTTCTATAAACCCTAGTTTACATACTAGGGTTTTAACTTTCAGCCACTGATTGGCTTGTGTTTTGGTGTAATCTGCTGTGATTGCCGTGGATCTTCTTGTTTTCTGCTGTTTCAAGGCTGTGTCGTTAAAGTTTATTTGGGCTGTTTGGGATGGATAATTTAGGAGAGTCGAATGCTGAGCCTCTACGCTCAGTTGCTGCTAAGACTAATGTGGATGACATACGTGATATGTCTAAGGTAACTATGCGACGTCCTCGACCAGGTCGGGGGAAGGATACTTCTATAGTACAACATGGTTTGTCCTCGAATGAGGGTGTTGCTATGGATGTTCAAACTGATGGGACAACAGGTCTTAAGGATGGAAATGCTTCTGCCATTGGGAGTATGACTACAGATTCTGGGATTGATGGAGTGAATGGGCTTGATTATATCAAAGCTTTGTTTGGTGATGTGTCGATTACTAACAATATGGAAGCTCATTATTTCCTTCAGGGAATTGAAGAGGGCAAATATCCAATATGGGCTTTGTTGGATAAAGAAGTTCGTATAAGGGTTTTTGATGAACTTAAAGATCTTATTGTGAAGTTTTCAGCTAATTCTAAATCGTCTCAAGAGTCCCCTATTCCTGAGCCCTTATATGAAGGTGTCAACATCTCTATTCCACGTAATGTGGTTGAAAAGGTAAATTCTCGTTTGGAACATACCTTATATGGCTATTTTATTGGAAAAAGATTGGCGTTTCCTGTTGTTGATTACTATGCTAGGACTAACTGGGCGAAACATGGTCTTAAAAGGATTATGATGAATTCCAAAGGTTTCTTTTTCTTTAAATTTGATACGTTGGTTGGTTTAGAAACTGTTTTGGAAGAAGGCCCTTGGATGATACGTAAATCTCCAATTATTCTTAAGAAATGGTCTTTGGATACTTGTTTGGGTAAGGAAGAACTGACTAGCATTTTGGTATGGGTTAAATTGCATGATGTTCCTCTTCGAGTCTTTGAAGAGGAGGGTATTAGATTGATTGCTTCTTTCATTGGAAAGCTTGTTATGATGGACTCTTACACTAGCTCGATGTGTAAGGATTCGTGGGGTAGAAGTAGTTTTGCGAGATGTCTTATTGAGGTCAATTTTGAATCTGATCTTGTGGAGGATGTGACTATTGGTTTCCCCTCTCTTAATGGGGAGGCTTTTAATAAAGAGACTTTACGTGTTGAATATGAAAGGAGGCCCCCCAGGTGCAGTTCATGCAAAGTTTTTGGTCAGAATCATGATCAATGTCCTAAACAGGAGGTGAGGCATCCTATACAGGTGGTTAGTCCTTCTACTATTCCTACCTCTCATGTTGCTACTCCTACTGTGGAGTTAGATGCTGATGGTTTTCAAAAGGTGGGAAAGAAAAAAAAGAAGAAGGGTAAAGCCAAGGCTACTACTGGGAATCAATCTGTTGGTACTTCGGTTAAACAGTTCAAATTTGTTCCTAAGGCAGCTACTAGTGAACCTAAGAAGGGAGTTAATACTATGGGTAATGCATCTACATCGTCGTCTCAGTTGAAGTCTACTGGTAATGCTTCTAGGGAAGTTAATGTTACTACATCAAATCCGTATGCTGCATTGGTGATGGATGGTGACGATGGTGAAGATCTAGTGGTAAATGAGTTTGATGAATCGGCCAATCTTTTTGCTAATATGGTGCCAAATTCGTCGCGCACATTCTCTGCTGGCTAGCTGTTTTTCAGTTCTTTTTCTAGATGCATTTTTGTTTCTAGCTTTGTAAGTGCTTTTGGCATGTCTTAAGCACTAGTGTTAGGTGGTTATCAATCTTCTTAGCTTGAGGTTAATATGGTACTTCAGCCATATTCCATTTGTACTTAAACATTATTTACCAGGGTGCAGGATTACTCCCCTTTACCCAAAAAAAAGTTTATCTTAAAAATATTTTACATTTTCCTCAAGTTTGATATATGGCAAGATTCACTCTTGAGTGGATGCCATCGAGAAGAGGACACATAAGGAAACCACACCCAAAGAGGTAGAGAGAAACAGACGGCCATAGTGTTTTTTGTGAGTGTTTAGTCTGACTGAAACGTGGTTTACTTGTAATTCACCGTTGGATATGGCACACGGGCGTGGGCGTGGAAATGGGTTTGAATCGGTAGGAAGCAAGGAGTGACATTCATGGCAAGCATCTTAGATCTTGTTTTTTGTCAATTACACATGGTTTCTGAAACTTTTATGGCCATACAAAGCAAATCATCGACCACAAGCATTAGTACACCTCTTCGCTTTTTTAGTATAAATATTGAACTTCCAATGACAAAATAAAAGGTGCAACAATGTTGAAATAATGGTGCATCAATGTTAAAATAAAAGGTGCATCAATGTTAAAATAATGGTGCATCAATGTTAAAGGTGCAACAATGTTGAAATAATGGTGCATCAATGTTAAAATAATGGTGCATCAATGTTAAAATAAAAGGTGCATCAATGTTGAAACATGTAGTCATACATACAATGATACAAATACCATTTAAACTGATAATTTACTGATAAAAGTCATAGCTTGAGGAGTCGGAAATTATATTCCCGAACCCACCGATTCTTCTTAAGTACGAGCCCATTGAGCATCCGCGTTAGCTTTACATGCCTTCTCCATGATCTTTGCTATAGCTGCCTCGATTCTTCGACCTTCCTTTGTAATTGTAACAGTAAACAGGACTGGGATCTGCTTAAGGATTTCCTTTTGATTGATTAAAACCTGCAATCAGAGGATTTAAAACACAATCTACATTACGGAATCACTATCTCAAATGATAAAAAGAGAAAATCAGTCAGTATGTTCATGAATTTACCTGAGAGATAGTTTCTCAGTTTAATTATCCACTGATCAAATTACCAAAGTCTATATTGTTTAGTGTATTATCTATTTTTTTTACACTAATATGTGTGGCATTTACGCAGTTATCTTTTGTCAAACTTGATTTGGAGGAAATGAATTTCATTATGTCCACAAGAGATAGCAACTTGAGTGAACAACTTCTTCCATCAACTAATTCTTTCTTCATTCGTGAATCAAGGTAACTGATTTGAAATATAATGCAAAGTTTGTCTAATTTAGTGTTATACTGGCTAGAGATTGTTGACATAAATTACTAGGTAGTTGTTGTGGTCAGCGTAAAAACATTTGCACTGCTACATGTAAATGTGCTACATTAAATCTTTGTTGAGCACTATGGATCTATCATGGTTTCTTATAGATATACTTTAATGCGCGTCATTTGTAGATCTGGTGAAAGACACACCAATCTTTTGTTAAGAGGTCCAGTTTTTCGGACATTCAACATCAACTTCTTTACCTATGGCGCCCCGGTACATATCCTTACTACACATACTCGTTGTCCGTGTATATATAACAGACACGTGTTTTTAAAATCTTTGTCGTATGATCATCACGAGGCTAAACTTGTGAGGCAAATATGCTAAGTTTGACCTAGTTAATCTGATCATTACCCAGTGCTTACACTTCCATCCTAACTTTTTGTGCTAAAAGTTGATGCAATCATATATCAATCATCTTTCAGCTTCTTTGTTAAATTTTCAGTGATGAAATTGACAGGTCTCCTTGTTTGCTCTTTCTTTATGGAGCTTCTATTTTGCAAGTGTGTGCGCATTTGGATTACTTGGATATGTTGGCTACATTATATTTGCTTTCCCATCCTTGTTTCATATTCATAAACTAGCAACCTACTCAGTAATCATATTCAGAAAATTTCATAATTTTTAGCGGAAAGGGCTTTGTATGTTTGTAAAATCAGTGCATCACAGTTGTGAAATTTCATTTAGGCAATTTATCAAACACCTTGTGTGCATGTTTTGCAAACACGTTTCCAAGTCTTTTTTTTTTTCTCAAATTTGCTTCAAATAACTCATCTATATAGTGCATTATGTCAGAAACTCTTAAAATCGATACATCTATGAACAAACATTATGATTACCGAATCAAAACTCGTAAAACAAAACCATAACTTGTAAAACAAAACCATAACTCATAACCAACAATAATCGGTACAAATTATGATGAAATGATATTGAATCTGATAACACGATATGATATTGAATCTGATAACACAAAATCAGTTGCATACCTTATTGAATCTGATAACACGATATGATTTCGTGATGAGATGCTTTCGTGAATCTTAGTGGTCGTGATTTCGTTAATATTAGTGAATCTGGAACTGAGAGAAAAAGAGGTCAGGTCGTGGAATTAGAGAAAGAAAAAAAGAAAAAATGAAAAAAATTAGGCATTATATATGAAAGGTGTGGATTTACAAAACCCTCCCTTAAAGAATAAATGAAAATACAATAAGGTCCCTGTAGTTTGGTGCGAAAAAAAGGAGAGGAAGGAGATGGGTGATTTGTATACTTTTCCCACTTTTCCACCAAATGGTACTTTTTTCAAGAACCAATATATATATATATATATATATATATATATATATATATATATATATATATATATATATATATATATAGGGTCCGGTTCTAGAGAAAAGTATAATTAGATAGAAAAGTGAGAAAAAAAGTTATAGGGTGGATTATGAAAATGTTTGAAAGTTCAGGGTTAAAAAAGAAAAAAAAAACAAAAACAAAGAAGGAATCATATAACAGATACAATCACAGTCATTATTCAAATGCACACACTCACCGATTCAAACACACACACTCACCGCCACCGCCACCGCCACCTCGCCACAGTCACCGTCACACCACCACCGATGAAAAAACACATACTCCGATCAATAACACATACTCCGATCAAGAAACACACATACTCCGATCAAGAAACCCTAACAAGTTATCAAAATCAAATAAAAATGAGATAAAAATCGTGGATGCACTAATTCACATTTCGATATTCAAAAAAATGACAAAAATGAAGTTTAGGAATCGTAAGTGAACCAAATCCGATCATCAGAAAAAACAACAGTAAGTGTTTATAGGTTTTTTTTTTTTCATTTTTATGTTATTTTAGTGCATCTTTATGTAAATTATAAAATAATTGTTGATATTGCTGAATGAAATGACATATTAAGGAATCTGTATGTATAAAGTTACAATTTAGTGCATCTGTCTTAATAATATGTTACAACATTTGTTTGTCTGAATAAGTGCATCACGATTCATGTTATTGCATCTGTTAGTATGATAGAGCATCGTGTTATAAGTTAGTGAATCTGTTTGTTTGATTATTGCATCTAAAATAAGCGTTAGCGCATCTGTTAGTATGATTAGCCCATCACTCGACTTGTTACAACGTTCGTGTATATAATATGTTGGAATCTGTTATAAGGATTAAAGCATCAGTTTAAAAAATTTGAGTTGGAACATGTCAATTAGAATCAGAAGTAATCGAAGTAATCACCATGATTATTTCGTAATACAGATGCACCTAACTATACAATTACACGCAGCTGTTATGTTTAAAAAAATTTATATTCACATCATGCGTTTCGTAATACAGTCCTTTTTTTTACATGTGTTTTTTCACATGTGTATACTGATGCTTTTTTTTTAAATTTAGTGCATCAGTTTCAGTATCAGTTAGCGCATCAGTTCAGTATAGTTCATCGGTATTAGTTCAGTATCGTGCATCGCTATTAGTTCAGTTTAGTGCATCGGTATTAGTTCAGTATAGTGCATCGGTATTAGTTCAGTATAGTGCATACGAAATTGCTTCACATCACGTCAAGACATATAGATTGGTTTCATCACTGCCTAGGCCAAGGGTATACTCATCATTTATTTCTACTTTTGTTGTTGTAGGAGATGCGTAGAACCTAGGCTCTGTTTAACAAGAACATTTGTACAGGATGGTGTTGATTCAGAAACAGCGGGAGTTTCTAGAAGCACTATTGTAAATAGATCTCAATCCAATGGAATAGTTGCTGATCAAGTTTTTATTTATCTTCAAATTCTTATTATGTTCCACAAAGATATCTGATGAATTACTAACTATTCATAAATAGGGAGTTCGATCAGTTGCAGATATTGAGAGCAATGGATCACCTGGTAGGAGTCAAACTATTAACTACTTAGATTCTACTGCTCCCACCCCTTATAATGCATTAGCTTACATTTATTCTGCTCAAATGTAGGCCTATATGTTTTGCACGCCCTTTTGTTTTAAAGTATTTATCTTGTTCGAACAATTGAAGGTTGCCTGGGCTTTAGAGTCACATGTGCACTGGTTTAAATTGTTATGAAGTGATTAATAGTTATACCTAATCTTTAGTTACTCTTTGTACCTTCTAATTTTTTATTTATAGGTGTCCTATTATGCTTAGTGACCTTAATCTTGTAGTTAATTGGATTTAGTATGCAATGATCTATCTCAAATGGACTAGTTATAAGCAAGTATATTGTGGAAATAAGGAATTACATGCTACTTTTGACATGCTATCTCCAAGTTCGATAAGCTATATTGTTATCTAGAATGAATATGACATGTCTTCATAGCTTTGTTTGTATGTTTGGTGCATCGCTGAACATATTAGAGCATCAGTGAGTATGATTAGTGCATAAGTGAGTATGACTAGTGCATCAGTGAGTAATGATTAGTGCATCAGTAAGTAATGATTAGTGCATCAGTAGTCTACCCCCCGAGGAACCGTTGGCTAAGAAAGCTACACAACCATCGTCTAGGCGGCTCAGTGTGCAAGATAGGATTAGTCTTTTTGCGAACAAGCAAAAAGAGGTCAGTCCTGCCACTGGGAGTGGCGGCAAACCACCTGCAGTTGCTAAGCCAGAACTTTGCAGGCTTTCATCTGATACTTCACATTCAAATGCAAATGCATCCGTTCTTAGAAGATGGAGTGGTGCTAGTGATATGAGCATCGATTTGAGTGGCGAGAAGAAGGAAACTGACAGCCCAAAGCCGCCTTCAAACGAGACACCTACTCCTTCAAACCAGACACCAACTCCTTCAAACGAGATACCAACAGATTCACATAGATGCTCAGTTCCATGGTAACTAATTTCCATTATAAGCCCTTTTTTCCTCTTCCCTGGACTGACACGAGCATCAGGTATAGTCAATACAGTTTCTGTAATAATGTTTTTCGTCATCTGCAAGACTTGAAAACTAAAGAAGTAGTTAGCATAATGAGCACTTGTTGTTGCAGGATATCCCTTCATTAACTGATGAAGCTGTGAAAGACTACCCGGGCGTGTCGTATATGGAGGTGCTGATATTAAAGCAGGTGTCATGACGTGTACCCTTTATCTCTTTATTGTTTGTTTTTTACTTGTTTACATTGACAACTAAAAGTGCATCAGTTCTTATATAATAAGTGCATCAGTTACTTATCGAGGTATAATTTTATTGGTTCAACCCTTTTAATAAAAATAAGTATTCTATTGAGTAGATGCCTTGGTATTTAGTATCTTTACATATTCGGAATCACTGATAATCTCTCTTATTGTTATTTTCAGTGGCCCGTTTGAATATAGAAATGGACAAAGTATGTGCATTTAAGAACTTATTCATCGGTAATGCAGTTGTTTCAATTTATTTTGCACGTTTGACATGCGCGTAGGTACTATATTAGTATTTACATGTTATGTGGTGTGTAGCTGTAACTTTTTTTATTTTCCGAATATATCAGTAAACATCCTAATATATTAGTAACTTGCATGTTATGTCCAAATCCTCTACTCGAAAGTACTTTAGTTTAGTTTGCATAATGTATGATTGGAGCAGGTTTTTGTGTCTTTAGTGGAAAGTACTATTGATTTCGAACGTCGTTAATTGATATATGATATAAGCTTTATGTATTATGCTAAGATATTTATGTATTATGCTGAGTCGAGAAAAGTTAGATATTAGGGCATCTATGAGTATGATTAGTGCATCGAATAGGTAGATATTAGTGCATCCATTTGCGTTTTTGGAGCATCTGTTTGTTTTTCCCTCATGACGCTTTTTTAATTATTTGCTTTAAATATGCTTAGAAAAAATATATTATTGCAATATTTGTTTTTTGGAGAATATTGTATAATTACTGCATGCATTACAAAGAATACCCTTGACGGCTTTTGACCCATTATACGCGCTTCAGTTTTAGCTAAACCTTTTCTGTTGTATACCCAATTGACCCATTTGAGATATAACTTCATGCGGATCAACCCATTCAGAAGTAAACGAGTCAACACTGTCACCTCTAATAAATACAATACCCGATGCTTTTGTATAGCCGTGAGCAATGGTCATACCTGGACTAGATAATACTTCACGAGGGCATTGAATTACATGGTCAACATCCTTAATCTGATGTCCGTAAAAATGGCTCTATAAAGATGTCCGTAAAAAACAAAGGCATAAAATTCCAACTGTTAATAGGAAAAAAAAGCCCTGTTAAATCACTTTTTACATATTTCCAGTTGACGTCTTGGGTTCGAAAATCTTCAACAACTAGGTATGCAATCTTTCTCTGACATCCATTTAATCATAAAATTCCAACTGTTCATGGTTCAATTACAGGTTATTGGTCCTCTTTTTAACAATTGACGCCGCTGTTAGTGTTGGTTTAAACCTCAAACTAGCAGTTTTTTGAAACTTAGGGTTTAATTGTAAATTTCAATTGTATATGTATTGTTTTATGTTTAGATCTGCTAGTGGAGTAGATTTAGCATTGTAGGCATTTCATCTCTCAACACTTGCTTGCCATTTTCATTGATATCACAGAACATGAGGGCCTATATATACACTGAATACAAGGGCACTTGTCAAATTACAGCTCTATTTTCTGTCACTATAGATTCAGGTTTACATCGGTATCATTGTCACATGTTTCTTATAAATAAAGACATGGATATAGAAACTTGTTATTTTTCATTTGGACATGAGACTTAAATACATGAAATGTGTTGGTGGAATTACAGATTCGCAGAAGAATGGCTGCACATAAGCTAAAATACCCTGATGAATAATGATAAACCCTTGGCATTGGTGATACAGCTGAGCCCATTTCAAAAGTTATTATTACTTCAGCCATGGCTAAGGTAGGATTATTTCTTTCTTGTGTAAATGATAAGCCTTGGCATTGGTGATAGCACTGAGCCCATTCCATAAGTTATTACTTCAGATCCACAAGAAAATTATGTGTTTAAAACATGATTGATATGTTTGAATTTTGTTGCAAGATCCCCAATTTTGCTACTGTAAATGGTTGATTTTTGGCAGAATCGTTAACATTGTGAACCATATATATGACACTTCAGTCCTAACCCAATGGTATTCCCATTTCTTTGTATTGCAGAAAAGCATTGGCTAATGCTTTATCTGTCACACCGTAGATGTGGACCCTTGGAAAAGCATTGGCTGAAACAACCCTTGTCGCGTCAAGACCATTCCTCGCCCTATTCCTAAAAAGAAGTGGTATCTCACACCATATGTAGTGTCCATAATGGGAGGACTGCTACCTTTTGGTAGTATTTTCATTGAGATGTACTTTGTCTTCACATCCTTCTGGAATTACAAGGTATCTTGAAACACGTGTTGCTATTACATCCATTAGTTCCTACTAATATATCTTACCTAAAAAAACATATGATGATAATATTGGTTTGATGGTCTCTTAGTTATGATGAAGTATATTCTTTTTGGACAAATAGGATTATAGTGAAACTACTGAAATCTGCATGCAGCTAGAAATTGGAGATTATTGTTGCTTCTTTATTCGTTATTTGAGCTGATTTCTGAAGTCCCAAACGGGTATTAAATATTTCTTTGTGTGGCAGGTGTACTACGTTTACGGGTTTATGCTACTTGTTTTCCTGATTCTTATAATTGTGACTGTGTGCGTGACAATCGTGGGAACGTATTTCCTGCTTACTTGTATTCAGTATATTACTACTATGTCAAGACTAAGATGTCACGCTTCTTCCAAACCAGCTTCTACTTTGGATACACGCCCATGTTCTGTCTCAGTTCAGGAATTCTCTGTGGTGAGTTCTATTCCATTATATTCTTTATGTAATTATATGTTTTCTTTGTCTTTTAGAGTTAGCCATCTTCTACTTTGGATACACGCCCACGTGATGTTGATGCCTCAGTGACGTTTTGGCGGGAGTTGGACTAAGTGAGGGCATTGTCATTAGGAGGCCATCTTTGACTGGCTCAACTGAGCGTTTGCGCTATGACATGTATTGATGTAGCATCACTGTTTGTGACTTTATATTGGAATGTTATTGTTTTTATAGAGTTATAAAGATACTATATGTAGTTACGGAGTAATTTACGTCTCTTTTGTTCCTTTTAAGGTATTTGGTATTTTTATTACTTCAAATGTTCAATTTGGACAAACAGTTACAAATGAGAAATTTGCTTAGACCCAATGTGTGCAATTTGAGATTTGAACGCAGCAAAATAAGGTGAGATCTGACCTTATTAGTAAAAACACAAGAAGAAACCATGTTGACCCTTTGAAAAATGAAAAGTTTTCAAAAAAGGCCCCTGTACTTGGAATGAAAAAAGGAGGGGGAGTGAGAGGGGTTGATTTGCACTATTTTCTCACTTTTTCACCAAAGTGGGTTTTTTTAAAGAACCAATATATATATATATATATATATATATATATATATATATATATATATATATATATATATATATATATATATACCCTATATATATAAATAATATCTAAATGTCTTTTTAGGGTATAAATGTATAAAACGTTAGTGTGAATATATATAGAAATAAAGTTACTGAATGAACCTTCAAGTTATATGAAATTTACACTTTTAACCCTAACGGTGAAACTTTTACATTTTTAGTCCAAGGTTATATCATATTTACATTTTAGGTTTATACTATTAAAATATAACATTTTAACACTCCTGGTTTCTGAATATTCATTTTCTACCCTTAAATTACCAAAATGATTGTTTTGACACAAACGTATAGGAAAGTTACACTTTTAACCCATTTTGCATAACATTTGCATTTCTTGTCCAAAAATCACAAATCTAAGAGTTTATCATTTCTGCTTATTAGATAAGTTTCCAACAGCTTATTTAAGTCAACAAAACAGCTTATTTTCTGAAAAGAGCTTATTATCGCGTTATTGGGCCTTAAGGATTTTAAACTGGCCGTTAACAATTTTAATGGTCCAATGGGTTCGAATTTGATTGGGCTGGAATGTGGGCTTAAAATAGGTCTTATTCAACTTAACCAAACTGCTTCTAAACTGCTTATACGTAAACTGCTTATTTGAGCTTATTGGCTTTAAGGCCCACTCGGTAATAGTCAAGGTTTAGGAAAACTGATGCGTGGTTTTGCGACCTTACAACAGGTTTTACCTCTCGAGGGATCTCAAGAGGCTTGCAATCCCCACCAGGCAGTGTACCTGACCGATGTAGTATAGTGTAGTGGCAAGTACCGGGGGATTGATCGTTCTCTAGGGGAATAGTGTCGTTAGGATTAAAAAACTACTCTAATAGGTCTAAGGGTGAGGGAAGATTCTTTTTGTATTTTTATATTTTATGGAAAGCAAGTAAAATCTCGGGTTTGAAGGAGTGGGCGGAATTAGTTGCTAGTCAACTAACCCAAATAACTACAATTGCAAATAAAATAAAATAGCTGAAAATAAAAAGGTTGTGGAACTTATATGGGGAGAAATGTGTTTACTTAGATTTCCTTACTCCCTAACTATCTTTTACCGGTTGATTAGTGTGTATTAATTGCGTGGATGACGGGTGTATTCCTTAATACCAATCGTGGGGTGGCGTACGTACTTCCCCAACTCTACAAGCTCCTACTTCACTCCTATGTCGAGCCGGCTAAGAAGCTCCTAACATGGGATCACTAGAATTCGCTCATGCATTAAATACAACCATAAAAACCTTAGTACGCATTGGTTCATGTTTCTTAAGACGTTCAAGCAAGTTACCGTATAGGAGGTTAGCCAGTTTTCTTAAGCCTAACATCGATAAACAATCATCCAATACAATTAATAACACACTAATAACCGATAATCAATAGTTAGGTTTCATTAGATCTAAGCAAACACAAAATAAATCTAGCCTAGCATGTTAATTAAAAGACAAGAACAAGATATAATCAAACAACACATAGATATATTGAATGATTAAATGATTACTTATCTTCAATTAAACATGGGAGATCCAAGGGTATAAAACCCTTAAAAATGGCAGAAAATTCGTCTTAGGATTTCTCCTCACGAAGTTGCACACTAATGACAAAAAATTGCAAAACTATATATAGAACTTAGTGGCTGACGGCGTCACGTTATAGATCTTGACGCCGTCACCTCGCCGTGTCTAGGGTTCCCGGATGGTCTTCCTGACGCCGTCCCTCTTTAGTCCTCCAAAATCCTCCCTGGCTTATCAAGGCTTGACGCCGTCAGAATAAAGCTTGACGCCGTCTCTCTTTAGCTTAAACCGTGACGACCTTGATCACTTCAAAGGGTGACGCCGTCAGACTTCCTTTGTAAAACTCCCTGGCTTATCATGTGTATTTTTCATATCCACCTTTTTTGCCAAGCCGTGACGCCGTCAAGAGCAATACTTGACGCCGTCAAGTGTACTTTTCCAGCAGCTTTGGAGACTTTGTCGTTTTCTTCACTTTTATGCTCCAAAAACGTCCAAAATGCTTCCTTTTCCAGATTTCTTCTCCAAAGTACCTAAAATGACAAAAGGAACGATTTAGGGCAATATTTGATCAAATAAATACGATTTAAGGCTTAAATGACCCCCTAAAAGCGGTACACTTTTCGCATCATCAAATACCCTTACACTTGAGATTTTCTTGTCCTCAAGCAAATGCGCTTTTATTCTAATCAAAATACAAGTTAGGGGTCATTTAATGCTAATATAAAAGTAATTACAACAAATAGTCGTTCCACTTTAATCATAATAAGCACGGAGATTACAAACTAGCACCTCACAAGTAGTGTTTAGATACTCACATCTCTCAGGTGTCATCAAAATAAATCTCATAAATGAAAACGGATAATATCTCTCACTACCTGTCATAGCAAATAGATTACCATAGGCTTGGGAAAGGATCAAAAACCTCCTCCACTAGGCGTAAGCACCTAAGATAAACTATCAAAGAGGGCTTTTAAACGGGTTATAACGTGAGGTGTAGGGATATGATAAACACGGTTTTGTTGGATAAGGGATATTTTACTGGTGGCGAGTTAAAGATCTTGATTAATTACATGTACAATATGGCGTTGCTAAGCCAAGACTAGACTCGACTTAAGCTAAAAACAAAATAACAAAAACATAAAATAAACATAAAATGAAACGGGATGGTAGTCCGTATGTTTTTTCTACTTTTTTTTTTTTTTTTTTTTTTTTTTTTTTCATACACTCTTGCCCTACCATCCAAAATAATACATCATAGGGGCGTTGCATTCCCCTTACACTTGAACTTTTACATAACTTTACAAATAACTATTCTAATGACTCGAATTAAGATAATCGAAACACTTGGAGTACTTTTTAAAATATTTAGCACATATGGGGGTAATAATGTTGTTCATCCCCATTACTCCATTACACTAGTACTTTACCCATGAGTCCCAATCGTCCCAAAACAATATGTACAAGGATATGACTCGACTTAGCAACCATGTAATCAATTAGATAATTAACTTGGGGTTTAAAACAAATGTTGTCACAATAATGCACTAAAAATGAGTGCATACAAGGTAGGCTAAGGCGATTTGGGTGTACATTTAAGTGGGGTGTAACAAATTCTTCCTTTAAGTAAAATGCTTAAAGGTCGAAATGAAAAGATAGGCTCTGAGGGGTGTACTAGGGGTATCGTGTACTAAAAATGAGTACAACGCAAAGGGTGTGGGAGAATTACTTGACCATTGTAGCCAACGTAATTATAACAAAAACACAGGTGTAAAACAATGGGTTAATCCTAATGCCTCTTATCATGTAGTAAATCTAACTACACGAATGTAGTCTCACTTGTGGCCTCGGAATGGTCCTAATGCAAGTTCTAGAATCTAAGTGCTACCGGTACACACATCATAGCATATATGCTTTTCCTACCAATTCTAGGGGCGAACCTCACATATTTGGGGTGGAAATTTTTTTTAGTGGTACAGTTTTTGTGCTAGTCATATAACTCCTATCCATGAGACGCTCATTAAGATCAAAGTTTCACTCCTATATGTTGTAAAAAATTTTAAATTTGGCACTAAAATTGCCCTAACAGGTATTTATCACTAAAATTGCCCTAACAGGTATTTATCTCAGTTTTATTACACATCTACCATTAAACAAACAAAAATCAAGTGCAATTGTATTCTCTAAAGTATCGTACTTTTAACCCCCCCCCCCTTACACTTAAGATGAACATTGTCCCCAATGTTCAAATAACAAGATGTAAAAGTAAATAAGGTAAAAGAATGAAATCAAATACTCCCCTGATTTGTTTGGTGGATAAAGAGGTAACATGGTTAGATCTTCTTCCAAGAGAATGTAGAAGCTCCAAGACTAAAGCATCGCCAAAAGCTTGATTCCACAAACATCTCCTTGTCCAAAATAACCTGTTAAACCTGAGAAAACAAACACGAAAACCTGCATAACATCGGCGGGATAAATTCTATATAAGGATATAATGCTTGTGGAATGATAATTTTGCAGATTCCTGGAGTTTATAAGTTAGAGATTTAATAAAGCATTTTATGATTCCGGTAGAAAAACAAAACTTTCAAAAATTTCAGAAAATTAAAACCTGACGCCGTCAGGTTGTAAGGCCTGACGCCGTCAGAAATGATCTGACAGAATTCTCATGTTAAGTTTCCGGAAAATTTCTGGAAAAACTCAATCCTTATTTCCTGGAAATCCTGCAAAATATCATTATGACTCGATACAAGCATTTGACTCTAACAATTACTAGTATGCATGCTCATTTAATATTGTTGTGATTCATGTTCAATCTTGTTCTTGTAAACAAATTTGGATTCCCTTACACTTATCTTTTGCAAAATACCTTTATATGTAGTTAAGACGAAGTTAAAAACAAAATAAAGCATTTTCACAATTTACTTTGAAACATGAGCACAAACAATAACAATTAAACTTGCATACGGAAACAAATAAAATCAAACAAACAAACAAACAAACAAACAAACAAATAAAGCTTGGGTTGCCTCCCAAGAAGCGCTTGTTTTTGTTCGAGTCACGAGCCTGACTCTACCCTTATTTAACGGAAATAGGGGAGGTTTTCCCTACACTTAGGATTAAGTGCGGGTGGAAGTAGCGATACACACCCTTAGGGTGGAGATATGCCACGTGAGGTGAAGGGGGTGAGTGAATGGCTTCCTTCATCCTAAAACTACCCGGATAATATTGGTTTATGGGTGGGTCGGTTCCTCTTTTGTCTCCTAGATGTAAATCTAAGGATGAAAAGTTGTGTAAAGGTTGAGGTTCCGGCTCATCAACACTAGGAAATTCCCTAGAACTAAGAGTAAGGTCATCACTAAAAGTGTTCAAACCTATATCCTCTAGTTGTGCTTGGTTCAAGGGTTCTACCTCCATCGGGATTCCTAAAGTCTCTTCTACTTCTTCCGGGTAAGTCACGGGCGGTGTGGGTGCCTCAAATGATGGTTGAGTATTTTGTGGGCTTATGGTGTTTACCTCATCATTCCACGTGTCAAGATCACCTATATCCTCATCAATTGTTTTCTTAGGTAGTGATAATAACAAACCTAGTGCTTCATCCAACTTATGGTTTATTGATAAGGCTCTATCCACAATTCCTTGGCAAACTAGGTCGCTTTTCCTATTATCCTCACTAAAACAAGATCCTAAACATGGAGGTTGTTCATAAGAATCTATCCTAGGTGAAGGCTCATATGATTCATAAGTGTCTCTAAATGAGGTATTTTGAACTTCTTGGTGTTCTAGCCACTCAACCATATCTTGCAATCTTAGAAGTCTAAGTGAAAAGTCCATTTGAAGCAAATTACAAACAAAATCACAAAGAAAAGATAGACTACGAGAAAGCTACAAAATAAAAAGAAAAAAATCTCACTTGATAGGAATCTTGTGAGTAGACCAAATAAAAATAAAATTTCAACCTAAGCAATAACTACTCCCCGGGCAGCGGCGCCAAAAACTTGATGCGTGGTTTTGCAACCTTACAACAGGTTTTACCTCTCGAGGGATCTCAAGAGGCTTGCAATCCCCACCAGGCAGTGTACCTGACCGATGTAGTATAGTATAGTGGCAAGTACCGGGGGATTGATCGTTCTCTAGGGGAATAGTGTCGTTAGGATTGAAAAACTACTCTAATAGGTCTAAGGGTGAGGGAAGATTCTTTTTGTATTTTTATATTTTATGGAAAGCAAGTAAAATCTCGGGTTTGAAGGAGTGGGCGGAATTAGTTGCTAGTCAACTAACCCAAATAACTACAATTGCAAATAAAATAAAATAACTGAAAATAAAAAGGTTGTGGAACTTATATGGGGAGAAATGTGTTTACTTAGATTTCCTTACTCCCTAACTATCTTTTACCGGTTGATTAGTGTGTATTAATTGCGTGGATGACGGGTGTATTCCTTAATACCAATCATGGGGTGGCGTACGTACTTCCCCAACTCTACAAGCTCCTACTTCACTCCTATGTCGAGCCGGCTAAGAAGCTCCTAACATGGGATCACTAGAATTCGCTCATGCATTAAATACAACCATAAAAACCTTAGTACGCATTGGTTCATGTTTCTTAAGACGTTCAAGCAAGTTACCGTATAGGAGGTTAGCCAGTTTTCTTAAGCCTAACATCGATAAAAAATCATCCAATACAATTAATAACACACTAATAACCGATAATCAATAGTTAGGTTTCATTAGATCTAAGCAAACACAAGATAAATCTAGCCTAGCATGTTAATTAAAAGACAAGAACAAGATATAATCAAACAACACATAGACATATTGATTGATTAAATGATTACTTATCTTCAATTAAACATGGGAGATCCAAGGGTATAAAACCCTTAAAAATGGCAGAAAATTCGTCTTAGGATTTCTCCTCACAAAGTTGCACACTAATGACAAAAAATTGCAAAACTATATATAGAACTTAGTGGCTGACGGCGTCACGTTATAGATCTTGACGCCGTCACCTCGCCGTGTCTAGGGTTCCCGGATGGTCTTCCTGACGCCGTCTGATGAAGCGAAAAGTGTACCGCTTTTAAGGGGTCATTTAAGCCCTAAATCGTATTTATTTGATCAAATATTGCCCTAAATCGTTCCTTTTGTCATTTTAGGTACTTTTGAGGAGAAATCTGGAAAAGGAGGCATTTTGGACGTTTTTGGAGCATAAAAGTGAAGAAAACGGCAAAGTCTCAAAAATCGGCTAAAAGTTACCCTTGACGGCGTCAGATTTTATTCTGGACGGCGTCATGCCTTGGCAAGAAAAGGTGGACGTGAAATTTACTCATGATAAGCCAGTGAAAATACCATGTGAATTCTGACGGCGTCATGCTTTAACTTGATCAAGGGCGTCACGGCTTAAATCAAAGAGGGACGGCGTCACGTTCAAGAGCTGACGGCGTCAAGCCTTGATAAGCCAGAACGGATTTTGGAGAGCTAAAGAGGGACGGCGTCAAGATGGTCACCCGAGAACCCTAGAAGCGGCGAGGTGACGGCGTCACACTCCATAAGGTGACGCCGTCAGATGTAAAAATCTATATATAGTTTTCTAATTTTTTGTCATTAGGAGAGAGCTTAGTGTGTGGAATTTTGGGAGAAAACCCTAAGACGAATTCAGCTTCTTTTTCAAGGCTTTTTGCCTTGAGATCTTCCATGTTACATTGAAGATAAGTTATCAATTAATCATTCAATATGTCTATGTGTTGTTTGATTTTATCTTATTCTTGTCTTTTGATTAACATGTTAGGCTAAATTTATCTTGTGTTTGCTTAGATCTAATGAAACCTAGCTATTGATTATTGGTTATTAGTGTGTTATTAGTTGTATTGGATGATTGTTTATCTATGTTAGGCTTAAGAAAACTGGCTAACTTCCTATTCGGTAACTTGCTTGAACGTCTTAAGAAACATGAACCAAATGCGTACTAAAGGTTTTTATGGTTGTATTTAATGCACAAGCGAATTCTAGTGATCCCATGTTAGGAGCTTCCTAGCCGGCTCGACATAGGAGTGAAGTAGGAGCTTGTAGAGTTGGGGAAGTAAGTACGCCACCCCACGAATGGTATTAAGGAATACACCCGTCATCCACGCGACTAATACACACTAATTAACCGGTAAAAGATAGTTAGGGAGTAAGGAAATCTAAGTAAACACATTTCTCTACACATAAGTTTCTCACCACATTTTCATTTTTGTTATTTTATTTTATTTGCATCCGTAGTAATTTTGGGTTAGTTGACTAGCAACTAATTCCGCCCACTCTTTTAAAACCGAGATTTTACTTGCTTTCATAAAAATATAAAAACATAAAAAGAATCTTCCTCAACCCTTAGACCTAATTAGAGTAGTCTTTCACACCTAACGAACACTATTCCCTGTGGAGAACGATCAATCCCCCGTACTTACCACTACACTATACTACATCGGTCAGGTACACTGCCTGGTGGGGTTGTAAGCCTCTTGAGATCCCTCGAGAGGTAAAACCTGTTGTAAGGTTGCAAAACCCACGCATCAAGTTTTTGGCGCCGCTGCCGGGGAATAGTTATTGTTTAGGTTGAATTTTTATTTCTATTAGGTCTACTCACTAGATTCCTTTCTAGTGAGATTTTTATTTTCTTTTTCTAGGTTTTCTTTAGTCTATCTTATTTCTTTGTACTTTTGTTTGTGATACCTTCCACTTACCTCATGAGTAACATTGGTCATTTGATCCCTGTTATTCGTGTTTTTCGCCGTGCAAATTTTCAACTACCCGTTCCCGCCCCCATAGTAGCAAACAACAACCTTTCACCCAACCACCACTTTGGTAACAATTCTGAGATGGAGGAGTCTGACCATGAGAATGACTATGTTAGTCCATTTTACTATTCAGACTCCGATGAGGATGCTGATGATGGAGAAGTAGTTAACGAGGAATGGGGAAAAGAGGAAATTGATCCCTTTAAGTATGTTGACCCTAGGACTAAGATCGAAAAGGATAGCCTCTTTAACATGCAATTTCCGTGTAAGATTGGTTATCATAGTTTTTATGCTTATCTTAACTCATCTTTGCCTACGAACATTATCTCTCGCGCTAATTATAATAAAATCATGGTAGATGAGCTTGAATATCAAGGAAATAACATTGTTGCTAGGATTAAGCCACTACACGTGTTCGTAGGAAGTTTTGTATATTCGGTGGATTTTATGGTTATGGAGAACTTAGGAGAATTTATCGATGACAAATTAACCCAAGTCATTTTTGGAGAACCCTTCAAAAGGTTGACCAACCTTGACAAAAAACTTGTGGACGGGTTAATTACATTCTCGGATGGGGATGAAGATTTTGTCTATCAAATGCCCCGAGCACATCCTAGGTTTAAGAACTACCCCATTGAATCTTGCAATAGAATTATGCCTATCGACTTGTTAAGTGAGAATGATAAGGGGAAGGGGCTCAAATATCCACATGAGAAAAATAAGAGATATTATCATGGATGTTTGGAGCTAAATGATGGATACAAGAAAGATGAGGCAACAATTAGATGGCTCACACTCGGGTACGTGAGCATAAGCGACACTAGGTAGCGTGACTTTGAGTCTAGCTACAAGACTCGTTAATAAAGAAAAGCGCTTCTTGGGAGGCAACCCAAGCTTTATTTGTTTTATTTGCTTTGTGTGTTTATTTATTTGCTTGTTTGATTTTATTTTCCGTATGTGTGTGTTTAATTTTTATCATTATTGATTCATGTTCAAAAGTAATTTGTGAAAATGCTTTATTTTGTTTTTAACTTCGTCTTAACTACATATAAAGGTATTTTGCAAAAGATAAGTGTAAGGGAAATCTAAATCGGTTTATTAGAACACAAATGAACATGAATCGTAATAATAATAAAATAGCATACATATTCGTATTTGTTTGAGTCAAATGCTTGTATCGAGTCATAATGATGTTTTGCAGGATTTCCAGGAAGTAAGGTAAAGGTTTTTCCAGAAATTTTCCGGAAACTTAAAATGAAGATTTTTGTCAGGTCATTTCTGACGGCGTCAGGGTTTATAACCTGATGGCGTCAGATTTAATTTTCAAAAATTTTTGAAAGTTTTGTTTTTAAAAAAGTTTTTACTAAAATCTCCAACTTATAATCTCCAGGAATCTGCAAAGTTATCATTCCACAAGCATTATATCCTTATATATAGATTTTATCCCGCCGATGTTATGCAGGTTTTCGTGTTTGTTTTCTCAGGTTTAACAGGTTATTTTGGACAAGGAAATGTTTTGAATCAAGCTTGTGGCGATGCTTTAGTCATGGAGCTTCTACATTACTTTGGAGGAAGATCTAACCGTGTAATTTCATTATCCACCGAGCGAATCAGGGGAGTATTTGATTTCATTCTTTTACCTTATTTACTTTTACATCTTGTTATTTGAACATTGGGGACAATGTTCATCTTAAGTGTAAGGGGGGGTAAAAGTACGATTTTAGAGAATGCCATTGCGCTTGATTTTTGTTTGTTTAATAATAGATGTGTAATAAAACTGAGATAAATACCTGTTAGGGTAATTTTAGTGCCAAATTTAAAATTTTTTACAACATTTAGGAGTGAAACTTTGATTTTAATAAGCGTCTCATGGATAGGAATTATATGACTAGCACAAAAAACCTTACCACTAAAAAATTTTCCACCCCAAATATGTGAGGTTCGCCCCTAGAATTGGTAGAAAAAGCATTTATGCTATGATGTGTGTACCGGTAGCACTTAGATTCTAGAACTTGCGTTAGGACCATTCCAAGGCCACAAGTGAGACTACGTTCGTGTAGTTAGATTTACTACATGATAAGAGGCATTAGGATTAACCCATTGTTTTACACCTGTGATTTTGTTATAATTACGTTGGCTACATTGGTCAAGTAATTCTCCCACACCCTTTGCGTTGTACTCATTTTTGTACACGATACCCCTAGTACACCCCTCAGAGCCTATCTTTTCGTTTCTAACTTTAAGCATTTTACTTAAAGGAAGAATTTGTTACACCCCACTTAAATGTACACCCAAATCGCCTTAGCCTACCTTGTATGCACTCATTTTTAGTGCATTATTGTGACAACATTTGTTTAAACCCCAAGTTAATTATCTAGTTGATTACATGGTTGCTAAGTCGAGTCATATCCTTGTACATATTGTTTTGGGACGATTGGGACTCATGGGTAAAGTACTAGTGTAATGGAGTAATGGGGAAGAACAACATTATTACCCCCATATGTGCTAAATGTTTTAAAAGTACTCCAAGTTTTTCAATTATCTTAATTCGAGTCGTTAGATTAGTATTTGTAAAGTTATGTAAAAGTTCAAGTGTAAGGGGAATGCAATGCCCCTATGATGTATTATTTTGGATGGTAGGGCAAGAGTGTATGCAAAAAAAAAAATAAAAAAAAAAAAATAAAAAAAAAAAATAATCAAGAAAAATACAAAAAAATGAGAAAATGAAAAAATAGAAAAAAACATACGGACTACCATCCCGTTTCATTTTACGTTTGTTTTTGTTTTTGTTATTTCGTTTCTAGCTTAAGATCGAGTCTAGTCTTGGCTTAGCAACATTGTATAGTACATGTAATTGATCAAGATCTTTAACTAGCCACCAGTAAAACATCCTTTATCCAACAAAACCGTGTTTTCCTTTTCCCTACACCTAACGTTATAACCCATTTAAAAGCCCTCTTTGATAGTTTATCTTAGGTGCTTACGCCTAGTGGAGGAGGTTATCGATCCTTTCCCAAGCCTATGGTAATCTATTTGCTATGACAGGTAGTGAGAGATATTATCCGTTTTTATTTATGAGATTTATTTTGATGACACTTGAGAGATGTGAGTATCTAAACACTACTTGTGAGGTGCTAGTTTATAATCTCCGTGCTTATTATGATTGAAGTGGAACGAATATTTGTTGTAATTACTTTTATGTTAGCATTAAATGACCCCTAACTTGTATTTTGATTAGAATAAAAGCGCATTTGCTTGAGGACAAGCAAATCTCAAGTGTAAGGGTATTTGATGAAGCGAAAAGTGTACCGCTTTTAAGGGGTCATTTAAGCCTTAAATCGTATTTATTTGATCAAATATTGCCCTAAATCGTTCCTTTTGTCATTTTAGGTACTTTTGAGGAGAAATCTGGAAAAGGAGGCATTTTGGACGTTTTTGGAGCATAAAAGTGAAGAAAACGGCAAAGTCTCAAAAATCGGCTAAAAGTTACCCTTGACGGCGTCAGATTTTATTCTGGACGGCGTCATGCCTTGGCAAGAAAAGGTGGACGTGAAATTTACTCATGATAAGCCAGTGAAAATACCATGTGAATTCTGACGGCGTCATGCTTTAACTTGATCAAGGGCGTCACGGCTTAAATCAAAGAGGGACGGCGTCACGTTCAAGAGCTGACGGCGTCAAGCCTTGATAAGCCAGAACGGATTTTGGAGAGCTAAATAGGGACGGCGTCAAGAAGGTCACCCGGGAACCCTAGAAGCGGCGAGGTGACGGCGTCACACTCCATAAGGTGACGCCGTCAGATGTAAAAATCTATATATAGTTTTCTAATTTTTTGTCATTAGGAGAGAGCTTAGTGTGTGGAATTTTGGGAGAAAACCCTAAGACGAATTCAGCTTCTTTTTCAAGGCTTTTTGCCTTGAGATCTTCCATGTTACATTGAAGATAAGTTATCAATTAATCATTCAATATGTCTATGTGTTGTTTGATTTTATCTTATTCTTGTCTTTTGATTAACATGTTAGGCTAAATTTATCGTGTGTTTGCTTAGATCTAATGAAACCTAGCTATTGATTATTGGTTATTAGTGTGTTATTAGTTGTATTGGATGATTGTTTATCTATGTTAGGCTTAAGAAAACTGGCTAACTTCCTATTCGGTAACTTGCTTGAACGTCTTAAGAAACATGAACCAAATGCGTACTAAAGGTTTTTATGGTTGTATTTAATGCACAAGCGAATTCTAGTGATCCCATGTTAGGAGCTTCCTAGCCGGCTCGACATAGGAGTGAAGTAGGAGCTTGTAGAGTTGGGGAAGTAAGTACGCCACCCCACGAATGGTATTAAGGAATACACCCGTCATCCACGCGACTAATACATACTAATTAACCGGTAAAAGATAGTTAGGGAGTAAGGAAATCTAAGTAAACACATTTCTCTACACATAAGTTTCTCACCACATTTTCATTTTTGTTATTTTATTTTATTTGCATCCGTAGTAATTTTGGGTTAGTTGACTAGCAACTAATTCCGCCCACTCTTTCAAAACCGAGATTTTACTTGCTTTCATAAAAATATAAAAACATAAAAAGAATCTTCCTCAACCCTTAGACCTAATTAGAGTAGTCTTTCACACCTAACGAACACTATTCCCTGTGGAGAACGATCAATCCCCCGTACTTACCACTACACTATACTACATCGGTCAGGTACACTGCCTGGTGGGGTTGTAAGCCTCTTGAGATCCCTCGAGAGGTAAAACCTGTTGTAAGGTTGCAAAACCCACGCATCACCGTCCCTCTTTAGTCCTCCAAAATCCTCCCTGGCTTATCAAGGCTTGACGCCGTCAGAATAAAGCTTGACGTCGTCTCTCTTTAGCTTAAACCGTGACGACCTTGATCACTTCAAAGGGTGACGCCGTCAGACTTCCTTTGTAAAACTCCCTGGCTTATCATGTGTATTTTTCATATCCACCTTTTTTTCCAAGCCGTGACGCCGTCAAGAGCAATACTTGACGCCGTCAAGTGTACTTTTCCAGCAGCTTTGGAGACTTTGTCGTTTTCTTCACTTTTATGCTCCAAAAACGTCCAAAATGCTTCCTTTTCCAGATTTCTTCTCCAAAGTACCTAAAATGACAAAAGGAACGATTTAGGGCAATATTTGATCAAATAAATACGATTTAGGGCTTAAATGACCCCCTAAAAGCGGTACACTTTTCGCTTCATCAGAAAACTATTTTGAGGGTCTTAGCTTATAGGTTCGATAAGGTAATACAAAAGCTTATCTAGGTGGCTTATTTACACAACTTATTTGTTTAGCTTATGGAGAAATGGGTTGGGTTGTTAGCCCAACATGTTACAAGTCCAAAAATGGTTTTTATGGTCTGTTTCTTATCGACAAAATGATGTGGTCCAATTTTGGTTTATAGGGTGTATTATCATACGATGTTAATCATGATCATAGAACATGTCTCGAAAACTTAGTATACGTGGTTATAAATCCCTAATGGTTATACTACTTCATGCATGGCTACTCAAGGAATGAGGATGCTATTTTGTGAGTGAAAAAGATTAACGCGAGTACAAAATATATGGTGCAAGCTTAGGAAGGTTACGATGGGATTTAAATGTGAAAAGTAATATGACTAAGTATGTGTTCATATGAAAAATAGGTCGAATGACTTACTACACCAACAAAGGATGGGGAAAACACCAAGTATGGACTAAGGATCAAGTGTGTAATCACGTAGCTCGTCTAAGCACCCAAGGATGTGTTGAGACCAATGCTTAGTGACTTGAAAAATGAAACAAAAACCTAGAATATTGGTCCTATGCTCCTCGTAGGTAACTCAGTGGAAGAATACTTGGGTTATTTTTGGATAGTGAGAGCTTGAGAGTGCACATATAAGGTGTCATGCATAAGACTAGCTATAACCCTTATTTTGAAACTCCACATGGCTCGATGGGATGTTAGAAGGATTAGGATAAGGGGATGGGGAAGCACAGCTATGCATAGGGTACTTGAGTGATATTGAGCTAGCTTAGGTGAGTTGTAAATGGGTAGTGATTGGGTTTAGTGAGAATAGAATGCAAGTAGGTTGGTTTTGAGGTGCTCGAAATTCAATAAGTCAAGCTCACTTATATACGTGACCAAACATTGTAAGAAACATGTTGTGAAGCTTGAATAAACCTCTCGGCTAAGTAGTAAAGCAAAAGCCTAGGAAAATATATGTTTTGTTGATTTTGGTTAATGTCTTAAAGATGTTTACACCATGGTCAACGTGGCTTAGCTTTGGTGTTCTTTTCTTTATAAAATGATCGAACTAAATTATATGATTTGTCATTCTTGAATCCTTGAAGTAAGGGGATTCTAGTGATGTTAATACAAATATCGTCTCAAAAACGTTATTTATATTCTTTGATCTTTTCTTAGTTTTGTTATTGACAAATAAAAGGAATATCTTTTAGCAAATAATAAATACTAGTTTAAGTCTCTTAAGTACACATTTTACACTTCACATAATAACCAAGAATTACAAGTTTGCTTATTTAGTAACTTGTTTCCTTAAAAGGAAACTTTAATTCTAAAATCATTCCATGACATCATTGCATACATCACATACAATATCTTTGATATATCTTGTTTAGATTTGCAAGTTACATAGTTGACATTTGAGGATCTTGGATGATTTGGTAAGATATGGTAAGATACAACAAATCCTTAGCTGTCACATCCCACGGATCCAAGTCCAATGAAGGACGGATCCCTATCATGGGATCCGTGGGATCCGTCAGCTGAAGATCAGCTTGCCTATAAATAGCAAGCTGATCATTTGGCTTTCTCATCACTCATATAGCTTAACACACATATTCATTCAGTACATATCTTACTAACATCATTCATAGTTGCATTTCACTTTGATCTTTCATTTTGTAGAAGAGAGATCAAGCTTTCAAGGATCTACAGAACCGTAATCCTTTAGTTGCATTACTGTGTGATATTGTAGTTTGTTTCACACATCATATCTATCATTTTGTAATCAGTGAGTGTGGTTAGTGCTTTAGTCCTTAAAGCACAAAGAGTGTAGGGAGTGGTTGTACCCTTGTAAAGAACTCGACATCTAGCTTAGTGTCGGTAAAGTAAATAGGCGACGTCAGGTTGGTTCTACCTTGTGAAAGAACCCGGTGTTTAGCTTAGTACCGAAAAAGGAAGTAAGCGACGTGTAAAGGTTTTCTCCGCCTAGTAAAGGAGTTTGTTTCTTAGTGAATGATAAACTCTCGAGTTGGAAACTCGGGGAGTGGAGTAGGGCAAGGAAGAGAGTCCTTGTAGCCGAACCACTATAAACAACAGTGTTGTGTGGTTTGATCTTTCCTCTTTTTATCTTTTGTTTATATTGTGTGATTATTTATTTGTGATTGTTTCCTTTGAATTAACATATACTAACAAAGCAAATAAAACTTGTAAAACGGTAAAAACTATTCAACCCCCCTTCTAGTTTTCCACAAAGGGGATTCTAGTGATGTATAATGTGGCATGTCTTGTGTATCGAAAATTCAAATAACGGTTGTTACACGAGGCCAAGTGAATGCATGTTGAATCGGTTTGTAATAAAAGAAATATGAATAATGGTTAATGGGCTTAAATTTAATGGGTTTGGTTTTAGCCTGTTGGGCTTAGAAATAAATAATAAGGATCTGGTTTTGTTTTATTCGCGATTTGAAATGTCGTAGTACGCGTGTGAGCTCGTTCCAAATTAATGTGAATCACGTAACAATGTTCTGATTCATTGTAACATAATAGAAACAAAAATTTAAATTTTGCTCGTAAAAATGGTTAGGTGAACTGTAATGATAGATTACTTCTTGATTAAGATTTACAAATGACTGGGGAATATTACAGGATGCTACAGAAGGGATGTGTTGGTTCATTTTTGGACGGAACCAATAGACATGTTGGTTGGTTTCTAACTGCCAAAAACTCAAACTATAAAAGGCTGTGTTTGGTTCCAGATTAAATATAACTGGTATATGTTAAATCACAAACCTTTTCTTTATCAAAAACGGACTTAAAAGACCAAAAACCGACCTAAATGCCAAATATATGCTTGTTTTTGTGTTTGTGTATGTGCAGGTAAATGATATTAGAAAACGACAAAAAGAAAGACAAAACAGACGGAAACAAGCACGAGAATGAAAAGAGTGAGAAAAGCCGAGGCCGGGGATGTGACTCTACAGTTTTTACCAAAGCCTTGATGATAAATCATTTTCATCAATTAGCCAAAATCATTTTCATCGTTAGTCCTTATCATTTTGCATGGTTAGTTCCTAAGTTAACTTTGGTTAAAACCTTATTATATTAAAAAGCCAAAAAATAAATCCAGTTTTTGTTTAAACCTTTTAAATCCAATCCAAGCCGACCACATAAAGCATAACCAACCCATCTTTATATTAACCCGGATCCACCCATATCCATACCCAAGTCAACCAATTAATAAATACGGGTCAAACAAAAGAAAAAAGGCGTCAGTTACTGTTCATGCGTCTTCTCCATTTACCCTGTCCTCTCTTGTACTTACCCACCTCACTTAAGTACTTTAACCCCTTCTAGAAGGCCGAGTAAGCATGATATGAGCTCATTATTTGTCCACCATGGCAATTTCTAAGGATTCTATTGGATGAAGATATGTGGCAGTCAAATCAAGGGCCGTGATTGTGCAAAGATGTCGACATCATGGATTCAAAGGCTGGGATTGATTGATAGAAACCCTAGAAGACTCCCTGGACTCCGATAAATACAAGGCTCTTCACCAAGCATTAAAGTTTTAGTTTTTTTTCTTATTTTTCAATCATTGTAGCTAATTTCTGCTTCTTTAGTGTCTTTCAATTCAGTATTGAAATAAGTTTTTCATATATTAATAAAAGTTAGTTTACATTATTGCCTTGTCTTCTTTACTTTTTTGTTAAAATGGTCTATAATGGTTAAAATAAGCTCTTAATAAGCACTTCATTTAAATACTGTTTATGTAACACCCCCAAAATCATAATATTCGCGGAAGCATACAGTTTGAGTGCTACTGGATTGAAATCACAACACAAGATATAGGGAACGGATTAAAAATCCGTTTTAAAATATATTACATAAGTTAAGTCATGTAACATTACATAAAATTCATTTTTGATGAAAACGAAGCTCATTTAAATTAAAAAGGTCCAGTTGTCAGAGTAAATGCATTAAAAACATTTCCATCACTTATTGTGACCGACGCCATGCACTTCACCCGGCTAAACGCACCTCAGTTTCCTGAGAAAAACATGCTAAAAGTCAGCTAACGCTGGTGAGTTCATAGGTTTAAATAAATAGCACATATGGACCAATAGCAATATCATAAAAACAATTCAGCAGATACACACTATCCGTTATGCAAACACTAAGCCTCATCCTACCGATGCTAAGACAATGCAGCACGACTAGCGTTAGCAAAATAAATAAGGGTGCCCGTGAGTGTTAATCCCCAGACACTCGGCCAAAAACCCGACTTGGTATACATTCGCCTTGGCTATGCCGAGCCAATCGAACGGGGACGTCACTCCCAATAGATCTATTTATAACAAATGGCTTCCCAAACAGGAATTAACGGCAGATGATAGTGGGCACAAAATGGGATTCAGCAAACTTAGGTTTCTGCATACTAGTGTGATCTCAAAAGCAAATTCATTTTTGGTCCATGAAAACAGTTTTGCATGTTTCTCACCCCAAGCTTATAAAACAAAATTCGTATAAAATATGGGGCTATAAACTCACCTTTCAATAACAGCGAATCAGCAAATAAATCAAAATAATGCAACCGCGCCAATCAGCACCCTAAATCAGTACGGTAAGTCTTAGCAAAATATTCGCGTCTCAAGTGTCTTCATTTTATTTGAAAAGTTTTACGTTTGACCAATGCTCGTGTGTTTCTTGCTTGCTGTGTGGTAAAATACATTTCGAAACGATTTATTATTGTAACTCTTAGGGGGTAGCTCATGGTGAAAGTGCATGGTGGGAATACGTAACGGAACATCCGTGCTAGTATTCGCGATTTAAATGTACAAGTGTTATATATATATATATATATATATATATATATATATATATATATATATATATTATAAGTTAATTTCTCATATATTTAATTAATGGAGATTAATTAAATAAGTTTTGAAGAATGGTTAATAGGATATAGTTAGTGAAAAATTATTATATTTAAAAACATCGTTTATTATTTTTGTTGCAACTTTTATTATAAGAAAACAAGTTTTGTTAAGTAATTCCATAAAGTTTACTTAAGTTATGAATTTTCACAAAAATATTCTAAGTGTTGGATTTTTAGAAAATTTGGGCATGACCCATTCGTTTATACAACGTTTCCATTTATCTCACGTGTTGCAACTTTTACTCAAACATTTCACTAATTAGTTTCGAGTGCAAAAATACTTTCGTGATATATATATATCAAGTGCCGTGAATATTTTCGTAGTTACATTATTCGTTATCTTCACTTTTGAGTATTAACATTAGGTTTCGACGTAAAGTCAATATTTTGTCAAAAAGTCAACAGTAGTTCATTTCAATGTTAATTTAGTAAAAATGTCAATTTTTACCCTTTCGGAGACTAAACGTCTCAAAACAAGTCCAAAAATAGTTATCGTTATATTTATCGCTTCGTTAAACATTATTAACTTCGGCGAGTCGGAAAATATTCCAAAAATCAATTTTATCATTTTTATGGCTCATTGGGCCGAAACTTCTCAAATAAGCCCAATTTCCATTTTTAACCCAAAACACATCCGTTTGGTCAAAAAGTCAAAACATCAAAAATACTTATGGGCTTCGGCCCAACAGTAACTTAGTGGGCTTTTTGGCCCAAAAATCCATTTGGTCCAATTTGTTATTATTAGTTACTTATTAGTGATTATTAGTTACCAAATACACTTTTTACTTATCAAATAATTTCCAATAACTAAGCTACTTAGTCAAAAAGTCAAACTTGACTATTTTAAGGTCCATTCGACCCATATGATATATCTCAACTTATTTTCACCTTTTTACTAGTTATTTTTAGTAACTTATAACTCATTAATTAAGCTAATCCAAATAAGCACTTCACTATATTTTTCCACCATTTCACCAATTGAGCCAAAATTTTATGTTTTTCAAAACCCCAATAATCTCATATTTTTATATATAGCCGATCCATGTATAACCTCTAAAAATCAACATAGTGCTTAAATTAGTGTAAAAACCATAACTAATGTTTGTGTTATCAAATAAGCACTATATATAACAATATTTACCACACAAGCTAGAAATCTATAAACTAAGTCATAAACTTTCAAAAATGTCGAGCATAGTATATCAAAGATCAAACCCTAGCTTTAATCATATCATCAAAACATACACATTTAACACTTTTAAACATCACTATACACCAAATGAACAAGAGATTAACAAATTTAGAAAAGTTTTGTGAATCCTTACAATGGTTTAATGTTGTACGTGTGATAGGAGACCAAAGAACACCCAAAACCTTGCAAATTTTACCCAAATCAAGCTCCAAATTACCCAAAACCTTATGTAAACACTTATGATCTTGATCTTTGTAGTGAAAGTTTTTGTAAGTAAATGTTTGTGTGTGATGAAGTTGGCGCACAAATGAGGTAGAAAAAGAGATGATCATAGTTATTTTGGGTAGTAATAAAGGATAAGATATTAAAAATCCAAAAAGCATTTTACCATATTAAGCAAAACTATATTACATTTAAGGATAGAATGATTAGGTGTCCCATGTGCTTTGGTGTGGCATATGTGGCCGGCTAGGGGTTATTTAGGGGAGGGCAAAAATAGTTTTTATCCCGCTTTGGTGTATAGTGTGTCGGTTTGAGCTTAAAAGTTACCGTAAAGTCCCGGTTTGACGTTTTTGGACCCGATAACGTAAAATAAAGTTTTTAACCACGTTTTCGTCAGAAATATAATAAAATACCATTACTGACTCAAAAACATATTTATTTGACTATTACCATATGTACTGTGCTGTCGGTACGCGCGTGCGGTTGTTTTTCAGAAAAATGCGAGAAAGCTCTCAATAAATTATAAGACTTGTCAGTAACTATCAGAAATGTGATAATTTAACTTTACTGACAAAAATATACTTTTTCTGCAGTGACTGTAAGCTACAGTATGCGAAACGGCTCTCAAAAATGCTTAAAAATACTCAGAAACATGCAAATGCGCATAGAAATGCTTAGCTTAAAAATAATTAATACTCATATAATATTAATTAACAACGTGAAAATTACCATTGGTCACAGTCTCCCCATCTAATCGGGAAATCCGTCCCGGATTTCAATTTACGTTACTCGTCGGCTTTGAAAAGAGATGAGGGTATTTTCGCTTTATTTCATCCTCTCGCTCCCAAGTGTATTCAGGGCCTCTGTGAGAGTTCCATCAGACCTTCACAATTGGGATACGACTCTGCTTTAGTCATTTCACTTCCCGGTCCATGATTTCAATCGGCTCTTCAATAAAATTTAACCTCTCATCAAGCTGGATTTCATCCAAAGGAATAACGGCGTTTTCATCCGATAAGCACTTTTTCAAATTACTGACATGAAAAACGTTATGCACAGCACTGAGCTCTGATGGCAGTTCGAGTCGGTAGGCTACCGGCCCGATCTTTTCAAGAATTTCGAAAGGTCCAATATAGCGAGGGTTCAACTTACCACGCTTGCCAAATCTGATCACGCTTTTCTATGGCGAGACTTTCAACATTACTTTATCTCCCACTTGAAACTCAAGGGGTTTCCGCCTCTTGTCGGCGTAACTCTTTTGACGGTCACGAGCCGCCTGCATTCGGCTCTTGATCTGTACAATCTTTTCAGTAGTCTCATGGACTAGTTCTGGCCCGGTAAGCTGGCTTTCTCCAACTTCTGCCCAACAAATTGGCGATCTGCACTTACGTCCATAAAGTGCTTCATACGGTGCAGCCTTAATACTGGTGTGATAGCTGTTGTTATAGGAAAATTCGACTAAAGGCAAATGCCTATCCCAGCCGTTCCCGAAATCAATCACACAGGATCTTAGCATGTCCTCTAATGTCTGAATGGTCCTTTCACTTTGACCATCCGTTTGAGGGTGATATGCTGTACTCATGTCGAGTTTGGTTCCTAGAGCATCCTGAAGCAACTTCCAAAAATTAGACGTGAATCGACTGTCTCGATCAGAGATAATAGAAACAGGCACACCATGCCTTGCAACAATTTCCTTAACATATAAACGCGCGAGTTTATCCATGCTGATTTTCTCTTTTATAGGGAGGAAATGCGCTGATTTAGTGAGTCGGTCCACGATTACCCAAATCGTGTCGTAACCACTCGATGTCTTAGGCAACTTTGTTATAAAATCCATAGTGATACGTTCCCATTTCCATTCCGGAATCTCAGGTTGAACAAGCAGACCGGACGGTCTCTAGTGTTCAGCCTTGACCTTCAAGCACGTTAAGTACTTGCTGATGTATTCAGCTATATCGGCCTTCATGTTTGGCCACCAATACAACTTCTTCAGGTCTAAATACATCTTGTCAGATCCTGGGTGAATGGAGTACTTGGACTTATGGGATTCGTGCATAATGAAATCACGAATTCCTCCACACAGTGGAATCCAATACCTATCTCCATAACGCAAAATCCCATCGGATCTTCTTACTAGCCCGTTCTCAAGTTCTAGCATTCTGTGAATCCTCTCACTAGGTCGGTTTTAATCTTTGAGTGCCTCATCTTGAGCCTCAAGAATTTTTGCCGGAAGAGGCAAATTGATAGTCATCCCTAATGATCTGACCCTGAGGGGTTTGATTCGCTCATTTCTGCTAAGGGCGTCGGCAACAACATTTGCCTTGCCTGGGTGATAACGGATCTCACAATCATAGTCGCTAAGCAACTCCAACCATCGGCGCTGTCTCATGTTCAGCTCCTTCTGGTTCAATATATGCTATAGACTCTTGTGATCGGTATACACTACGCACTTAGTTCCATAAAGGTAGTGTCTCCAAATTCTCAGTGCAAACACGACTGATCCTAATTCTAGGTCATGGGTTGTGTAGTTTTTCTCATGGGTTTTCAGCTGTCGAGAAGCGTATGCTATTACCTTCTCTCTTTGCATCAACACGGCTCCCAAACCTTTGTGTGATGCGTCACAATACACAACAAAATCTTCGCTACCCTTGGGTAAAGCTAAAATAGACGCACTACACAATCTTTCCTTAAGAAGTTGAAAAACTTCTTCCTCCTTATCTCCCCAGTCATATTTCACATTCTTTTGAGTCAATTTCGTCAACGGTTTAGCTATCTTAGAGAAACCTTCTATAAATCTTCTGTAATAGCCGGCAACTCCTAAAAATTATCGGATTTCCCTCGGCGTTGTGGGCGTTGCCCAATCCTTAATGGCCTCAATCTTAGCAGGATCTACGTGAATCCCTTGCTTATCTATCACGTGACCAAGAAACTGAATGGTCGATATCCAGAATTCACACTTCGAAAACTTAGCATATAGTTCTTCCTTTTTCAATAGTTCCAGAATTAGCTTGAGATGTTCCTCATGCTCTTGCTCATTCTTGGAATATATCAGGATATCGTCAATGAACACTATCACGAATTTATCTAAATACGGCTTACACACACGATTCATGAGATCCATGAATACTGCTAGTGCATTTGTTAAGCCGAATGGCATAACTTGGAATTCGTAATGGCCATATCGAGTTCGGAATGCGGTCTTCGGGATATCCTCTTCCCGGACCCTAAGTTGGTGATAACCCGATCTCAAGTCTATCTTAGAATAAACCGATGATCCTTACAACTGATTGAATAAATCGTCTATCCTCGAGAGTGGGTATCTATTCTTAATGGTTAGCTTATTCAGTTCCCGATAGTCAATACACATCCTGAAGGATCCATCCTTCTTCTTAACAAACAAAACAGGAGCTCCCCAAGGCGATGAACTCGGTCTAATGAAACCTTTTCCAGATAATTCAGCTAATTGATCGGACAACTCTTGTAATTCCGTAGGTGCTAAACGATAGGGTGCTCGCGCTACAGGCGCGGCTCCTGGCACTAATTCGATGTGGAATTCGATTTTTTTGGCCGGTGGAAGTCCCGGTAAGTCTTCTGGAAAGACTTCTGGAAAACCCTTACGATTGGCACATCTTCCAACCTTTTCTCTCCAGGTTCCTTTTCTTTCTTTTCAGTGACATGAGCTAAAAAGAGATAACATCCCTTCTCGATGTACTTCTGCACCTTCGTACACGAGATGATACTCAATCTTGACAAACGCGCATGATCAGAGCGGTCGCCTTCAATGATCAGAACTTCATTCCCATAGGGTACTCTAACGATCTTTTCATCACAGATGATGACGGCATGATATTTTGATAGCCAATCCATCCCTATGATGACGTCGAAGCTACCCAATTCTACCGGCATTAAGTCGATATTGAATGGACGGTTCAACAAGTTTAGAGTGCAACCCCTTATGATGGTACCTACTCTTTCTAGGTTTCCGTTTGCTAATTCTACGTCAAAGGCATTATCTAAGGTGGTCGGGGCTATATCGAGCAAAGGACTAAAAGCGGTCGATACAAAACTTCTATCTGCTCCCGTATCGAAAAGTACTGAAGCATAGCGATTATTTAAAAGAAACATACCCGTCACCACGTTCGGTTCGTCCTGTGCTTCCCTTCTGCCTACGGCATAAACTCTTCCACGAGCTCTTCCTTCATTGCCCTGATTTCCATTGTTAATCATTGCCACTTGGTTCCCTGGTCTACCACCGTTTCCTTGATTTCGGGGCTTATTGCACTCATTTCGATAATGACCCTTTTCACCACACCCAAAGCAGGTGACATCCGCCTTACGATTGTAGGGTGGTGCTGCTTGTGCGGTGGCTAGTGGTCTTGCCTTACAGTTCTTTTCCAAGTGCCCTATCCTCTGGCAATTGTTACACTTCACAGTGCACTGTCCCCTGTGATGTAACTTACAGCGGTTACAAAAAGGCATATTCTTATCATAACCCTTCTTGTCTCATGAACCAACTGCATAAACCTTGCCTCCATTCTGCTTTTTGTTCTGAGAGTTGTTGTTGTTACCCTTGGAGTGATCTTCCCACTTCCTTTTATGGTCAGTACTCTTCTCTGGAATATCCTCCAGTTCCTGATCCATTAACTTGTTAGCTGTCTCCATGGTCTCATGAAGATCTACAGCCCTCGAGGTAATCACATCACCTCTTATAGATTTCGGCAAACCACCGATATACCTCTCAATCAATCTGGCTTCAGTCCGAACCATTTCTGGACATAGCAAAGCCAACTCCTGAAATCTTGGTTGTAAGCAGCGATGTTGTTGTTTTGCACCTTCAGATTCTAAAACTCAATTTCCAATTTCTTAATCTCATTTCGTGGGCAATACTTCCTAATCACTAGTTCCTTAAAATCTTCCCAAAGCATAGCATAAGCAACATCCATATTAGCAGACTTCATGTAGTTGTTCCACCAGGTCAAAGCGGAATCCATGAAAGTGAATAATGCAAACTTGACTCTGTCATCCTCATGACATCCACTGATACGAAATACGGTTTCAAGTTTCTCAATCCATCTAGTCAAACCAATGGCTCCCTCTGTTCCTCCAAATCCTCCAACCATGATTTTTCGGAACACAAAGTAAGTACAACCTCGGCTGTTGGTCACTGGCCTAGATGTTCCGGTGTTGGTGGTTGAATTGGTCACAGCTGCGAGAGTGGCTGCCACACGATCGGCAACTAGTTGATCCAGTGTTGCTTGATTCACCACTGGGGTAGTAGTTGCGGCCCTGGTTGGTGCGACATCCTCAGCTGTCTGGTCTTGTGCGGCTCTGGTCGGGGCGACATCCTCAGCAGTTATTCCCCTCACTGACCTTGTCTGAACCGGTGTGTTAGCGGGTCGTCCTCGTGTGACTCTGGTCGGGGCAACAGGCTCAGTAGTTCTTCCCCTTACTGACCTTGTCTGAATAGGTGTGTTAACAGTTTGTCCTCGTGTGATTCTGGTTGACTTTCGTTTTGGTGCCATTTATCTGCATCACAAAAGATGGCGATAAATGAGATTTTTGGTTATAGGAAAATAAATCATACCGATATGTGGATAGCGAAAACAAATACAAGAATAAAGTCAACCACAGAGGAAAACGAATAATCGGATAGGAAGACTAAGCTTGTTATATTTATATCAAAAGATAAAGGTTCACAAAATTACAAGCTCGTCAATAGATAGTTCTAAGATACTACCGAAATACTAATAGTCCTAGGAATACATCATCACTACTACTACTCTAGGAATACATCATCACTACTACTACTCTAGGAATACATCATCACTATTACTACATCTAGTGGTCGATCCTAGCAATGCGTAGCTCCTCAAATGCTCGAGTCAATCCTCCAATAGTGGTCTCTAGCTGGGCTACCCGGTCTCTAAGCTCTTGGTTCTCCCTCATCACTGATCCAATGGTATGCTCAGCAGTCGAAATCCTCTGTCACTGCATACGGTCAACGCCTCTGGCTCGTCTCATCATACCCAATATCCTACTCTGGCCTCTACCTAAACCAATGGCCCTAAAATCCAATCCTCTAAGCTCCCTGCCATGTAACCTTTCTAGAGCATCCAATCTAGCTCTCAACCCAATCATCACTCTACGGTCAGAATACAACTCCTCAAATAAAACACAAGCTGCCTGATCAATAGTCCCAATCCGCCTCTCCACAGTCTGTATACGCTCAGACTACTCCAATCTCCCAAGCTGATCTGAATGCACATCAAGTAGGTTCGCCTGGTTCGTCAGCTGAATCCAGATCTGATCCATCTCAGTAAGCTCCTCATGATCTGCTAATGGAGAAGCCACTGGTGATGGGAGTGGGGTAGGCATCGGAGATGGTGGTATAAAAGAAGGAGATGACGGTGTGTACTCTGGGCTAGCTGCACGTACACCCGTGCTAACATCACAAGCAATGTCCAACCACTGACTATCATCCAAACCCTGAATCTCAGCATCTCTGGAGCTCTGTCCAACCTCAAACAATCCCTGAACATCCTCCATGATGCCCTTGCCATCCCTCGGCATCATGCCCTGATCTACATCCATAGGAGTATCCCTATCCCTATCATCCTCTAAACCCATAGGAATGTGCTCAACAGCAACAGTAGGAGTAGGCTCATCCTGAACCTGCTCTGGATCCTCCACTGGATCCTCGTCCTCATCAGAATAGGTCTCCACTGATCTCCTACGTCTCTGACTAGGTGGGGAATAGTCTGGAGATGGTACAGGTGACTGAGGTGGTGAGTCAGCAGGAGTATCCTCAAAATCCGATCTGACCCTCTTCCTAGGTGGTAAAACTGGGAAATCTGAGAGTCGCTGGAAAGGTCCAGAATATACCGACATGCGAGCAGTGCGTCGGTGAACAGGTGGGGTATCAAGATCATGCTGAGTAAAGGTGTACAACTGAGCTGGTGATGAACGGTGTGCTGTGGTAGATCTGTGCAAATACGGTGAGGTGGATACCGAAGTGGTGTGTACAGGCTGAACTGGAATGGATGGCTGAGCAGCAGCACGAATAACCTCCATTAGTGGGTCATCCATGAACGGAACTGGCTGCTGTGTCTGAGAAGTGAATCCAACAGTATCTACCTCAGAGTGTGTGCCGAATGGGAGAGACATGGTCTGTGACAAATATAGTGCGACACGTATAAGTATATAGAAATTACTTATATCATATATGCTTAGTATAACGCTCAAATAGCATGCCAAAACAGTAAATCAAATAGAGCAAATAACACTCAAATCAAATAAGCAGCATTTGTTGCTTAGTGGCAGGCATAGTAAGCTAAACTAGCAGGCATCCGGCGGTCATGATGGAAAGTTTTTCATAAATTGGTTATAGTTCAAGGTTTTTATAAACCACGTTCTCTATAACCTAGGCTCTGAATACCAATCTGTAACACCCCCAAAATCATAATATTCACGGAAGCATACAGTTTGGGTGCTACTGGATTGAAATCACAACACAAGATATAGGGAACGGATTAAAAATCCGTTTTAAAATATATTACATATGTTAAGTCATGTAACATTACATAAAATTCATTTTTGATGAAAATGAAGCCCATTTAAATTAATAAGGTCCAGTTTTCAGAGTAAACGCATTAAAAACATTTCCATCACTTATTGTGACCGACGCCATGCACTGCACCCGGCTAAACGCACCTCAGTTTCCTGAGAAAAACATGCTAAAAGTCAGCTAACGCTGGTGAGTTCATAGGTTTAAATAAATAGCACATATGGACCAATAGCAATATCATAAAAACAATTCAGCAGATACACATTATCCGTTATTCAAACACTAAGCCTCATCCTACCGATGCTAAGACAATGCAGCACGACTAGCGTTAGCAAAATAAATAAGGGTGCCTGCGAGTGTTAATCCCCAGACACTCGGCCAAAAACCCGACTTGGTATACGTTCGCCTTGGCTATGCCGAGCCAATCGAACGGGGACGTCACTCCCAATAGATCTATTTATAACAAACGACTTCCCAAACTGTTGAATCTAACACACCTGCTAGATCTTTGAGCCTATATGGATCGGTAGGATGCCTATGTAATCACAAGCACACTACAAGAGAATCTCTGAATACGAATGAGAAAAGAAAAGAACTAAGACAATGATCCTCTATGGATCGTATAATGAACTAAAAGATTATTTTATTAAGAATTGTTAAGTTGCAAGGATGTCTCAAACTCATAGACGGGGTGTTTCTTTTATAATGATAAGAAACCCTAACCCTAACCCGTCCTACAAGAAAACGTGTAAAGAGATAAACATGATCTCTTCTAAAAATAAACATACTAAACATACGGATAACTAACAATAATATCCGCAGCAACAAACACTATCAGCAGAAACAAAATATAACTATCAGCAGCAATGAGCTTCGGCAGGAACCAACACTATCGACAGGAACCAACTTTCACTATCGGCAGCAACAAGAAATATCTTATTTCCAAAATTCCCAACAATCCTCCCCTAATCTTGAGGAAATAGCTTATTTCCGAAAAGATTCCCTAAGCGTTCACTCTAATCAGAATGTACTTTGAAGTTCATAGGGAGAGGATTAGACCAGCAGCAGCATCAGTAAGTAACCAGCAGCAACACTTGAAATTTCCAGCAGCAACTTCGATAGTTCAGCAGCAATAGGAAATCATCCTCAAAAGAAGATCTAAACTGGTCACCATATCATTCTGGATCTTGACTGCTACTATGACAATATGTACATCAAATCACTTAAGTTTCAGACTATTCTCATCACATCCAGGTGTGTTAACTCCTGTGAGAGGTGAATCATTGAAAATTAATGGATTTGATGTCTCTTTACCAATAGCCATCACTACTGGAGTAGCCAATGTTTAGGTGTGTAAGACCATGGTACATTGATAACCATCTGATTTTGAGTAAACCAGCAACTGTAAACGGATTTGACTTGTCTTTACCTGTAGCCGTTTGCTCAGGACTAGCCAATTCTTTGGTTTCAACTGAACCTTGGTGAATTGAATACCAAATATGGATACCAAATGTCTTTACCACAAACCATACTTTTGTGGACTAGCCAATTCTTTGGATCCCATAAAGGGTTACATCCATGGTGAATTGAAAACCATTTCAACTCTCAGGAATGAACCATGGGTGAGTTGAAGTACCCTATAGCTTTGAGCAAGCTATTACAGCTATCAACGGATTTGATTATCACACCAGAGCCGTACCCTCATGGTGAGTCAACTCTTTCTTGTCTGTGAGACATAGTGAGTTGAATACCATTTGTTGTGTAGGTGTAAACACCAACACTGTACCTGCAAGGTGTTGCTCAAAACCAACTTATTAGCACACAAAATATATATATATATATATATATATATATATATATATATATATATATATATATATATATATATATATATATATATATATATATATATATATTTGAACTAAAAGAAATCAAGAAACAAACCAAAAGAAAAAGAAAGAAAATAAGAAAAGATAAGAAAGATATACAACAACAACAAGAAGCCTGATCAAGTAGAAGAACCTTTAGCAGCTACAAGTTGATCTTTGATGAATTTGACCAACTGTTCAGCTGTGGTTAAATCATTTCCAATAGTATGCTTGGGAACTCGGACCTTCTGTGTGAGCATTCTCTTCATAAGTCCCTCAGATAAAGGATAAGAGACATCCACAAACATAGACAGGATCTTGCCAGAAATGAGCTCCACTACATGAACATTGGAAGAAGGATATAACCTCCAAGAAAATACTCTCCAGGATGATTGATTACTCCACACCAATTGAGCCTTTTCTCCTTCCAATGAATTCATTAAAACTTGTAAATCTCCCCAAAGCATTAGGCCAATCCCATTAGGAGTATGAGTTTGATAGTAATTATCTACTATCTTATAAAGATTCTCCAAATCTTTCCTCTCTACCTTATTAAAGAGCTCCCTCAGAAAGGTAAAGAATTTGACTGTCCCATCAAGGGAAAACCAAACATTGACTTCACCTTCAGAAGTAGACCTAATCTCCCAGTGAGCAATATGTCCCCAAGAATGAATGGAATCACCTCAAGAAGATGAATGGAAGATTTTATTTTATGTTTTATTTCAAGCATTGAGAAAATGATAGCTGCAGAACAGAGTTAGTAGAACAAAACACACTAAAATTTGCAAAACAAAGTTAGTAAAACACAAAACATAAAACATAAAAGAATGAAAAACAAGACAAAATTCCAAGCATTAGCCTCCCCTTAGGCTAATGCCTCCCCTCAAAACCAGCAGAGAAGTATACAACAACATGATCAGCCAAACAGGACAGTTACCAAGGAAACCATGGAGTGTAAGCCATTCCCCCTCCAAAGATTGGATTATAATAAGCAAGCCTAAAATCTCTCTGAAAGGATGAGGAAGCACCAGCAGGAATAGTTCCCTGACTATCAGCAGCAACAGGCATAACTGCAGGAACAGGTCTATCAGCAGGAAAGGGAGCTCTATAAGGGTTCATTCCTGCTGCTTGTGGAACATATGGAGGTATTTGTTTAACATTTTTCCACAACGATCTGGTCTGTTGTTGCCCACCATTCATCTTCATTCTCTTCTCATGATAGTCACAATCTTTAATGAGATGATATTGACTACCACACACAAAACATGTCTTCTTCCTAACAGCCTTGATCTTACCAGAACTTTTCTTATTACAGACAAAATTATCACTACTGGAACTAGAGACAACGTTGTTTTTGACAGAGTTAAGAGAGCTGTTGTCAGGGAAGCTATTTTAGAAATAGATTTATCATTAGTTGCTCCAGAAGTGAAGTCATGAGACTTGGGTGAAGTTGACTTGTCATTTGAATCACATGAGGTACAAACTGTGGACTTAGATTCATATAAGTTGTTACTTTTGGAACAAGAAACAAAGTCATCAGACTCACACTCAGAATCAGTTAAGTCATTTGCCTTTTTCCCATATGTCATGTGTGATTCATCTGAGTCAAGATCAAGGGCTGAGTGGATAGGGACAGGCTTGAAAACACCTCTTATAGGTGGAGGAACTGCATTCATCCCTCCTTCCTTAACAAACTTAACAGGAATTTTATAATCAACTTCCTTAGGATTAGGGTCAAATATTCTAGGGTGATAATCCCCAACATTAAATCCCAACCCTCTCTTACGCCAACCTGACTGATTACCACAGTTAACAAGATATTTTTCAGATTGTTGCCATGAATTTATCCTAGCCACTTCACTATCCAGTTTAGCCTTTAAATCCTGATTTTCTAATTTCAACTTAGCATATTCTCTTTCAGAATGTTTTAGACAGTTATTGGAGTTTTCTAAGTCTCTTTCCAAAACCCTTATCTTTTGTTCATATGCAAGCTGATTAGCTTCATGCCAAGCCTTTTGTTTTTCCACAGTTTTAAGAGCCTTTTTATATGCTTGAATATCTACAAACAATTTATTATATTCAGGCTCCATTTCATCAAACTCTCTCCTAAGGTTCAAGTACAATTCATGACACCCAAATTGACAATGTTGTACCTGATGAGAGGCTCCCACAAAAGCAAATTCTTCCACTTTATCCTTTGCATTATGAACCATGTTTTGAGTCTGGTTGAGACTATCAGCATCAGCATGTTCTATCCATTTTCCCCTTGAGTTAAACGATAGCAGGGTTCTGACTTTCATGGTCCACCTTTCGAATTTATCTGCTGATCCAGACATAGTGTAATGGTTTAGAGAGATTGTTTTTGAGAAATTTTGTTTCTTGATCAGAGATCCTCACGAGGCTTTGATACCACTTGTTGAATCTAACACACCTGCTAGATCTTTGAGCCTATATGGATTGGTAGGATGCCTATGTAATCACAAGCACACTACAAGAGAATCTCTGAATACGAATGAGAAAAGAAAAGAACTAAGACAATGATCCTCTATGGATCGTATAATGAACTAAAAGATTATTTTATTAAGAATTGTTAAGTTGCAAGGATGTCTCAAACTCATAGATGGGGTGTTTCTTTTATAATGATAAGAAACCCTAACCCTAACCCGTCCTACAAGAAAACGTGTAAAGAGATAAACATGATCTCTTCTAAAAATAAACATACTAAACATACGGATAACTAACAATAATATCCGCAGCAACAAACACTATCAGCAGAAACAAAATATAACTATCAGCAGCAATGAGCTTCGGCAGGAAACAACACTATCGGCAGGAACCAACTTTCACTATCGGCAGCAACAAGAAATATCTTATTTCCAAAATTCCCAACACAAACAGGAATTAACGGCAGATGATAGTGGGCACAAAATGGGATTCAGCAAACTTAGGTTTCTGCATACTAGTGTGATCTCAAAAGCAAATTCATTTCTGGTCCATGAAAACAGTTTTGCATGTTTCTCACCCCAAGCTTATAAAACAAAAATCGTATAAAATATGGGGCTATAAACTCACCTTTCAATAACAGCAAATCAGCAAATAAATCAAAATAATGCAACCGCGCCGATCAGCACCCTAAATCAGTACGGTAAGTCTTAGCAAAATATTCGTGTCTCAAGTGTCTTCATTTTATTTGAAAAGTTTTACGTTTGACCAATGCTCGTGTGTTTCTTGCTTGCTGTGTGGTAAAATATATTTCGAAACGATTTATTATTGTAACTCTTGGGGGTAGCTCATGGTGAAAGTGCATGGTGGGAATACGTAACGGAACATCCGTGCTAGTATTCGCGATTTAAATGTACAAGTGTTATATATATATATATATATATATATATATATATATATATATATATATATATATATATATATATATATATATATATATATATATTTACTCATACCTTTATATATATATATATATATATATATATATATAATATATATATATATATATATATATATATATATATATATATATATATATATATATATATATAAAACAGGATGCGTATGACGTCATCAAATGCAGGATTGATGAGTAAGCAGGTGGATTGATGACTAATCATGCTGTTATTCCACATAAGCATGCCACCTAAGCAAAGTTTGACCAAATTAATTCGAAAGTTGACTTTTAATTCCGAAATTTTAAAAATGACACTAAAGATTCGAACTTGGGTTGTTTATATAGCTTAAATATATGTCAATGTTACCATTAGACCAAATTATTTTTTGTGATATAACGTCCACAAAAAATAACTATAATCTTCTTCTTTAATGTGTATACCGAATTTTTGCAATTATATATATATTTTGTAAACATGTATCCCGGATTTTTTTTAAAAATATGTTTAATTTTAATTTGTAGAAGATATAGTTTGAAAGATAAGTTTGGAATGTATTTTGTATAAATCTTTTGTTCCTATAGTTAACATCATAGTTCTACCTTAACACGTATTTTGTATAAATCTTTTGTTCCTATATTTAAGATCAAAGTCCTACCTTAACACTATATATACATCATATATACATCATATATACATCATATTATAACGTTTTTTCTAAACTCAAAAAAACAATAAGCTCTATTGATAAGAATATAGCCATTATGCACGGCCAAAGACACTCTGCAAGGCTTGCAAAAGGATCTGACAAGAAGAACATCAGTGCTTCTTTGGGAGGTATGTTTTTTACATGTAATTTAATCATTAGAATGTAATTTAATCATTAGTTTGTTATATTGTTATTGGGAGGTATGTTTTTTACATCATGAACGTTTTTCTATTGATTATAGTTGCTTATATAAACTTACATGGTAATATAGTGTCCTACATGTGGTTAGCACTGCCATGATCTATTAGTAGATACTGCTTTTATGTGTTTATTCTACATGTTGTTAGCACTGCCATACTCTATTAGTAGTACTGCTCGATATACTTGATACTGCTTATGTGTGTTTGTATTGTTTGTTAATAAACGATGGTGCATGTAAACATTAGATTAATTATACAACAACAACATAAAAATTACAACATCCTTAACATACCTTCTGAAAACAATATATAACAATATAATTAATCTAATTTAACCATTGGGTTGTTGTAATTTTTATTTAATCGTTGTATAATTAATATAATGTTTACATAGACCATCATTTATTAACAAACAATCTATTCGTATGGTTGTTGCATTCTTAATGATGTTGTTGTTGAAGCCATTTAATGTTTTGTTGCATAAACACACAGAAGCAGTATCTAGTATATCGAGCAGTACTGATAGATTATGGCAGTGCCAACAACTAAATTAACATATATTGTTAGTAGTACTGGTCGATATACTTGATACTGCTTATGTGTGTTTGTATTGTTTGTTAATAAACGATGGTGCATGTAAACATTAGATTAATTATACAACAACAACATACCAATGCCTGTAAGTAATACACTAATGAAGATAACATATGAACGTCTTTATATTGTTTATAGTTGCTGATGCAAACACAAGTAATACCATGCAGAATAAACATATTAAAGCCTCTTCACAAGGTATTCTATTCTTATATAGGTTTTCATGAATCCTACATTAATTTGTTTTATTTTACCATATAAGTTTATGATTTGTATCCACATCATGATTCAGATACAACATGCAAAGGTTCTGGCAGTCACGTTCATTCTAAAACCCCTTCACAAGGTATTTTGTTGTTGTATATGTTTTTCATGTATCGTATATTAATTTGTTTTATTTTACCATGAAAGTTTTTGATTTTGTATTTGGTAATCATCCACATTATAATTCTGATACAACAGGCACAAGATCAACCAACCATGTTTCAGATGTTGTTACACGATCAACAGGTATTAGCTTCCTTAATGTTTTATTTTCATACGATATACATAATGTTTGTGATCAACATGTAGTAATTTTGTTGATATTTTATTTATGTACATTTTACATGGTGTTTATACTATGTTACTCAATTTATAACTGCTAAATCAGTAGGAAATATAGGTTTGGTTCAGCCATCTTCTTCGTCTGAATTGGAAAATTCCATATTTGAAAGTGATACACCCGGTAGTATATCTGGAGCAGTTGTTTTTGATGTCGTTGCCAAAGCTAGAGGTAGTACATTGAACATTATTTTTTTTTTATTTAAGACAGTAATACATTGTATTTATACAATGTTAATTGTTCCAGCATCTAAACCACCTGCAAGGGGCAGATTTGGCCATGTCTCATCATCTTTTGAGTCACAACCATCTCATGAAGGTAACATGTTTCTAAACTAATTATGTTCATATTATAAATTGTGGTTATAGTATATACATTAAGTATGTTTGTATATTCTAAATTGCGGTAAATCTATATCCATTAAATAATAGGATCTGTTCGAACATTAAAAAGGAAATCTACAAGTCAATTAAGTTGTTTTGAAACACATTCCACATATGAAAACTCTAGGATTGATTCTTCCAACTTTCAATCTCAATCAGGTATGAATATTTGTTTTTAAAAACCCGCACCTTTATTATTAGATGTTATACAACAATTTGTTTTGTTATTGTTGCTAGGGCCGACAAACTCAAAAGGTGATTCTAAAAGATTTGCCTACATTAGAAATCAACAAAAAGATTTGAGATACCAAACAACATCTTCGGATGCACCTTCAAACCGGAACAAAAAAACCGTGATGCACACATCATCTTATGGAAAATTTTCATCAGGTTTTGTATGAACATTCTGGATAATGTCTGTTCCGAATTACCTATTTTATGTAAATAACATTGTCATAATTTCTTTGTGTATTTGTAGGAGCTAATTCTCATCCAAGTAAAAACAATGGAAAGAGTGTGTCCACAATTAAAAGTTCTAAGACAGGTTTATTTAAAATGGTTGATTCATTATACATATTTCATTTTAATGTGATATAAGAAAATACAACGTTTTTTTTTTTTTTTTTTTTTTTTTAGTAATGAAAGAGAGAACAATGACTCTCATTAAAGATGTCAGTCCGATGAATGTGAACATGGCCATTAAAGGAAGGTGCATCTCCATATGGCATTCACACAAATTTAACGAAGAACACGATCCTTACAGTCTTGATTGTGTTTTTCAGGATGAAGAGGTATATCAGATGAAATTAATAAATACCTATATTTGTGTATATTTATTATATGTGGCATTGATATTTGAACTATATGTACAGTCGAACCGTATCCAAATTTATGTCAAAAAGGAGTTTATGTTTAAATTTGTACCTCTTTTACGAGAAGGTCAATGTTACATAATCTCTAATTTTGGAGTAGTAGAGAATGCCGGAAGGTTACCTTTGTTACCAAACCAGTGGAAAATATCTTTTTATAAAGGAACCGAAGTTACCCGTATTGATCACATCGACAACAACTTTGTTGGGTTCGTTAACGAGCCATTCTCAAGTATTCTGGATACAGATAATGAATACCACGACCATGATTCTGTTGGTATGTGTTTTTTTTAAAATTATATACAACAGTTGGCATTACTTGAATGTTTATGTGCATATTTTTATAACATATTTTTTTCCAGATATTGTTGGTACAGTCGTAGCTATTGGGAAAATAGTGACATTGAACAATTCTGGCGGTCCTAAGCTACGGAGGACAATTGTCGTTGAAGATGCCGAGTAACTATATTTTATAAATTCTTATTTGTTTAAAATAAAATGACGTGTATAGAATAGTATTCATTTGTAATCATATATTGAGTGTACCCTATTCTATGCAGATCTCTGCGACTTGATAGTACGTTTTGGAATAATTGGGCATTAATGTGGAATGACTACGACAACAAACATGACGAGCTTGGTCATATAGACATCCTCTTGATGCTCGGGAAAGTGAAATATTGGGACAGTAAGTTTTATAGATGCCTGTTAAAATTTTGGTTACGTAATTAATATTTTTAATTCATATTAATAGCTTTTAAAATTGTTTATATTTGTTGTGCAACACAGATAAGCCATCAATACATAACGCTTTGTTTGGCACAAGAATATTTATAAACAGGGATGTGCCACAATTGTTGGCTTTCCGGAAAAGGTATAGACATTGATACCGTCACACATGTGTTTTATTTTTAAACTAAAAACATGTTAAATTTATTAGGAACCTATTTATACATTTCACAGATATGAAGAGCAGGAGGGGTATGATGCAGGGGAATTCAGAATTGAGGATCATTCAGTTGGCAGCCGTGTTGTTATGCCTGCGGAGTTCATGCACGGCTGTGTGAAGCAAGTAGTTGGAACAATTCGAAGTATTGAACCGGTAAAACAAAATTTATTGTTATAGATATAATATAAATATTATTTTATCACTAATTAAGCCCACATTAGTAATGTTTATGCGTGGTTTTGTATCTAAATACAGGAGTCACACTGTGTAGTTTATGCAGAAGTACATAGCATACAAGAGGAAAATGGGTGGGTTTATACGGGTTGCAAAGCATGCAGTACTAGAGTGACGCCAATTTTTTCAAAACGCAATTCAGGCACAAGGAATAAGAAACAGTTGTGGTATTGTAAAAACCATGGAGAAACATATGCGGTTGCTTCCAAGTATGTAAAATAACATATATATATATATATATATATATATATATATATATATATATATATATATATATATATATATATATATATATATATAATTATTTGGATTTGTCCTTAAATATATAATAAATAATGTAGATGTTTGGATACCTTACATTCAGCGATAAATATTTTATATGTGTAGGTTCAAAATCATTGTGCGCATATTTGACCATAGTGGTACTGCACAAGTCGTGATTTTTGACAAGAGTGTGCACAAGATGACAAATTTAACAGCGTGGGAGATAATGGAGAGCGAAGGCGTGAACACAGAAGAATACTTTCCAGATGCACTTAATCAAATTATTGGGAGGAAGTATCTTTTCAAAATTTTATTTTCTGAGTTCAATCACAACAACAATAGTTAAATATATAGAGCGGAGAAAGTGACGGAAGATGTTGATATAATCAACTATTTCAAGAATGGCTTTATAGAAGAACAGGTCTGATTCATTGGTATTTTAATGTACTTAACAATGGTTTGTGTTTATAAACAAGTGTATGCTAATCCTTATGAATGAATCAAAATAGGATGACGACGATGAAGATGAAGGTTTGGAGTACAATTCTGTGTGTTCAGATGATGGATCGGAAACACATTCTGATGATATGAGCGAGGTATTGTGCATTGTATTTTTTAATGTCTATAAACACCGTTAAATTGTAACAAACAATACAAGCTAATCTTTTATATCTTCTCACAACATGTAGCAGGAGACAACAAATGAAGATGTAGTTCAATCGATAGATGCAACGGATGATAGTCCGGCAGTGTGCGTTGGTGCCACGAACGCCACTTTAATTCAATTTGATGATGCAGGCAAGGGTACGACAGACCACATTAACAGTGTACCAGCGACACTGGATGACGAATCACCATCTAATGACCTTAATAATCGAGAGGAGCAAGAAGACAATTAATTGACATTTACATTTTTTAATATTTTTGAACAATTTATTTACAAATTGCAAACTTGCATGGGTATGGATATTCGTATTAAGCTTCATTTTTTTATTTACTTTCCAACATTCCATGGTTATTTGTTCACAATTATTCATATTAAGTTTCATTATTTTATTTACCAGTGCAAACGTTGATCATTACTTAAAAAAACGATGTAGCAGTATCAAGTATATCTAGCAGTACTAATATAATATGGCAGTGCTAACCACATGTAGGACACTATATTAGCTCAAATGCAGCACCACTAACGTGAATAAGCAGCAGCTTTAACATGAACAAGCAGTATTAACCTCATAAATAACTATAAGCATGTTAAGGAAATGATTGGCAAACTTTAATGAAGTTGTAACAACTTCAAAAAATTTGGAAGGATGAATATGTACACATTTAATATTTAAAATTAAAACAACAACCTTATCAATTCCTTGAGTCAAGTGAAGTCGATTCATTGCCGTCAGCACTCATCTCCGTCTTTACCTCATCATCTCTCGACACCCTTCAACATCATATATATATATAAATACACATTCCCTCTCATTCCTCAAACTCATAAATTTAATTGTTAGGTTTCTTTTTTATTGATTTTTGTATGTTTATATAATTTTATTATTGAACATTATTTTTTTCTTATGCAAACAAATGTCTATTTGTCTCTCACGTATTAACATATAAATTAAAAAATGTATACTAACACGTTCATTCCAAAAATTAATCGAAATAAAATTAATAATAGATAACAAATAAAACAATACACATATTTAGGATAAACACCAAAAAATGAAAAAGGAAATTTCAAGTCTACATTGAAAGCACTTCCACAAAAATGATATATATATATTATAAACATTTTTTCAAGAATATGTTTAATTTATAGAAGATATGATTTGAAAGATAAGTTTAGAATGTATTTTGTATAAATATTTTGTTCATATATTTAAGATCATATACCTACTTTGACACTATATGTGGATCAAAATATATTTAAGAGTACTTTGTACTGGTATCAACAATACGTATATCCTATGTTGTACTGCTGAGTTATCCCCAATATGTATTTTAACTTTGTACTGCTACGTCTCCGACTTGGTACTAATATTATAACCAGTTCATAAGAGTTATATTAAAACGCATTATCACTTTAAATATACGTAGTCCATTATTTTTATACATCATCAATACTAACAACATTTTTAAATGTTTATACACAAACGAATGTAATCTTTATATACAATAAAGCCATGATAAAAATATTCTGTAGAATTTCCAAATCTATATTTAAAGCATGATATAAGGCATGTAAACTATAAAAAACGTTTAAATTGTAAACGTAATCTTTATCTATAACAAAAATATGACAAACAAATTTTCGGTTTCCATTATATGGTCACCTTCAAACTCTATAAATAAAGCCATATATTAACACATATTGAATATATATCTTCAAAAGTTGAGAACATAAAATACAAACAATGTCACACCGAAGATCACACAAGGTACATAATCTTAAGTTGAATATGTTTTGTTGATTATCAGATGAATTAGATACATTCTAATTACTAAAATTTTAGCAGGGTAATCCGAAAAAAGATCACCACCATCCTTCATCATCAGCCGATGGCTCGCTAGATAAGAATATACCAAACATTGTTATATCAGATGATGAGGATGTACAATAACTAAATTAATTGTTTATTTAGATTATATATGAAACACAATATCTGATTATGTTTAGCATGAATGCAGGATGAACAAGTTGATTTGTTCAAAAAAGATACATCGAGTGTTCATATATTGGATGATGAAGAGGTATCCTTGATAACATGTCTAAGTACTTTCTTTCTAAACTTAATATCTACTTATTTAACAATTATCTTTAGCAAAATTATACTTTACAAAAGACCATTCATGTTATCAATCCATAAGCATGACCCAGTATAGATTGTTTAAAAACGAATCTCACTATGGTCATGAGTAATCATGCTCTCAATCCACCTAAGCATGACACCTAATCGACCATAGATCTTGCTTAGGTGTCATGCTTAGGTGGATTAAGAGCATGATTAGTCATGACCATAGTGAGATTCGAACATGTATCTTTAGGTTAACATTGAAACGTCTCAACCAATGGAACCAATCCATTGATTGTGATGAAGCACCTAAAACAAAAAACATATACCATTGTTAAAAATCAAGCATATATTTTCCTTAAATATAGTATCTGGTATATGTAAATTATATAGCATATATCTTTACAACTTAAACTTATATAGCATATATTTTCCTTAAACAAGTTGATTTGTTCAAAAAAGATATATCGATTGTTCATATATTGGACAACGAAAAGGTATCCTTGATAACATGTCTGAGTACTTTCTTTCTAAACTTAATATCTACTTATTTAACAATTATCTTTAGCAAAATTCTGCTTTACAAAAGACCATTCGTGTCAACTTTTTAACAAAATTAACACACTTATAACAACCCATAATAAAGGATAAGATCTTAAAAATCCAAAAAGCATTTTACCATATTAAGCAAAACTAGATTACATTTAAGGATAGAATGTTTAGGTGTCCCATGTGCTTTGGTGTGGCTTATGTGGCCGGCTAGGGGTTATTTAGGGGAGGGCAAAAATAGTTTTTATCCCGCTTTGGTGTATAGTGTGTCGGTTTGAGCTTAAAAGTGACCGTAAAGTCCCGGTTTGACGTTTTTGGACCCGATAACGTAAAATAAAGTTTTTAACCACGTTTTTGTCAGAAATATAATAAAATACCATTACTGACTCAAAAACATATTTATTTGACTATTACCATATGTACTGTGCTGTCGGTACGCGCGTGCGGTTGTTTTTCAGAAAAATGCGAGAAAGCTCTCAATAAATTATAAGACTTGTCAGTAACTATCAGAAATGTGATAATTTAACTTTACTGAAAAAAATATACTTTTTCTGCAGTGACTGTAAGCTACAGTATGCGAAACGGCTCTCAAAAATGCTTAAAAATACTCAGAAATATGCAAATGCGCATAGAAATGCTTAGCTTAAAAATAATTAATACTCATATAATATTAATTAACAATGTGAAAATTACCATTGGTTACAGTTTAGATCTCAAATAAGCTGTTCCATATCTTACTTTGAGCTTCTATAATCATAGCTTGAATTGTCCTACATTGCATTCAAAATTACCTTGACTTATGGAGGAATAAGCACTTGGATGATAAGCCGGATTGGGAAGGGCTTATTGGACTATACCAGCTTGTTTATAACAAGCTGGAGCTTGTAGATCAGCTCTTGGAACATTTATAAGTCCTTGTTTTGAGCAAAGGACCAAGTGAGCTTAATTCTTACCTTTTTAGCTTATTAAATTGCTTATTACATATTACTTGTTCTTCTTTTCTTATTATTGTCTTTTATAGCTTATATTTGTCTCTTATTATTGTTATTTGATCATTAGTAGTTTATATCTCATTAGTTTAAGTTTTTGCACAAAATTCATAAAAATACAAAAATATGTCTTTTTCTTATAGCTTAATGATAAGTGCTTATTTTCTGGTCTCTATTGCTTTTAAAGTCATTTAGTAGTCTTAATATTAGTTGGTGTTTAAAAATTGTTCAAGTTTTTAGTTAAAATCGGTTTTAAAAACAATAACAGTCACTTAAAGGGGTGTTTGGAAATAGGTTTTAGCATCAGTCAAAACCTGTTTTTACCTTATTTTGGTTAATAATCCAACTTGAATTAGCTTTAATTCAGTCTTATAAGTTGATTTTAAGTTGTTTCAAGCTTTTCCACATAGTCTTATAGGTTTTAGATTAGTTTTAAACTTTTCAAAGCTTAAAACCTTTTTTTGAAATAGCTTATTTTGAGAAATCAATCAAATATACTTTTTAGTGTAGTTTTTGAGTTTAGATAAGTGTTTTTAGTTGGTTTTTATGAGTTGGTTAAGTTCCAAGATGTTTTGAGTCTTATTGTTCAATTTTAGAGTCCTGAGTTAAAATTTCAAGAAAATCACAAAAATAACCTGAGTAGCCAGTTTATGAGTCCATTTTTAGTGTTTATTTGTAGTTCTAAGTGAGTGAAATTCATTATATAAGTTATTTTGTTAAGACTCTATGTTGTTTTCTACTTCTCATCTTAATTCTCAGCGTATTGGTTGCTTATTTGTTGCCTCAAAAGTACTAGATCAGAGCTGCATACTATTGCATCAGTATTGAATTGTGTCTGATCAACTTCCTTATAAGCTGATTTATAAGCCTTAAATAAGCTCTACAGGGTCTGAATTTCAATTTATAAGCTCTTTGGTGTATGATCATGATATGTTTTCAGTTTTTGTGACTTATGCTTATTGATTTAAGTGCTTATATGTGCCTTAAATATAGTAGATCAGCTCCTTTGTCTGCTTATACATCAGTTTACATGGTCTGAACTGCCTTCCTTTTAAGCTGTTTTTTAAGCTCTATATAAGCTCTTATAGGTCTGCAATTTGTTCTATAAGCCCTTTGGTTGATACTATTGATCTTTTTTCAGTTTCTGTAGTATAGATTATTGCTTTAAGTGCTTATTTTTAAGCTCAAAGTTTCCTCTTCACGCTGTTTTGGTTTGCATTTTTACCCTTATTTGCTTATTTTGTGTATCTTAGCTTATATGAGTTTAGAATAGCTTATTTAGGTTTAGATTTGCTTATTAGCTTAGGATTTAAGTTTTTAGTAGCTTTTTAGGATTAAACATAAGCTTCTAAAAGCTTATGTGGAATCATCAGCTAAATTTTTAAGTTTTTAAGCTTTTGATTGTTGTCTGCTAATAAGCCCTTTTTCTGTTTATTTCTTTTGTTTTAAAATTTTGTTTTCACAAAAGTCTTTTATTTTTAGCTTATTAAAAAGTTCCAAAAAGAAAAATTGAAAAAAAGGGAAGTTGGGAAGCCCAGGGTGAGCCTAGGCTCGAACCCTGGACCTTGACCAACCTCAACCTCTTATAGCGCACACTCAAACCAACTGCGCCCTTGGGTCTTTTCCGACCAAGGTTGGAGTGGTTATTTATTTAACCTCTTTTTTTAATTTTAACTTATTTTACGTTTTGCTTAATAACTGCTTATCCTAATAAGCTGTCATCTTGCTTTTAATTTTCCTAGATCCCTCATAACCTGAAGTAGTTTTCCAGAAAGTTTTACAATTTTTCACTTTAATTTAGTATTTTTTATAAATTTTTTTTATCCGAAAGTGTTTTTAATTCATAAAAAATAAAATAAAAATCAAAAAAATACAAATCTTTTTTCTAAAATTCTTTTTTATCATTTAGGACTTTTAGGAACAAAATTTTCACATCTAGAGTATATTTTTGAGATTTATGTTTTCTTAGCCCATTTTTAGACCCGTAAAAGCCCTTTTTTTTAGTTTTAATTGCGTTTTTGATTATTTGTGCTTTGCTTATTCATTTTATATGCTTTTTAGTTTATGTTTTATATTTTTAGATATAATCCCAAAATTCCTCACTTAATCAAATCATTCGATCATGAACGAAATTCACCGTTCCATTCACTCTTCATTCGGAATCTCACGACCTGGGAAAAATCAATACTTCCGGATTTACATTTTGTTTAAAATTCTTTGACCTCTCGGTTTATTCAATCTTGGTTAGAGATAGAATTTATCCTTTGGTCGGGTTTTTCCTACACTAATATATATATATATATATATATATATATATATACACTTGTGCACACACACCTAGTTTTTGGCGCCGTTGTCGGGGTGGTTGTGAAGTGAATATTGAGTTACGTTTTCAGATTAGTGATTTGAAGATCCTTCCCCGTGAAGTTACCTTTTTATTTTGTAAATATTTAATTTTCTTATATTATTATAAAAACCAAAAAAATTAAAAAATCACGAATACTTTTCCTAAAGAAATCGTGAAATCAATTGTTACCTCGGCTCACCTTTAGATTACAACCTATAAGAGGGGTTTAAGGAGGATTGACATTAAATTATCAAACCAAAAGAAACGGATTTTTAATTAGCATTTATTGCAGACCTTTGTTTCTCCGTGTAGCAACCCGTAATTTTCCACGTCAACATTTATTTTTCAACTCCAATTTACCACTTTGAAATTCTTACAAGAACACTTTTTAAGAATAACTATTTGGTTAAATAAAAATTAAACGAGGAACAACCCTCTTGAACACTATGAATTTAGGTTATATCTAGTCCACAATGCTCCAGTACCTTGCTCCTACTCCAGTTCACAATTTTAAACTCTAAAACAAATTCCTATTCTTAAATTACTTACGGTTGTCAATTCAACGAACACAATTCGTAGTTCAAAATTTAACACTCGATATACCCAATATTCCCAACGATTATTTCAAACGTATTTTTATACTTCCAAAAAGATTACAAAAGTTCCAAAAATATTTCCTTACGCCCAAGGTAAATTCTTTACAACTTACGTTTAATTACGTATAACTATCGTTAATTACCAAACCAACCACCAATACATATTTTTTAACACCCAATACATACAACACATGCACTTTTGTATCAAAACTACTCATCTAATCCTAATTTCTACCCATTGCCGTCCCCTTTCCCCCTCTTGTCCTATAATTACTAGACAAAATATAATTACCACCAAAAGGAAGCATGAAACATGGAACTTACTTTTTTTTTTTTTTTTTTATTTTTTACTTTGGAGGCTAAGCCACCAAAATGTCCCCTTGTCCCCCCCTAATCGCCCCCCCCCCCCTCCTAGTTAGCCCAATTATACCAATTGACCACACTATTGAAGGTTTGAATTGTGCAAGTATATATAGACCTCAAGTATCTTCATTTTTCACTACTAGTTCAAGTAAAGAAGAAAAATATAATCACCTCCCATTGTATACTATAAATCAATACACACTCTTGGAGCAAAAGAAGGAGTAATCTTGTTGTGGTTAAGATCGAGTATACTAGGGCTCTTTAGTAAGGATTTGGAACACAAATATTGGGGTTAACCAAGTGTTTTATAACTCTCATCTCACTAATTACTTTTGTAAGTAATCCTACAAAAATTTCATGTTTTTCTTATGTCGTAATGTTAGGCAAGTATGTATACTTAGTTATCACTTGGGATATGTTGATAAAGTTTTACATTACAATGATCCTTTAACAAAAGATTATGTTTTGAACAAGTTTTGGTTACAAGAAAACTAGCTAGTGAAAATCTTCACAGGAAAATGGTGAAAACAATGTATATACTTGTATGTTAGTAAACTTGTAGATTTAAACATTTTTGATGATTATTACATGGACCTTAGAATATTGTTAAGTTTATGGTTAGATCATTATTATTGTGTTGAGAAGTTGATGGAGGAACTAGGACTAGATTTGAAGTGGTTGTTAAGTGGATATGCTAACTAGAAGATTAGGAATATAGTTTTGACACTTTTGATAAACAACCTGTCATATTTTGATGATTACAGAAAAATCAGTAGCTCAGGGGCAATATTAGATTAGAAATATAGAAAATAGACTCAATAACGAAAACGTAGCCGCTTGAATGAGTTAAAACGGGCTTGTAACGAAAAAGATACGCTAGTTTCAATTTTTACGACAAAACATTATTTTCAGAAAATAGTTGAATCTGTCCAGAATTTCGAGAGATAAAAACTGAGGATAAATGGTAACAAGACTAGCCGAGACCTTAAAAATCTGATAGTACACTTAAATACCTTCGCGGGGATAGGTCAAACTTAAGAAACGAAGCTACGACGCAAAAGTTATGGCCTAACGAATGTTTACGACGACATATAGTTTTGACAGCCTATTATTTTGCTATTAGAAAAAGCTGTTGGAAATGTTAGAAGTGGATTTTCAACCTTTTGGAGTACAATTTGGCTAAAATGACGTGAACGAATGGTGGAACATTATATATACTCTTAGGCGCTTTAGAGATTTTTGAAATAGCCATTAACATGACGACTAAAATTTGGTCGCAAGAACTACAAGTTACGTTTTTTAAAGTGGTTATTTTCTAAATAAAGGATCAAGTTGACGCAACTATATTTTGACGACAAATATTACGACAACATGTACAAGTGATAAAGTAAAGTATGAACTTGTGTGCATGACCTTGTTTTCGAACCTATGGCATATCATTCATATTAAGTTGCGGGTAGTTTTCCGAGCCTCAATTCCGTACACTGTCTTTTCGTTATCGTCTCAGTTGTTCCAGGTGAGTTCATGGCCCGTACTTTTACTTGTTTTATAACTGTTTTGGGGGAGAATACATGCTCGTTTATATTTAAACTCCATACTTGTTTTACTTGAAACGTGAATTGTTTTCTCAAACATTATTGATTGATTGTATCCCTTGATTTGTACTCGAAAGTATTATGTGTTTACCTGTTACACACTTGATTATTTTTCTTATGGACACAAGTGCATTAACTATTAAATATGTGCCCCACTTGACTGTTAAGTCAAACGGACGCATAATCATTTGAGGAACCTTGGATGTCCTAGGTGGACATCTACTAGAAACTTTAGGTGTCCGGGTGGTTTCCCCACTTGACTGATATGTCAAACGGACTGTGGTTTCCCCACTTGACTGTTATGTCAAAAGTATGCCCAAACTATAAATATTAAGGCTTCGGTGTCATGAACTTAATTCAGCAATAACCCTTCCTATATTTGGAATATAATGGTATTGATTTCTTGTGGTCCATATGATATTTGTTGTTCACTAAAACCTATGAACTCACCAACCTTGTGTTGTCATATTTTAGCATGTATTTTCAGGTTCTCAATGTGTAAGCTCACTTTTGGCTGCTTTTGGCAAGACATGACATGGTTATAGGATCAAGATACTCTGATATTCATTTGGGGACTGCTTTAATTATTTTATGGGCCTGTATTTTCACTTTTCATTGAACGATGTAAAACGCAATACTTTTGATTATTAAAATTTCTTATAAACGGACACGGTAAATCCGTTCTCTTTACTCTGTGTTGTGGTACCAATTTAGTAGCACCCAACGTCATTACCTTCCGCTGCGACCCGATTTTCGGGGTGTTACACTCCGCCACTTTGCGAGTAATTCTAGAGAGCTACCGAGCACTGATGTGCGTTACGGTAGTATATATTATATCCCAATTTCACTCAAATTTTAAATTTTTAAAAATACCTCTTTACCGTTTATCTAAGAAACACATACGAGCAAGTATACTCGTTCGATTGTAGTATTGTTGATGGTAAATAAGGATCGTCCCAAGAGACTACTAGTTTTGGATTAGGCAATTTAAGTAAGAACAATAAGAAATAGTACTTAAGGCTGTCATGATCTAAAGCACTTACGAGTAATTAAACGAACAATTGTTTCAAATCAAATCAAGCAAACAACCAAATACTTGTTTAGGAACCATGACTAATCGTGATAGAATGTTGAACATGTTTGGGTGAAATTTAGAAGGCACATGTCAATTTTCACAAGGACCTCTAGTCAATGGGTAATATCAAGAAAATCCATGTTTCTACTAGTTTCACGGGTGAGTCCTTTCGGCCAATTCTCATCCCACTACGCTAGCTCTTTTTGTGATCAAATGTATGAAAAAGATGATTAGTTAAATTAGTTCTTACGAGTCTTTTCAACCCAATCTCATGATTTAAATATTTCCGAATTCATTTAAAAACTTGCATACTTGATACTCGCCACTTATCAAATACCAATCCGTTTGTCACTAACTCTTGGAATTAAACAATATTAGAAATCTTTTCAACCTTTAAATCCAATAATATTTAAACAACAAGTTTTAGAACACGAATTATATATAAACAAACTCATGAAAATAATCACTTTTTCTAACCAACTAAACATCCAACATTCATTCGAAAGTCACATCATTCCCAAACAAGCATCACTAATTATTCCATAACAAGCATCATCATAAAACATAACATTGCATTCAACATCAAACGGTCTAACATGATTAATTAAAGTAAAGAAAATTACCCAAAAGTAAGATTACAATGAGTAATAAAAGAGTTATAGCACTCCTTAGAGCCTCCAATTGAACAAGGGAATCTTCCACCTCTTCTAATAAGTATCTCCAACTCTTCTACTTGGGACCTTCTTGAGAATGGCAGAGATTATTTAATTCTTTTGGGTTTAGTAAGAAATGTGATCAAGTCCTTATGGTGTAAGGCTTGATTGTAAGTGTTGTATCCAAAATGGATGATTATGGGTCTTATTTAAGCTTGTAGAACACCCCAAAAACTGTCATATTACTTCAATTATCATAAATGAGAAAGTAATGATCGGACTCAAGCCATTATGGTAGTTAAAGTTAAGAGTTAATGCAACTCTTCATCTCAGAATTCTCTCGACCTTCGGTCTGAGGCATGGACCTTGGGTCTGGAATCCCAGCTTCGACCTTGGGTCTGGAATGTAAACCTTGGGTCTGAAACCCCAAGTTCGACCTTGGGTCTAGAATGTAAACCTTGGGTCGAGACCAACTTTTGCACATGAATTTCCACTCTAAGCTAGCATGTAACTCCAACTTTTAATACACTTTTTAGCACTTAATCTTGACTTCATCTTTTCATCCTTCTCATGTACAATGGAAATAATCATATCATGAATCAATATCTTTGTTGACGATCTTTTCTTCAATATTTGCTTGATTTTGTAACTTTTCTTCGTCTTTCTTGATATTTCCTTGTACCAAGACTTGAACACATCTTTAACAACTTTTAAGCATAAAACAATCATAAACATAACTAAATAACATATAAAAACACGCAAATAACGCGATAAAAACATGTACAAAATAAGCGTTATCAAATATCCCACACTTAAGTTTTGCTTGCCCTCAAGCAAAGTAATCTTTAGAAAATTATTTTTCCAATAGCCACCAATCATGATTTTCTAAAAAATTTCACTAATCTTCCTTGTTACCAAGGCAAAAATGTCAAAAAGTGATTTTTACTTTTAATATGTGAAATTTAAACAACATACTCGGTCAAGCTAGATAACACAACTAAGCTTCTCACAAAAAGAAAAGAATAATATAATTCACTCACACTCATTTCTTTTTTAGGGGATATATTTCACTCAATTGCTCAGTCGTGATTTCATGTCATACCATAGGCTTGGACAAGTATCAAAACTAATCCAAATCATGTAAGAAATAAATCAATTTATCAAAGAGGACTTTTATTCGGGCTGAAATGTTAGGCTAAGGGTTAATATTAACTTATGCTCCTATAACTACTGCACAAATATAATAGATCGCTAACAACGAATTTTTGATTAGTTGAATAACGGATGGTCACTAGTTTGTACCTTGGTTCGCTAACAACGTTACTTGCATAACGGATGGTCACCAAAACACGCTCTAGTTCGCTAGCGACGTTTTCCAACCTTTCAAAAACCGGATGGTCACTATAATATTCATACAATCGATATCTTCACAAAGCAAAAAGGGTTAGGATAAGACATGGGATTATTTTAGTGGATATAATATACAATAATCAAGTCAAATACCAGAATCACTTGTTGCAAAAAAAAAAAAAAAAAAAAAACAATCGAACCATGTATCCCCAAATGATTATAGCCTTCATAACAATTCTTCCTTCCTCCTTTATTCATCGATCACCATTCATATCAAGTCTTAGCTCATTGGCTAATCTTCATAATTGTAGCTCATTGGCTCTTTTCCTTCTCTTCTCTCTTTTTTTTTTTTTTTTTTCCACACTTTGGATGAGCATATACCTCAAAAAATACAAATAAGAAGTAGCTACCTTCGTCTCCGTCAAAAAGGTATATCCGAAATACAAATTGTAAGCTCATAATCATCAAAAACTTCTTCAACCCAACAACAAGTAATTCATCGATTCAACTTGACTAAAAAGGGTTAGGCTAAAGGTTAAAGGGCGCAAATACTTTTTTTATTTATTTTTCTGGATGCAACAAAAATAAAAAGATAGGCTCAAAGGGTGTTCTAGGGGTATCTAACACTAAAATTGAGTGCTAACAAATGGGTCCATAGAGTAGGTGGTTAACTAACCGATTCGGCTAGCTAATATATCAATATATGTAAATGGAAGGCCATTTGGTTAAATCCTAAGTTGCCTCTTATCATTTAAATTCATTTATATCACACGAATGTGACCCTACTTTGGAATTTGTAATGCATGACAAGCACAAGTTCTAGAATCAATTCAATCACCGGCACACTCTTAGCAAGAAAATAGAATTTAAGCATAAAAATATATGCTTCGACTGATAGGCTCAAATCCTCACATATTTGGTAGAATAGGCTAAAAATGCTCAAGTAATGTTATCAACCCTAAGAACAGATCATTTCACTTAACCGAGATTCGTTAAAAATTTCAAATTGCCATTTTATGCTATTGGAAAATTTTAAGTTGTTTCAATTATATAATCTTTTACTTGTAAAAACAACTACTTCCTAAAGGGCAATAAAACAAATTCCAAAATAGTCACAATTTTTTTTTTAAAATTGAATCATTTTCACTATTTACTTCCCTCCCCCACACTTAAGTTTTACATTGTCCTCAATGTGAAAAATTAACTTCAAAGTAAAGGAAAGAGTGAAAATAGAATAGTAAAAGATATCACTTAGAAATCAAGCGAGATCCATATTTGGTGTTAAACGCATGAGTTGGAAACTCCAATCTCCAAAATATACCAACCATATGAACGAGCAATGATCTCATGGAATCTTAACCTGGAAAAAAAAACACACAAACACAAAAACAAAGATACTAATAACCAAAATACCTTAAAATCCTAAATAAAGATAATCATAGTTCTAAAACATAAGAATAGTTATAATCCTACATAACGTAATAATAACAAAGTACGAAAAAAATAAAATTTTTGTTCATCACATCACATAATCTTGAATGATAATCATAATCATTCATCCTCCATATCGTCACCTTGATAGTCAACCAACGCTCCAAATCCAAATTCACCCGATAACGTTCCCGCTTCATAGCCTTGCGTTCCTACATTAGAATAATACCCCGCAAAAGCTTCCTAGTTAACATTGTACCCCTCATTTCCTTGATTTGAGCTAGACGTCGGGTAAGGTACATGTCCTGATGGATAAGGCGTATATGGGTAAGGGTAAGGTGGAACACTAATTGGTGCATACGTCATTGGGAATGAATAAGTTGGTTCACTCTGCTGTCCAAGGTGGGTAAGAATTGGTGCACAATAATCCATTTGGTGTCCAATCCTCATCATCGTCATGTCTCTCCAAACATCTCTTCTCTCCTCTTGTGGAAAATTCGCATGCCAATCACCCCAACTCGAATTCAACCTCGAAGATTCTCCGATATTTTGTTGAGGTTGTTGTGGTGGTGGTGGTGGGTTGCGAATCACATTGGCAATTTGATCAACCAAACAATATCTATCATCATCAAGCAACTCTTTCAAATTCTTCTTGTCAAGTTTTTCACATTCCTTTATCACCGTTATCTTCTTCATCTCATCAAGTGTATCATATCCCAAACTTTTCCTATTTTCGTCACATAATGTCCTCCATTTATAAAACCGTGCTCAGTAATTAAAGTCGCTCTTTTTGACAAATAAACTGCCAAAGTCCATAAGACATTCATCTTCTTATTTGGATCCATAATCATTTCAATTATCCACAAATCCGGTCCATGAACTTTGTCTTGACTATGTCCTCTATGCACAAATGAGTTCACAATCACTTTATGTAAAAGTCAAGCCATCGGTGAATATATCTCTTTTTCTTTAAATCTCCCACTGTTGGGATCTCCTATCTCATTCCATACCTCCTTACCAACATACTTTGGTGGTTATTTCTCTAACTTTGAAAGGTGTTCTTCAAACTCTTCATGTTCAAGATCATCATCATCGTATAATCCTAATAACTGCCCAAATTTCGGCAAAGTAAGTGCATGATCGTTCCCACACAACCTAAACAAAATACATTTCTCCTCCATAATGTCGCTCACTTCTTGGTTGAAATGGATTGTGGCAAAGAACTCTAGACACCATTCTCTATAGATTTGCTTTTCCTCGATCCTAATTGCGTATTCCAAACTAAAATCTTCAAAAATTCCGTTTTCAGATTCCGTATTAACCTCCCATAACTTCACAAGAGTCTTATTAAGGTTATATTCTTTCATCAAACTCCAACTTACTAGCTTTGGTACCGCAATTTCCTTTCTTTGCAATTTGCTAACCGGCTATTGTAACAAGCTTTTGCTTCTTTACTTAATTTGCTCCACCTCAAATGTTCACTTGTTACCGGCATAAGATTAACATCTCCGGCTTGACCATGTCGCTTGTACAAAGCAACTATTGGGTTTTCTTCATTTTGACGAATACATTTCTACAAAACAACCAAATCAAGCACACGAGAAATATTGAAACTTAAGGTTAGAATGTAAGATAAATTAGCAAAACACAACACACACACAAAAAAAAAATAAAATAAAATTAAACAGCATGGCTGGACCGCCGCGGTCGAGAGTCAGACCGGCGGTTTGGCTTTTGAAAGTTTTTACCGAGGCATCAAACCGGACGGTCGAAGGTCCGGACCATCGGTTTGGCCTATTTCTGGGTATTCGACCGGCGGTTGGAACTTCCGACCGTCGGTTTGCAGTAGCAGAACTTTTTTTTTTTTTTTAATATAGCTTATCCACATTCTACTCCTTCTACCATTTGCTTTTTAGTGCTTATTCCTATATCTCCTTCATGTCTTATTTTCAAGAATCTAAGAATCAAAATCAATTCAAACAAAGTAGTGGTCCATATAATCAATCATATAGCACACAAATATTAATTCTTAATCATATACCACAATAAACCCAATCAATCTTGATTAAAAATCCTCAAATTTTCGACATACATAAACCCTAAATCTTAGAACATCAAATTCTCTTTCAATTCTTAACCATTTCATCTAATTCCACTTCCAATCAATCCCTATATCAATCCTCTAGTAAACCCATCAAGTAATTTCACTTAATTCGAACTACAGCAAATTCACCCAATTAAGAACCCCAAAAATCAAATTCGAACTAAGAATAATGCAAAGCAATTGGATGGATGTTACTTACTCTTTTTGATGCCATATGATTGCTAGAACCTTAATTTGATACTTAACTTCAATCTTGGAATGATGAGAATTGTTGGGGATTGTGGTGTTTTTCTCCTCCTTTTTTCTTTCTTTGGTTTCTTTGCAAAAATATGAAGGCTCAACCGTAGGTTGGGTACTTCAACCGTAGATTTGGTTCTCAACCGTTGGTTTGCAAAACAAAACCGTTTCAAACAGCTTTTATTTCTTAATCATTTCCAAATCATCACCACAACTCAAAACACTTCCAACATTCCATTTAACTTAAGATTAAACAAGCTACATAAATTAAAAACAACTAAACTTAAACCTAAATATTTCTTATTAATCATTGCTTATAAAGCTTAGGAGCTAAAACACACTCAACTTAACAAAGAAATGCAAAACATTATAAGATAATAAACAATACGCAAACAAGATAAAACTCATAAGAACAAAATGAGCAAAAGCTTAACAACAAGCTTCTTTATTCTTCCACATTCCAAGCTTCCTTTAATCAAAATAACTCCCAAACCTTAAAATATCCTCCGAATGAAATTTCCCCGAAAGAACTCTATCGGTTTCCTTTGTTTTGAACTCACGAGTGAATCGGCGTCCTCCCGGACTAGTAATCTCTATCTTAGTGTGCCAATCATTGTCTCCTTCAATCTTTTGATATTTGCTATAAGCATCCGACGTCCATTCAATATTTTTAAGCTTAATTGGCATCGAACCAAGGAAATCAACCATTTTCTTGTAAACAATAATATTCTTGAAAGGATTGAAGTAATTCTCCATAGCCAATGCTCTCTCCATATCATCTTCAATATGATCAAACGATGGGGCTGTCTTCCCATATTTTGGATTTCCTTCATTGTCATGGCTAATATCAAATACATCCAACCAATCTTCTTCATCTGCTAGAACTTTGTTTCTTTTCTTAGCGTGGTAAATCCTTCTAGCCACTCCATCATCAATTTCCAAAGTTCCTTTTTCATTATCAATTATTGCTCCTATCGTACTTAAGAATGGGCGTCCCACCAACATCGGTGTCTCTTTATCAATAGGTACATGCATAATCAAAAAGTCACACAAATATGTTTGGAATCCAATTTGTAATCTCACATTCTTCACTTTACCATAAGCTTTTGTCATGGTATTATCGGCCATCAACAACACATCATTGGAAGGATAAGCTCTTCCCAATTCCATAATCTTGTAAAGCTTATAAGGCATTATACTAACACTCGCCCCCGTATCGGCCAAAGCATTGATTGCAATAGTTCCATTCACTTTTAGTGGAATAAGGAAGTTACCCGGATCTTCTTTCTTTTCAGGTAAGCCTTTCTCCATCACTTTCTCCTTTTCTTCTTCTTCAATTTCCTTCTTCTTATCAAGTTTCATTTTCTCCACTGAAATTTCATCCAACAACTTCCTATAGTGAGCATAGTGTTCCAACACACGAAGTATTGGTTTTTCATTTAGCAATTCTTTGAACTTTGTAGTAATCTCCTCAACACATTTTGCTTCATCAATGGGTACTTTGGTTGGTTTCTTTTGGTGAGGATGTTTGGTTAGAAGAACTTTCTCCTTTGATTAGTGTGGTAGGGTGTGGTAATGATGACGGTGAAGGTATAAGACCTTTAAAAGGAGGGTATTTTTGTTTCAAATGAGTGGCCTTTCCCATTTTAACCATTTCCATGCTCCCACTAATACCATCTTCATTTTCACAAACTTCCTCCATTTGTTCAAGTAACCAATTAACATCTTTATCATCTTGTAACTCTCCAACCTTAACTTGCATTTCACCTAAATCAAAATCAATAACACATTTCGTTGCCAACAAGAAATTTCGTCCAAACACCACGGAAGGATCCGTCGTGTCCTCATACTCATCAATAATCAAATCCATAGCAAAGGTATAGCCATGAATATCAATTTTCACATCCCGTACAATTCTCCTATTATATTTGTCCACGCCATATTTCCCATTTCCAAATTTTTCATAGAAAGCAAATGTCACATAACTATCATTTTGTCCAAGGTTACATTCCGCATCCCAAACTCCTAATCCTTCTATTCCACAAGGTGTGGAATACCTCATACTTGGCTCGTCATATTCTCTAAGCTTAGCACGGGTAAAAGTAACCACCCGAGGCTTTTCATTCTCATATTCCATACGTTCAACTTCCTTCCCTTTTGCTTGCAACTTCACCTTTTCAAAATCAACTATTTTTTCCATCCTAGACACAGCATCACCATCATCCATCAATTCCATTTCCAATTTTTCCAAGTAAGCCGAAACTTCGCTAGGTGAATCCATAACTAAAAATAAGCTAAACATTCATACACAACACATCCAAAACAAACGTTAGGGGTTAGTAAAAAAAAACTAAGTAACTTGAAAAAGAAATCATACAAAAATCTAGAACAAATAAACTAAATAACAATTAAAATAAATAAATAGAAAAGAGAACAAAGAAAAACAAAAGAAATAAAATTTTTTTTTTTTTTCGGACCGGCGGTTTGGGCTGTGAAAAGTTTTACCGAGGGCTCAAACCGGACGGTCGAAGGTCTGGACCGTCGGTTTGAAATTGAAAAAGTTTTACCGAGGAGTAGGACCGGACGGTCGAGAGTCAGGACCATCGGTCAGGTGAAAATCAAAATTTTTTTAAGTGTCGAATGGCTTCAAACCGGCGGTCGAGATCTCGGACCGGAGGTTTGCAGCAAAAATTTCCAAAATTTTTTCTTTTTCTTCTTTTTTTATTATAGTTTTTATATTTTTATATTTAACTTAACTAATAAAAATAAAATCGAGAGAGACTCATTAAAACTAGGACAAAGTAAACACTTAACAATCATCAAACAAACAAGGCAAACAATCACATAAACAAACATGAAACAAACTCTAAAATTACGCAAATAACAAGAACAAACTTACGCTACTATGTACAACTAAACTAACCTAAACTAAACTAAAAAGGAATAATATTCCCCGGCAGCGGCGCCAAAAACTTGATGTGCGTTACAGTAGTATATTTTATATCCCAATTTCACTCAAATTTTAAAATTTTTAAAAATGCCTCTTTACCGTTTATCTAAGAAACACATACGAGCAAGCATACTCGTTCGATTGTAGTATTGTTGATGGTAAATAAGGATCGTCCCAAGAGACTACTACTTTTGGTTTAGGCAATTTAAGTAAGAGCAATAAGAAATAGTACTTAAGACTGTCACGATCTAAAGCACTTAAGAGTAATTAAACGAACAATTGTTTCAAATCAAATCAAGCAAACAACCAAATACTTGTTTAGGAACCATGACTAATCGTGATAGAATGTTGAACATGTTTGGGTGAAACTTAGAAGGCACATGTCAATTTTCACAAGGACCTCTAGTCAATGGGTAATATCAAGAAAATCCATGTTTCTACTAGTTTCACGGGTGAGTCCTTTCGGCCAATTCTCATCCCACTACGCTAGCTCTATTTGTGATCAAATGTATGAAAAAGATGATTAGTTAAATTAGTTCTTACGAGTCTTTTCAACCCAATCTTGTGATTTAAATATTTCCGAATTCATTTAAAAACTTGCATACTTGATACTCGTCACTTATCAAATACCAATCCGTTTGTCACTAACTCTTGGAATTAAACAATATTAGAAATCTTTTCAACCTTTAAATCCAATAATATTTAACCAACAAGTTTTAGAACACGAATTATATTTAAACAAACTCATGAAAATAATCACTTTTTCTAACCAACTAAACATCCAACATTCATTCGAAAGTCACATCATTCCTAAACAAGCATCACTAATTATTCCATAACAAGCATCATCATAAAACATAACATTGCATTCAACATCAAACGGTCTAACATGATTAATTAAAGTAAAGAAAATTACCCAAAAGTAAGATTACAATGAGTAATAAAAGAGTTATAGCACTCCTTAGAGCCTCCAATTGAACAAGGAAATCTTCCACCTCTTCTAATAAGTATCTCCAACTCTTCTACTTGGGACCTTCTTGAGAATGGCAGAGATTATTTAATTCTTTTGGGTTTAGTAAGAAATGGGATCAACTCCTTATGGTGTAAGGCTTGATTGTAAGTGTTGTATCCAAAATGGATGATTATGGGTCTTATTTAAGCTTGTAGAACACCCCAAAAACTGTCATATTACTTCAATTATCATAAATGAGAAGGTAATGATCGGACTCAAGCCATTATGGTAGTTAAAGTTAAGAGTTAATGCAACTCTTCATCTCAGAATTCTCTCGACCTTCGGTCTGAAGCATGGACCTTGCGTCTGGACGTCGGCTGAACCTGAGGTCGAATTCCTGAACCTTGGGTCTGGAATCCCAGCTTCGACCTTGGGTCTGGAATGTAAACCTTGGGTCTGAAACCCCAACTTCGACTTTGGGTCTGGAATGTAAACCTTGGGTCTAGACCAACTTTTGCACATGAATTTCCACTCTGAGCTAGCATGTAACTTCAACTTTTAATACACTTTTTAGCACTTAATCTTGAATTCATCTTTTCATCCTTCTCATGTACAATGGAAATAATCATATCATGAATCAATATCTTTGTTGACGATCTTTTCTTCAATATTTGCTTGATTTTGTAACTTTTCTTCGTCTTTCTTGATATTTCCTTGTATCAAGACTTGAACACATCTTTAACAACTTTTATGCATAAAACAATCATAAACATAACTAAATAACATATAAAAACACACAAATATACAAAATAAGCGTTATCAAGCACCGATTGACGAATCGATTAACAAAAATATTTGTTTTTCAAATTTTCTAAATATAAAAAACCAAAAATATTTTCTCTTTCAAAACTTATTCTTCTTTTAAAATTTGTGTTTTTAGTGTATGCTCACTCGTTCTAAATCGAACTTAATTGATAAATCTTCTACAATACCGACTCAACGTTATCGTCGATGCAACAAACAAGTAAACGTACCCGAGATACGTGTTCTTGTTGATATTCCCATTACCGAAATGGCGGATACAAGAACTATGTCGGAGTTGTTCCAAGCACCCACCGAAGGTTACGGAGATGCAATTGTTTTACCACCAATTTTATCCGAGAATTTTGTGATTAAAACTGGTTTAATTCAACCAATAACGTCAAACCAATTTCATGGTTTTGAGAGGGACGATCCCCACGCTCACATCCGATGGTTGAACAAGCTGACTTCAACTATGAAATATCGGGATGTCCCTCATAGAGCAATCAAGTTGATGTTATTTCCATTTTCTCTTGAGGGGGCAGCCCGGATTTGGCTTGAAAAAGAACCCCCTCGGTCAATTACAACTTGGGAAGACCTCGTTTCCAAATTCGTGAATCATTTCTTTCATCCTTCCAAAACGACTAATCTTAAGAACGATATCACAAATTTTCAACAACGTTTTGACGAAAATTTTGGTGAGGCATGGGAACGATTCAAGGATCTCCTACGAAAATGCCACATCACGGTTTCTCTGAATTTGACCAAATCGACACATTCTACAATGCTTTAACGCAAACCAATCAAGATTCGCTAAATGCAGCCGCCGGTGGCAATATCTTGAATCGAACTCCAAGAGATATATTGACTATCATCGAGAACAAATCAAAAGTACCCACTTCACGAAACAAACCGGTTGTTTCAAAAGTGAGTACTAAAATTTCTGGCACGAATGCTAAGATCGATAAACTTACGGATGCTATCCAAGCTTTGATTCTCTCTAATCAAAAGAACCTTTCCACCCCCACAAACTTCTCCACCCGCTCAAGTCAAAGCGGTGGAAGAAACTTGGGTCACTTGTGGTGGTCCTCATGCTTACTACAATTGTACTGCCACCGATGGCCGTCCTTTTGAAATTAATGCCGTAGCCGGGTCTTACAACCAAGGAGGTAACCAATATCGTCCTTAAGTTGACCCGAGCTATCGTACTAGCAATCAAATGGGACAACCCAGGTTTTCTCAATCTAACAACCAAAATAGGTTCAATCAAAACCAAGGAAGAGGGCAAAATGTGCAAAACCAATTTCAAGCCCCGATCAATCAATACCCAACCCAAGGGGTCAATTTCAATCAAGGGTATCATGCTCCTAATTACCAATCCCCGATTGTTCCCTCCAAGGAACTTACAAATTATATTAAGACAAATGAGGCTAACATGAGGGCAACGCAAAATCAAAGAACAACTTTGAAGAATGATTTCCAAAATTCAATGTCTAAGCAGGGTAATGAGCTTAAGAATGAACTTAGGACTACAAATAGCAAAATTGATCAATCTCAAAGCAAAATCGAGAACATGTTTGATAGTCTCATCAGTCAATTCCATCAAGCTTCAGCTTCGGGATCTCTCCCGGGCAATACCATTCCAATCCCAAAGGGTGAATTGAAAGCCATCACCACCCGAAGTGGTGTAGCTTATGAAGGACCCACGGTTCCTACTACTTCTACTTCTTCTCCGCCTAAAGTAATGAACCGTGAGACCGAGGTGACTAAGGACACGGTGCTTCCTACTAATAAGGGAAGTACCAAAGACGTCTAACCTCCGGTTGTCCAAGTGTCTGAGCCAAAAGTTGCTCCCGTCAATCCTCAAAAGTCTAATCCTAAACCGTCAATTCCATACCCATCAAGACTTAACGATCAGAAGCTCCGTGAAAAAGCTAACAACCAAATTGAGAAGTTTTTCCAAATCTTCCAAGATTTGCACTTCGACATTAGCTTTGCGGATGCTCTTCTTCTCATGCCAAAATTTGCTTCGACAATCAAGAATTTGCTAAGTAACAAAGAAAAATTATTCAAATTAGCTAAAACACCGTTGAATGAGCATTGCTTGGCGGTTCTCCTTAAAAAACTTCCAGAAAAGCTTGGAGACCCCGGCAAGTTTCTCATCCCATGCGATTTTCCAGGAATGATTGAATGTTTAGCCTTGGCCGTTCTTGGCGCAAGCATCAATCTTATGGCATTTTCCGTTTGGAAAAAGATTTCTCTTCCAGAACTTACTCCTACACGTATGACTCTCGAGCTAGCAGATCGATCGATTATCCGTCCTATCGGAGTCGCCGAAGATGTCTTCGTGAAAGTGGGAAAGTTCCATTTACCGGCTGATTTCATCTTCGTAGATTTTGATGCCGACCCCCGAGTTCCTCTCATTCTAGGAAGATCCTTTTTGAGGACGGGGCATGCTTTGATTAACGTTTATGGTGCAGAACTTACTCTCCGTGATGATGATCAGTGATAACGTCCTTTTTAGGGGTCAGATATGTCAAATATAGTATAGTGAGTTTCCAAGGTATTGCAAAGGAAATATGCAAACCTGGGTCGTTCTTCCCAACGAGGTGTGTAAACTGTAATAAAACGAATCTGTGATCGGGTGATGTTGAATAAAAGACAAAGGATCTGATTGACTAACACTAGGAATGTGAATAGCAATAGCTCTGTCACAGCTATATTAATAAAAACTTGCAATCAGAAACCCTAGAAATGTAAAAGGATAAACAAATGTACATTTAAATTAAATTAAACGTAAACGTACAAAATAAAAAGTGAATTCAGTCCAATATAACTCCCACAAATGTGAAAATTATATTTTTGGAATCCTAAAAGGATAAGAAAATTATTAGAAAATTAAAATAAAATTTTACACTATTTACTTAATTATTATAAATTAAAAATGAATTAAATTTATTTAATAATAATCTAAATAATAAGAAAATCTAAAATGAACCTAAATAAATAAAATAAAGAATCTGAAAAATCTAAAATATTATAAAATGAATTTTAAAACTAAAAATATATTTATTACACAATTATTCTATTTATTATTAATTATTTACTATTCTTAAACACTAAAAACTATTATTGAATTATTAAAAGTATTAAACAACCTAAGAAAAATCTGAAACTTTTTACATAATTCTAAAATAAATAAAAGAACTTAGGAAAAATATAAAAACACTATGTGCTTAATCAAAATAAGCAAATAAGCAATAAGCTTCTAAATAGAAGCTATCACTTAGCTTTAAAGTGGTTCTTTTTGGTTTTTCTTTTTCTGGAACTATTTGTACACTAATATTATACAAGTTTAACAAAAATAAGACTTTACAAACCTAGAAATAAGCAGATTATGGGCTTATGACTTATTCAGTAGAGCTTTTGGGCTCACAGTGAAGTCATAAGCTCAAAATGAGCTTGAAAAAGCTTTATACATGAAACAAAAGATAAAATAAGATAAAAATAAGCTAGATGAACAAGACACAAGCACTAATAAGCTCTGAATAAGCAAATCAACAAGGTACTGCTAGAGCAAAAGCAAGGTACTGCTAGAGTAAAAGCAACCTGCTGATGATGTAAGTGATTCTGCTGATAGTGCAAGTGATTCTGCTGATAGTGCAAGTGATTACTGAGAAAATTGGGATAAGTTAAAAGCTACTTGCAGCCCTAGCAGATGAACTAGAAAGGGAAAATTAAGCACAGGATCATTGAGTTGGGTGGATGAGCTTCACATAAAGCCAAAACACTTAAGCTCAAGATCACTAGATAGCTTTTAAAGAAGCTTGTGAAATAGGCTGAGCATACTGATTTCTCAGTACACTCAGCAAAGGGCAAACAACAAGCTCTTGATTAGCTTATCAAATAAGCTTGTAAAAACTCAACAAGCACTGAGCCATTGAGTGTAATGGATTAGCTTCATAGGAAGCCAAAAATCACAAGCTCAAGGTCAATGAGGAGCTTTTATGAGCTTAGGGAAAAGGCTCAACTTCACTGTTTGCTCAGTGAAGTGAGTTACTTGGAACAAAATAGATGGTATGAGAATTACTCTAAATAAGCTATAAAAGGAAAATAAGCACAAACATAAACAACTAGGCCATAAGGGCTTCTAAGAACAACAACAATAACAGGCACAAGTCCAGGATTCAACAAGCTACAAGCTTGTGAAATTGGACATGTGGCTGAAAAACAGGGCAAAAACAACTAATAAAAAGCTTGACTTTAACTTAAAACACATAAGTTTGACTAATATGAATTTAAAACTTAATCTACTGATTAATTATGTTATATTAAACAATAAGAACATGGAATAAAACAATATAAACAACTATTAAACACTTATGCAGAGTTCTAGGTCATGACAATCTTACAGTGCTCATATGAAAAGGATCAAGTGTCAATTTGACTTCCCACATGTTACACCACTTAATTGAAGTTATCACTGAGTTATTTAAGTCATATAGGCATACAATCAAACAAGAACAACACCTCACATAACCTATAACACAGTTAAACCATCAAATCCAAACAATCTTTAAATGGAACCAAATTGAGATTTACACATCATAAGACTGTGTTAACCTATTATATCAAATCCAGGGGTTATAATTTGTCAAATCAAACCTTTTTTAAGCATAAACATATAGTCACATAGTCTAAGCCTAGGATTATCAAGAACATGCTCATTGACAGTCAAAATGAGATTCAAAGCACAAATCCAATCCAAAACATATTTAACTAAGATTAAGCTATAATATGACTAACAAACAATAAGGAAACATGAAAACATAAAGATCAAAGCAGATTAAAGACTAGAACAGTAAAATGGCAAAAAATGATAAAAAAAAAAGCTTACAAATTGAATCCTGCTGAAAACCAAGGAACCAAGGGTACAGAACACATCCTATAGCTTAACAATAAGCCACTAAACCAAAGGCAATCCACAATTAACCTTGCTCCATGCAGTTTTCATCATTCATCACTGATTTTTGTTTGTTTTTCTATTTTCTTGATTTCTTTTTGGTATTTTCCTTTTTTTTTAATGATTATAACTTGTTTTGATGTATCTAAAAGCTTAGTGAGCTTTGTCAGGAGCTTATGTGGCTTATAGAGTCCAGTAAACAACCATAATCGACATTAATTTAAATGACATGAATTTAAATGGTACGGATAAGAAAAACATGAAATTTAAAGATAGATTGACATTAAAACTGTAAATAATGTTCATTACACATTGTCAATGTATAATAAGACATTGAAAGCATTTAAAAGACATTGAATTTAAAGAAAGCATTAAAACGTAATCTATGTGACCATGGCTACCCCATGATCCAGTAAAATTACAACTATGTGACCATTGCTAATCTAAAATGGCACCTTGCTCCTTTGCCTCCTCTTTTGATATATATTGACCTCTTGGACTCCCCACATGACTCTGAAACTTTCCCACTTCAAATCTTAGCCTTTGGTTCTCTGAAATTCATCCTAGCCATTGAAAAATGCTTTTGGCGCCAAAAGTATCCACAGCAGGTTAAGGGCAATTAAAGATTTTTGGTTAGATGTGGAGGTGGAGGGGAAGCATTAATTGCTTTTGGTTTGTTAGGTAAGTGGGATAGGAGGGGGGTGGTATTGCAGAGAAACCTGTGGGTGTGGTGGTGGTATTGGCGGGCAAGTAGGGAAGAAGACGGGTCAAACTTGGGTTTGACCCTGATATTAGTTTAAAAGGGTTGGGTCGGGTTGGTTGTGTGGGCTGGGTTTTGGATTTAAGGATTTGGATTTTTGGGTTTAATAAAGAATCCGTTTGGTTTGCTTTGTAAATAAGCCCAAGGACTAACTTTGTAATTCCTGCATAGTTGAGGGGTTAAACCTGTAATATTTCCAAAGTTATCACAAGGACTAATATTGCTAAGTTTGATAAACCAAAGGACTAAAATTGACTATTCTTTCATTTTAAATATTCAGGGACTAGTTCTGCCAATATGTGAAACTTCAGGGACTGAAAATGACAATTTTGTGAACTTTGTATGTTTTTCACTTGTTTTCAATCTTTTTGTATCTGAATCACATAAAAACACATTTCAATGATATTTATAACATTTACATGGTCATTTGTGTGCTTTTGGTCGTTTTTGTGGGTTTAAACAATGTAAAATATATGTGTATTTAGACACATATCAATCAGGCTGTGACTTTTAAACTCGATCAAACTTCGAGATACTCCTCCAATTACGATGATACATCGGTCAACCGAATTGATGTCATAGACATTGCTTCTGAGGAGTATGCTCAAGAAATTCTTGGATTTTCAAACAATTCTCCGAGTGGCAGTACCACTCCGTCTTCTGAACCTATCCTTTCCGACTCTTCCCCTTCTCTCACTCCGTTTGAGGGAAGTGACTTCATTTTGGAAGAGATCGAGGCTTATCTTAAAAATGATCAAATTTCACCGGAAATTGATGATACCGACTTTGATCCAGAGGGAGACATTCTCCTCCTCGAGAAGTTACTTAATGATGATCCGTCACCTTCTCTCCCTCATAAGGAAATTCAAATTGAAGAAATAAAAGAAATTAAGCCGTCTAATCCTCTGGAGCTCGAGCTCAAGGATTTACCTCCTCATCTCGAATATGCCTTTTTGGAAAAAACCGACAAATTTCCCGTCATTATAGACAAAGATTTAAAGGATGAGGAGAAGTCCCAACTTTTAGCAGTGCTTAATAATCATAAGAGTGCCATCGCTTGGTAAATTTTTGATATTAAGGGTATTGACCCTCGTGTTTGTACTCATAAGATTTTAATGAAAGATGACTTCAAACCCACGATGCAACAACAAAGAAGGGTAAACCCGAAAATTCAAGAGGTTATCAAAAAGGAAGTTCTCAAACTCCTTGATGTCGGAATGATTTACCCTATTTCCGATAGCCCGTGGGTTAGTCCCGTTCATTGTGTACCCAAGAAAGGGGGTATGACCGTCGTCACAAATGAAGATAATGAGTTGATTCTCACACGTCTCGTCACTGGATGGAGAGTGTGTATTGATTATCGTAAGCTTAATGATGTGACTCGTAAAGACCATTTTCCGCTCCCTTTTATGGATCAAATGCTCGAACATTTAGTAGGAAATGAGTATTATTGTTTTCCCGATGGCTTTTCCGGATATTTTCAAATTCCAATTGACCCACAAGACCAAGAAAAGACCAGCTTCACTTGCCCTTATGGTACATTTTCCTATCGACGTATGCCCTTCGGCTTATGCAATGCTCCAGGCACGTTCCAAAGGTGCATGATGGCCATTTTTCATGATATGATCGAGAAAACAATGGAGGTTTTTATAGATGATTTTTCGGTTTATGGAAATTCTTTCACGTCTTACCTCTCCCATTTAGATAAAATGCTAAAACGGTGTGAAGACACCAATCTTGTTCTAAATTGGGAGAAGTGCCACTTCATGGTTAAAGAGGGCATTGTCCTCGGCCATAAGATTTCCAACGCCGGGATTGAGGTCGATCGAGCTAAAGTCAATGTTATCGCTAAGCTACCTCATCCCACCACCGTCAAAGGAATTCGAAGTTTCCTTGGTCATGCCGGTTTCTACCGTCGATTTATTCAAGTTTTTTCTAAAATCGCCCGGCCACTGACCCACCTTCTTGAAAAAGATACTCCATTTTTCTTCTCTAAAAATGCATCGAAGCATTTGAAATTCTTAAGAAGAAATTAACGAAAGCACCAATTTTAGTTGCCCCCGATTGGGACTTGCCCTTTGAACTTATGTGTGATGCTGGTGATTTTGCAATTGGGGCTGTCCTGGGGCAACGAAAGACCAAATATTTTCAGCCGATACACTATGCGAGTAAGACGATGATCGATGCCCAATCTCATTATACAACTACTGAAAAAGAGTTATTAGCCGTCGTCTATGCTTTTGAGAAATTAGACCTTATCTCGTCTTATCAAAGACCATAGTGTATACGGATCATTCGGCTCTTAAATATCTCCTTGCTAAGCATGATGCTAAGCCGAGATTGCTTCGGTGGATCCTCCTTCTCCAAAAATTTGATGTCATCATTCGTGTTAAAAAAGGAGCGGAGAATCTCGCCGCCAACCATTTGTCTAGATTAGAGAACCCTCATCAAGATGTTCTCGAGAAAAAGGAAATTACCGAAACATTTCCTCTCGAGACACTTGGAATGATATCGCTTAAAAGTGATTCTAGTACCCCATGGTTTTTCCGACTTTGCAAATTACCATGAGGGGAATTTTATTGTGAAAGGGATGTCGTCCCAACAAAAGAAGAAATTCTTTAAGGACGTTAAACATTATTTTTGGGACGACCCCTACTTGTTTAAGATTTGTGCCGATCAAGTGATTAGACGATGTGTTCACGGACAAGAAGCCGTTGATATCCTCATGGCATGCCATAATGGACCCACCGGAGGACATCATGGTGCCAACTACACCGCTAAAAAAGTCTTTGATTCCGGTTTTTATTGGCCAACTATTTACCGTGATGCCCACGACTTGGTGAAGTCATGTAACTCTTGTCAACGTCAAGGAAAAATCTCGCAAAAAGATGAAATGCCTCAAAATGCAATCCAAGTTTGCGAGATCTTTGACGTCTGGGGTATCGATTTTATGGGTCCATTCCCGTCTTCTTGAGGGAACAAGTATATCCTCGTAGCCGTCGATTATTTGTCAAAATGGGTTGAAGCAAAGGCGCTCCCCACTAATGACGCCCGAGTTTTTCTGAAATTTTTGAAGAGTCTATTTTCCCGATTTGGAACTCCTCGTGCTATTATAAGTGATCGTGGTACTCATTTTTGTAATGATCAATTTGCGAAAGTTATGCTTAAGTATGGAGTTACTCACCGTCTTTCTACCGCGTATCACCAGCAGACGAGCGGTCAAGTTGAGGTTTCCAATCGTGGTTTGAAACGTATCTTAGAAAGGACCGTAGGAGAAAATCAGGCCTCATGGGCCGATAAGTTAGATGATGCATTATGGGCCTTCCGTACCGCCTTCAAAACACCCATTGGGTGCACCCCTTATAAGTTAGTCTACGGAAAGGCTTGTCATCTCCTCATAGAGCTTGAACATAAGGCCTACTGGGCCTTGAAACATTGTAATTTTGACCTTAAGACCGTGGGTGATCACCGAAAAATTCAAATGAATGAATTAGATGAACTTAGGGATCAAGCCTATGAGAACTCTTTGATCTACAAAGAGAAAACGAAGAGGATTCATGACTCCAAAATTAAGAACCGCGTCTTTAACATTGGTGATCGAGTCCTTCTATTCAACTCTCGATTAAATATTTTCTCGGGCAAGCTAAAAACCCGTTGGTCTGGTCCGTTCACCGTTACTCAAGTTTTCCCTTATGGAACCGTCGAGTTATCTCAACCCGACAGCCCCAACTTCAAGGTGAACGGTCATAGACTCAAGCACTATTTTGGAGGGGACATACCATCCATGGTTGTCCCGAATCTCCAAACTTTCCCCATGGACAATTAAATTCGGGGCGAGTCAAGCTTAGCGACTCGATAATAAACAAGCGCTTCTCGGGAGGCAACCCGTGTCTATCTTCTTTCTATTTTCTAATAAATGTAACGTGAAGAGGCCCTCCTCTTCTATTTCTCGTGTTTCGTGTTTGTTTGTTTTATGTCCAAGATTTGCCCGAATTATGAAGACTCTCGTGCTCGTGGTTTTGTCTTTCCTCCACTCGAGTTTCATCCTTCAGTGCTTATTGGGAAATCCGATATCCTACATCTTATCGATTATTGTTTATCTATTAGCATGATTAATAAATGGCTTTAGATTTGCATAAGAGGACCCTTATCTTAAAACATTGAGGACAATGTCTCGTTTTAGTTGGGGGAGGAGGGTAATCTTTCGATTTGATTTTACCTTGCATTTTGCCTTATACTCTCGCAACCCCGTTTTTCCTCCAAAAAAAAATGAGAAAATTTAAAATTTTTTGCAAAAATATCATAAGTGTTTTGACACATTGTTGACTTTCCGCTGGTGAGAGTAGGAATAAAATTTTGACTTGATCAAGCATGTTGAGCTCTAGCTTGTCCCCTTAACCTTTATAATTGAAAGTTGTGCTAGTCTCTTATACAAGAAGCTATAAAACGCGAATTCTAGCAAGAGTTTGCAAGTTTCCATAATTGACTTTAAATATGCGCATCTTGATTTTATTAGACTAAGCATTCGCGGATCTTATTATTTAAGATTTTAAATTTGCGAAGAACGAAAAATGATAGAGTTAAATATAAGTTAGATGCTAAGCGTGAAGTAGTTGGATCTCTTTAGGGCTCATTGAGGTTAATTGTGGCTTTTTGCTCCCATCAGCTAAATAAACCAAAAAAAAAAAAAAAAAAAAAAAAAAAAAAAAAAAAAAAAATTTCAAAATAATTAAAGGTGCACGGTTTTGGCGATAATTAGTTTTTACTCCTTCTTTAGAGAATTCTTGCTTATAGAAGTTGGGTACACATCAAGGTACTACCAGTGTTGCGGGGAAATAAACTACTGATTCCTGATAGTACGTGCTATTGTTTCGGTTGTCGAAAGACCGCAGGACTCAGAATTTGGCTAAATATGTAATAATAAATTAAATAATAATAATCCAAAGCCGGTAAAAGTTTTCTGTTTCCTAACGGTTCGCTCCCGTTGACTCAGACTTCAAAAAGGCAGAGGAAAAGTATCCAAGGTCAAAATAAGACTCCCGATTCCTGACCGTTAGCTGCCGTTGTCTAGGTTGTTTAAAAGGCCGAGGACTAATATGTGCTTAATAATGTTAAAAATGCCAAATTTTGACTCCGGGGATATCCTAATAAAGCTTCTGTCTCTGGACTCGTAGATGAGTTGTTTCGGTCAAAATAAAAAGGATATCCCTTAAATCATGTCAAATTAGGACCTTGATGTGGACCTCATTTTTATGGGCAACGGTTTTCGAGGGAAGAATTTTAAACTAGTTAGCGTCTAAACTTAGTGCCTTTATCGGACTAAAAATCTATGAAAACAAGAAAAACTCATTTTTCATAAAATACTTAGAGGAACTAGGAATAAGGGAGCAAGAAGTAGCTATGCGTACACAATTAGCATCAATTGGTAGTGTTGGCATCTAACTTGTATTTAGCAATGATTTCGTTTTTAAGCTTGGTTTAGGGAGTTGTGAAAAATCAAGGAAGATAAATTTTATCCATATGGACGCTTTTTCAAAAAAATTGCTTCTTACTCCGTGATCCTAAACCTTATTGTGAAATAATGAAGGTCAACATCCCGTCATATCAGAAAAGTACAAAAAGATAGTATATTTAATAAAATGATCAAACGGGGCGTTTTTGAAACTATTTATTTCTTAGTCTCTTTTGAGGAACATTTTGCTACTTTTCAAAACTTATAGCAGAAAGAGGTTGAAATTTTTGGTTTTAAAAGCGTGATGTGATGACATTGCATGAGGACACGACAATACCTTAGTCCGGGGGATTTTGGTATGTGTTAAATCACATACATTTTCTTTATCAAAAACGGACTTAAAAGATCAAAAACCGACCTAAATGCCGAATATATGCTTGTTTTCGTGTTTGTGTATGTGCAGGTAAAGGATATTAGAAAATGACAAAAAGAAAGACAAAACAGACGGAAACGAGCACGAGAATGAAAAGAGTGAGAAAAGCCGAGGCCGGGGATGTGATTCTACAGTTTTTACCTGCCAAAAACCCAAAACCTCAAAACCAAAGCCTTAATGATAAATCATTTTCATCAATTAGCCAAAATCATTTTCATCGTTAGTCTTTATCATTTTGCATGGTTAGTCCCTAAGTTAACTTTGGTTAAAACCTTATTATATCAAAAAGCCAAAAAATAAATCCAGTTTTTGTTTAAACCTTTTAAATCCAATCCAAGCCCACCACATAAACCATAACCAGCCCATCTTTATATTAACCCGGATCCACCAATATCCATACCCAAGTCAACTAATTAATAAATACGGGTCAAACAATAGAAAAAAGGCGCCAGTTACTGTTCATGCATCTTCTCCATTTACCCTGCCCTCTCTTGTACTTACCCAGCTCACTTAAGTACTTTAACCCCTTCTAGAAGGCTGAGTAAGCATGATATGAGCTCATTAATTGTCCACCAGGGCAATTTCTAAGGATTCTATTGGATGAAGATATGCGGCAGTTAAATCAAGGGCTGTGATTGTGCAAAGATGTCAACATCATGGATTCAAAGGCTGGGATTGATTGATAGAAACTCTAGAAGACTCCCTGGACTCCTATAAATACAAGGCTCTTCACCAAGCATTGAAGTTTTAGTTTTTTTCTTATTTTTCAGTCATTGTAGCTAATTTCTGCTTATTTAGTGTCCTTTAATTCAGTATTGTAATAAGTTTTTCATATATTAATAATAGTTAGTAGCTTATAATTGTTAAAATGAGCTAAAATAAGCTCTTAATAAGCACTTCATTTAAATACTGTTTAGATCTCAGATAAGCTGTTCCATAGCTTACTTTGAGCTTCTATAATCATAACTTGAATTGTCCTACATTGCAATCAAAATTACCTTGACTTATGGAGGAAGCTCTTGGAGCATTTATAAGTCCTTGTTTTGAGCAAAGGATCAAGTGAGCTTAATTCTTAACTTTTTAGCTTATTAAATTGCTTATTGCTTATTACTTGTTCTTCTTTGCTTATTATTGTCTTTTATTGCGTATATTTGTCTCTTATTACTGTTATTTGATCATTAGTAGTTTATATCTCATTAGTTTAAGTTTTTGCACAAAATTCATAAAAATACAAAATTATGTCTTTTTCTTATAGCTTAATGATAAGTGCTTATTTTCTTGTCTCTATTGCTTTTAAAGTCATTTAGTAGTCTTAATATTAGTTGGTGTTTAAAAATTGTTCAAGTTTTTAGTTAAAATCAGTTTTAAAAACAATAACAGTCACTTAAAGGGGTGTTTGGAAATAGGTTTTAGCATCAGTCAAAACCTGTTTTTACCTTATTTTGTTCAATAATACAACTTGAATTAGCTTTAATTCAGTCTTATAAGTTAATTTTAAGTTGTTTCATGCTTTTCCACATAGTCTTATAGGTTTTAGATTAGTTTTTAACTTTTCAAAGCTTAAAACCTTTTTTGAAGTAGCTTATTTTGAGAAATCAATCAAATATACTTTTTAGTGTAGTTTTTGAGTTTAGATCAGTGTTTTTAGTTGGTTTTTATGAGTTGGTTAAGTTTCAAGATGTTTTGAGTCTTATTGTTCAATTCTAGAGTCCTGAGTTAAAATTTCAAGAAAATCACAAAAATAACCTGAGTAGCCAGTTTATGAGTCCATTTTTAGTGTTTATTTGTAGTTCTAAGTTAGTGAAATTCATTTTCGAAGTTATTTTGTTAAGACTCTATACTGTTTTCTACTTCTCATCTTAATTCTCAGCTTATTGGTTGCTTATTTGTTGCCTCAAAAGTACTAGATCAGAGCTGCATACTATTGCATCAGTATTGAATTGTGTCTGATCAGCTTCCTTATAAGCTGATTTATAAGCCTTAAATAAGCTCTACAGGGTCTGAATTTCAATTTATAAGCTCTTTGGTGTATGATTTTGATCTGTTTTCAGTTTTTGTGACTTATGCTTATTGATTTAAGTGCTTATATGTGCCTTAAATATAGTAGATCATCTCCTTTGTCTGCTTATACATCAGTTTACATTGTCTGAACTGCCTTCCTTTTAAGTTGTTTTTTAAGCTCTATATAAGCTCTTATAGGTCTGCAATTTGTTCTATAAGCCCTTTGGTTGATACTATTGATCTTTTTTCAGTTTCTGTAGTATAGATTATTGCTTTAAGTGCTTATTTTTAAGCTCAAAGTTGCCTCTTCAGGCTGTTTTGGCTTGCATTTTTACCCTTATTTGCTTATTTTGTGTATTTGAGCTTATATGAGTTTAGAATAGCTTATTTAGGTTTAGATTTGCTTATTAGCTTAGGATTTAAGTTTTTAGTAGCTTTTTAGGATTAAACATAAGCTTTTGAAAGCTTATGTGGAATCATAAGCTAAATTTTTAAGTTTTTAAGCTTTTGATTGCTGTCTGCTAATAAGCCCTTTTTTTTTGCTTATTTCTTTTGTTTTAAAATTTTTGTTTTCACAAAAGTCTTTTATTTTTAGCTTATTAAAAAGTTTCAAAAAGAAAAATTGAAAAAAAAAAGAAAAATAAAAATGGAAGTTGGGAAGCCAAGGTTGAGCCTAGGCTCAAACCTTGGACCTCGACCAACCTCAACCTCTTATAACACACACTCAAACCAACTGCTCCCTTGGGTCTTTTCCGACCAAGGTTGCATTGGTTATTTATTTAACCTCTTTTTTCAATTTTAGCTTATTTTACATTTTGCTTAATATCTGCTTATCCTAATAAGCTGTCATCTTGCTTTTAATTTTCCTAGATCCCTCATAATCTGAAGTAGTTTTCCAGAAAGTTTTATAATTTTTCACTTTAATTTAGTATTTTGTATAATTTTTCTTATCCGAAAGTGTTTTTAATTCATAAAAAATAAAATAAAAATAAAAAAAATGCAAATCTTTTTTCTAAAATTCTTTTTTATCATTTAGGACTTTTAGAAACCAAATTTTCACATCTAGAGTAGATTTTTGAGATTTAGGTTTTCTTAGCCCGTTTTTAGACCCGTAAAAGCCCATTTTTTTAGTTTTAATTGCGTTTTTGATTATTTGTGCTTTGCTTATTCATTTTATATGCTTTTTAGTTTATGTTTTATATTTTTAGATATAATACCAAAATTCATCACTTAATCAAATCATTCGATCACGAACGAAATTCACCGTTCAATTCACACTTCATTCGGAATCTCACGACCCGGGAAAAATCAATACTTCCGGATTTCTATTTTGTTTGAAATCCTTTGACCTCTCGGTTTATTCAATCTTGGTTAGAGATAAAATTTATCCTTTGGTCGGGTTTTTTCTACACTAATATATATAATATATATATATATATATATATATATATATATATATATATATATATATATATATATATACTTGTGCACACACACCAATAACAATATCTGATATACTTCCAATACATACAATTTGAAAACATACGATGTTCATGTGAACTTTATGTACGCTGCATAAAGTTCTGTTGTTTGAGGTTGAATCCTGGGAAGAAGTTAGTCACGAATCCCACCATCGTTTATAGTGGGGGCTAATATTCTTTAAGGATAGTGATTATCACGTCCTCAATTTCGTTTATTTTATTAGTAGAAATCTGCCATATTCTAACACTAAGTGGTATGTGGGATAGTGTAGAAGTGTATTCTTATTCATTCCAATGGTCCTGGGTTCAATTTTAACAATGTCTCTTACCCCTTTTTATTACAAAAAAGCCCGATCATATATACATATTAATTAGAAATTTTTTGTAAAATATATGCTACAAAATATTATGTAACGTGCGGTAAATATGTATGGGTTTTTACCCGCCACAATGGTGAGTGTTTTACCACTTTGTTAATATGCTTTCTAGGTATGAAAATCTTTTATCCAAACAAAGAATACAAATATGTTGCCGAATTGAAATATTTACGAGATATAGTCTTGAGCTATAGCAATGATCATATAACTACGGGGGCTCTACCGCTCTAGTAACTAAATTAGAATTTGATTGTCTTATATAACTTTTATATTTCGTCTAGCTTCTTGGCGTTTCCGGTCACGAATGTTACCGAGGTAACTTTCCTTTGGCTGACTTTTATTTTCGTCGTGCATATGACGATTTGTTTGTTGGTTATGTTGATTAAATGTAACGGACCTCAAAGTATTATATGGGCTTGATAATTAAATATTGAGACTAGTCCAACAAGATAGAATGGGCAACAGCCTTTTTTTTTTTTTTTTTTTTAAAGATATTGCTTTTGAATATAAATATTAGAGAATGGTATAAAACTTTTGTAGAATAGTAGTCGCTTGGTAAGTGAAGTGTTAGTATTGATCAAAAGGTCAATGGTTCAATTCCCAATAGACCATTGTTTCCCCTTTTATTATTTTTGAATAAGTCCTGTTCTTCTGTCTTTTTATTTTTCCTAAACATCATTTGAGTGGTGACAGAAATCTGTTTTTCTAAATTTGTTTCTCGGCGTATGCACTTTAAAAAGGTAGCAAAAATGACTGCAATTTGGACGAACCACTCTAAAGTTTATAATTACACAAGTTGACCCCACTAACAATATATTAGTAGTAACTCATAACGTGTCTCAAAATAATTTTGAAATAAACTAGTGTTTTTCTTTTGTTGGTATTGAAAATGGTCTTTTGTAGAATAGATGCTCTTTATACCTGCCCTTGGTTGACTTAAAAAACACTTTTGGTATTTTCTCCATCAGTTGTGGCTGTTGTAAATCAATTCTGCGTGGATTTGTTATTTGATCGCCTTTGACAACTGGTGAGACCTTTTAAATCTGTTACATATTTGATAATCTCGTTATATACATGCATAGCAACTGTTTGATTATATGCCTGAATTTAAATTACTCCAGTGTTTTTTTTTTTTTTTTTTCTTTTTTTAAACTTTTTACTTAATATGAATACATACAAAGTTTTCTTTCGGGTATCCCAGTTAGGTCATGTACATATGAGTTAAAAATACTTGGTGTATTTGGGATTGCTTATTTTTTCTACTTATAAGCTGTTACTGATTAAACACTTTAGGTGTTAATGTTTGGATTCACTTGCTTCTATAGAAAATGCAATTATATATGAAAACAATGATTATTTTTTTGAAGATTTTTATTTTTTAGCTTTTCCGTATAAAAACAAGCAGAAAAGCTAAAACATAACGTTCTCATTCCTTTAGCTGGTTTGTTTTAGCGGGTGGGAGTTACGGCCCAAAAGTCCACCATGTAGCCTGATTATCCAACTAATGGGTTGGTGGTTCAACCTGGTTAACTCATAACTAACACAAACATGAACTGTTTTTATTAATGGGTCAACTCGAAACTTGTTTAGACCCAGGCCAAACCAATTCATTTTTGTGTCCTGTCCATCGTGAATTTCCACCCCTAGTTATGTTTACATGATTTCTTATGTCTCAGGAAAATGGAGTTTGTATCTGTAATCCTGGGTCCTGTTGTGAATCTTTTGACGGGTTGTATTACGCAAAAGCTGAGTAACTTCACTTCCTCCGCCGAACGTGTTGAGCGCATGAAAAACAGAATGCAGTTTTTGGACGCTAAGTGCTGATAACAAAGAGCACGTGAGAGAAAACAACTTAAGCAATCGAAAGATACCTGATCGTGTACCAGGGTGGTTGGAAGATGTTAAAAAGATCAAGGAAGATGTCGAAAAATTTTCAAGTAACGACATTGGATGCTTTAATGTCAAAAAGAAGTATCGAGCAGGAAGAAATGCATTGAGGCTTATCGAGGATATCGAAGGTCTTATCAAAGAGAGTTCTGACATCATCTGGCGTGATGCTGAAATACCTCTTGGAAGAATCGATTCCAAAAGACCGGCATCAACATCAGCATCAGGTAGTAATACGGTAATACCCAAAATGTGTTCATCTCGAGAGTAAAGACATTCAATGATGCATTGAAGCTCCTTCAACAAGCTGACAATGATAAGACTCGAGTAATAGCCTTGTGTGGAATGGGTGGTGTGGGGAAAACCACGCTGATGAACCAACTGAAAGAGGCTGCAACAGATAAAAAGATGTTTAATTGGATCCCGGTTGTAGTTATTGGGAAAACTCCCAACTTGCTTAAAATTCAGAAGGCCGTATCAGCACACACAGGTGAATCGCTAACCGAAACTGATGAAACGCTAATGGCTACTTATCTTTCTAAAAGATTCAGAGAGTTTTCAGAGCGTAAAGAAAAGAGTCTGGTTATATTGGACGATGTGTGGGAGAAGATTAAACTCGAAGATATCGGATTAGCGGGTCCTTTGCCAAATGGGGTTAAGTTGTTGATCACATCGCGGGATGTAAAAGTTTGCCGACAGATTGCAGTTGATGCTGATTCTGCTCTTGAAGTAGTTGAGGTTGATGTCTTGAAGGAAAATGAAGCACAGGATTTCTTTTGTCAAAAAGCAGAGATTTCAGCCGAACATGATTGTGATCTCTATGAAATAGGATGTCAAATTGTCAAAAAATGTGGTTGTTTGCCGCTTGCCATCAAACTCACTGCTGCAACTCTTAAATGTGAAAAGAACAGGAGTGTATGGAGACGTACACTCAGGTGTCTGAAGAATAATGATCTTGATAAGAACCTACAAGAAATTATTGAGATAAGCTACAATAATTTAAAACGAGAAGAGGATAAAGCGATTTTTCTGCTTTGTGGCTTGTTCCCCGAGGACTCTAATATCACCATAGAAGATCTCACAAGATATGCATGGGGATTAAAACTTTTAAACAAAGTTTATACTATGGAAGATGCTAGAGACAGCACACAAACGAGTGTTAGCAATCTCAAAAATGCATATTTGTTGATGGATGGTGATAGTGATTACTATGAGTGCGTGAAAATGCATGATCTTGTGCTTGCATTTGTGGTAAATACTGTTTCTAAAGGTGGTGAGGACGGATGTTGGATCATTCACCATGAAGATGATTTCTCAAATTGGAGTGAAGCTAATAGTATGAGCCAGTCTTGCAAGCAACTTTCGTTAACATGCAAGGGCATGTCTGAGTTTCCTAGTGAATTTCAGTTTCCAAACCTTTCACTTTTGAAACTTATGCACGGAAATGAGTCGCTAAGGTTTCCTCTAGACTTTTATGAAGGAATGAAAAAGCTTCAAGTTATAGCATTTGATATATTGGAGTATCCAGTAGTTCCAACATCATTTCGGTGCTCCACCAACCTTCGAACTCTTTGTCTCGATGAATGCTCGTTGATGTTTGATTTAACTTGTATTGGAAACCTTTTGAATCTGGAAGTGCTTAGCTTTGCTAACTCTCGCATTACAATCCTACCTTCCACATTCGTAAATTTGAAGAAGCTAAGACTACTGGATGTAAAAGGTTGTTACAATCTTGTTATAGATGACGGTGTCTTGAAAAGCTTAGTGAAGCTTGAAGAGCTTTATATGAGAAGTTTAGAAGGACGTGCACTCTGCTTCACAGACAACAACTGTAGTGAACTTGCAGAGCGTTCAGAGAACCTTTGTGCATTAGAATTTGAATTCATTGGTAACAATGTTCAAATGAAGAACATGTCTTTTGAGAAACTTAAAAGATTCAAGCTCTCGGTAGGATGTTATTTTACAGAAGTTAGAGACGAGCTGGGAAGAAATAAAGTTGACGCACACTCATATCAAAACAGCTTGAAGCTGATCACCAACAAAGAAGAACTACTGAAATCTAAAATCAGTGAGTTGTTTATGAGCACAGATGCACTTTATTTACAAGTGAATGATATGAATACTCTTGAAGATGTTGAAATACCACATCCTCCTCGATACTCTTCGTTTTACAATTTAAGACTCCTTGTAGTTTCAGAATGTACAGAATTGAAATACCTTTTCACACCGAGTGTTGCAAAATTTTTGTCAAAGCTTGAGTATCTGGATATTTCCGGATGCCTTATTATGGAAGGAGTCATACATACTGAGAATGATGGATCAGATACAATTAAGTTTTCCAACTTAAAGTATCTCAGGTTGGCTAAGCTACCAAAGTTATTGCATTTATGCAATAACGTTGATGTAATTGAGCTGCCACATCTCATGGAGTTGAAACTTGAAGGCCTTCCAAAAATTACAAGCATTTATTCCGATAGTGCAACATCTTTTGTGTCGAGTAATATATCCCCCACGCAATCTTTCTTGAACGCACAGGTAAGTATACGCTTTGTATTAATATACTGATATTAACAATATTTTCAGGGGGGTATCTAATGAATGAACAAATCTTTTTTCACTTTGCAGGATGCGGCTCCTAAGCTGGAGAAACTGGTTGTTTCTAATATGGAGAATTTGAAGGAGATATGGCCTCCTCAGTTTAGTATTAGTAATATTTTCCCATTGAGAGAGCTTACGATTGAGGGTTGTGGTTCCATTGAAGTCTTGTTCAACATGGATTTTGGTGAAATCGAGCAACTTAGCAGCAACTTGAGAATCATTAAAGTGGAGAGATGTGATAGTCTTGTGAAGCTTTTTTCATGCAATCCATTTCCATTCCTGAATAATCTACAAGAGCTTAACGTCAAAATTTGTGGTTCCATTCAAGTGTTATTTAACATTGACTCGGGACGTGCTGGTAAAATGGAAGAGCTGGTTTGTAGCAGCAATTTGAGAAGCATTGTAGTGAAAGAATGTAATAGTCTTGTGAATCTTTTCCCAAGCAATCCAATGCGATTATTCAATCATCTTGAAGAGCTTGATGTATCAGATTGTGCTTCCGTTGAAGTGATATTCAACATTGACATGGGATGTGTTGGTGAAACGGATAAAGTTAGCAGCAGCAGGTTGAGAAGCATTCGTTTGTGGAGATTAGGGAAGCTTAGAGAGGTGTGGAGAATAAATGATGCTGGAAATCAATGTTTTAAAAACCGGTTCGAACCGGCCGGTTCGACCGGCCTCCGGCTGGTCGGCCAGTTTTTAAATCCCGGTTTTTTATAAGTCCCGTTTACTGTAGCGAACCGGCCGGTTTTTCCGGTTCAACCGGTTTTGACTTTTCTTTTTTTTTTTTTTTTTTTTTTTGATTTTTTTTGTTGGGCGGTTCGGCCGGTTCGACCGGTGAAGGAAGCATGGCCGGTTTGACTAAAAAACCGGTTTTTAAAACATTGCTGGAAATAACTTGATTCATGGCTTTGAAGCTATTGAAAGAATACGTATTGAAGATTGTGAGAGGTTTGAAAAACTAATCACACCTGCCACAACCACTTTTGATATGAGAGCACTTAAAGAAGTTGAAATTGATAACTGCGGTAGAGAAAGAGAGAAAAGCTATGAATTGGTTGAGTGTAACCAAGATCAAGAGGTATGGCTCTTAACTTGTATATTTAAAACTTGAATGTTATTTATTATTTAAAATAATAATAATAATAATAATAATAATAATAATATTAGCTTACTTGTTATTTTTAAAATAAATAGAAAAAATAACATTGTGGCTTTCTTTTCGTACTTTTTGGGCTTCTCATATCTTAAATAGTGATGCAAATAATAATATATCGAAAATCATTTATATATAAGAAAAGAAAAGAAAATCCAACTATTTCTACGTTATTTCTTCTATCTCATATCCAGATGTTCCTTGGATTTCTTAAAAGAATTATAAAATATTTTTTAAAAATTTGTTGCAGTTATATTCATATTTTGTCAATGGAAATTATTACTAATTATAACGTTTGTGGTTGTAATATGCAGATTAATGTTATACCCACATCGAGGGAGAAATTGAATGATGGTATTTCTAAAGTTGCATTTCCATCCTATCTATTACCCACTTTGCATAACCTTCATGAACTTGTTTTGCGGGACTATAAAGCTGTGGAGGTGGTCTTTGAGATAACGACTCCAAGTAGTAGAGAATCACCTCACAATACTCAACAACCACCAATATTCCCCTATCTTGAAGAATTACAGTTAAAGTATATGGGGAGGATGAGTCATGTGTGGAAGTGCGATTAGAATGAATTCTTAATTCTTCAAAAACCACAGTCACAGTCCTCATTCCATAACCTCACAACCATAACAATGGAAAGATGCAATAGCATCAAGTACTTGTTTTCACCTCTCATGGCGAAACTTCTTTCCAACCTAAAGAAAGTTCGTATAGAGTCTTGTGATGCTATTGAAGAGGTTGTTTCAAACAGAGATGATAAAGATGCGTCTATATTTTCCCACACAACCACCACTTTCTTCCCTCATTTAGACCTTCTTGCCTTTTATCACCTCAAAAAGCTCAAGTGTATTGGTGGTGGTGCCAATGGTATATCTACTGATATTCATGACCAGCTTAAGGTATGTTTCCTATATATTCAGCGACTAAAATAAAGGTTCGTTAATTTTTTTAATATTATTAGCTCTGTTAATTAGTATATAAATATGTTCTCGTTTTTTTTTCAGTTCTCTCAAGCTTCTTGGTCCTTGTGCCAATACGCTAGAGAGATACGTATAACAGATTGTGATGCATTGTCAAGTGTGATTCCATGGTATGCTGTAGGACAAATGCAAAAGCTTCAGGTGCTGAAAATAATAAATTGCAAATCAATGACAGAGGTGTTTGAAACTAAAGAGATCAACAAGAGTGATACTGATACTAGAAAGTCACTTCCAAGGCTAGAATATATTACGATGCTCAAACTTCCAAAACTAAAGGTCTTGAAAATTCAAGGGTGCAACCTTTTGGAACATATATTCACATTTTCCACTCTTCAAAGCCTCACGCAACTCGAAGAGTTAGAGGTAAAGGATTGCAAGGCAATGGAAGTCATTGTTACGGAAGAAAATGGAGAGTGGACAGCTGCATCTGTTGTGGTGGTCTTTCCTCATTTGAAGTCCCTTATACTAGTCAATCTACCAAAATTTGTGGGTTTCTTCTTGGGGAAGAATGAATTCACATGGCCAACATTGGAAAAGGTTGTGATTAGTGAATTCCCACAAATAACGGTGTTCACTTATGGTCGGTCAACAGCTCGAAAGCTCAACTTCATAAATTCAAGCTTAGGCAAACATAGTGTTGAATGTGGCCTTAACTTTCGTGTGACAACCACCTCGCATCAGGTATTATTTTATTTTAAATAAAAAAAGAAAAAACCTTCCCATGTCAGGCCTTGTGTGTATAACTTAATATTTGAAACAGTGCATAAACTTCTAGTATTAGAGTCAATTAACCTTATTAATAATTGTATTCTTCATCAAAATTACAGTGTAATTATTGGATCGAAAGTAATATGATTAGAAAATATCAACGGTTTGGTTATGTATGTGATCCCCAAAACCCAACAGTTGTACAATCATGTAGAGCCTTTTGGCTTATTTTACTCGCATCTGAAGGTTTTTTTTTTTTTTTTTTTATAATCATTGAACCAACTTATATGTACAATTATCTCTGACATAAGCATGTGTTTTTTTTTTTTTTTTTTTTACCTTGTAGGCCCAATTACCGAGTTATGAAAGTGCAAGCACATACCGCCCGACTACTATGGAACGGTTGCCTTGGTCTTATCATAATTTGATCGAAGTGAAAGATATGGATTATAAACGCAGTGGTGGACAGAGTCTTTTTTCATCCGATAAGTTGCTACAACTGCAAAAGCTTGAAACTGTTCATTTTGGGGTCTGTAAGGACACTGAGGAGATATTTGATTCACAAAGTGCTGCTGAAATTCCAAACTTGAGACAAGTGGACTTAGAGGAGTTACAAAGTCTCAAGTATATATGGAAGAGCAAGCAGGGGACAGTATTAAAGTTTCCAAACCTAACAAGACTCTCTATTTTGGGATGTTGCAGTTTAGAATACTTACTTACATGTCCCATGGTTGGTAGTCTATTGCAACTCCAAGAACTATATATAGGCGGGTGTAGAAGAGTGAAGGTAATTGTGAAGGGAGAAGAAGAAGAATGCGATGCCATAGTAAATGCTACTGTGGAGTTTCCTTGTCTAAAGTCCTTAAAACTTTTTGGACTTTATAGTCTCGAGGGATTTTGCTTAGGAAAGGAAGATTTTGAATTTCCATCATTGGATACCTTGGAAATACCTTATGGGTGTCCAAAAATGACGGTTTTCACCAAGGGAGATTTGTCTGCTCCAAAGCTATATGCAATTAGTAAGATGTGGGGTAGGAACTATAATATACACAAGAGGCTGAACTCGGTTATAAAAAACTTTAACCAATGATAAAAGGTGAAAATATGTCTTACCATAAGAAAGGGGGACTAAATCTGTAAAAGTTCTTGTTCTTATGCTTCACAACTCCTTCATTTGTTGAACTAACGAATCTCTCAAATGACTTAAACAAGAAATCTGTTTTCAGGCAAAGTTGTTCGGTTTATATTTGTATCTGCGTAATGATTACCTTTATATACGATTAAAGGTAATTAGGAATTTTGAATTTTAAGTTATTAATTTAGGGTTTATGTTATAGCCTGCTTGAATTGTGTATGTGTGTGTGTATTAGATTAATTGGTGTTACCTGAATGTTTTTATTAAAGGTAGCAAAATAGATGGGTCGGGTCTGGGTTTTGGTCTCGGGTCTGGATGGGTTTGGGTCTATATAGGTACGGGTCTAGATGTGGTAATTGCTAATTGTGATGTTTTTAGTTGATTGGAGCACTTTTGGTGTTGTTCATAAGCTATAACCTATGTTTTTATTGGCTACTTATTTACATATGGATGAATACTCAGCATATCAATCTCGGCTCGACTTGTTTTGTATGAAAATTAAGTAAATATATGTATATAAAAGGGGAAAAAGTGTAATTTAATTGAAGCTCGATAAGGCTCGTGAGCTTCACGAGCTGAGTATTTTAGAGCTCAAACCCGTCTCGTCTACACCCCCAAGATAAACGGAACAGGGGAGGAGGGGACTTAACGAATTAAGTGGACTAACTGCAAAGAAAACGTGTAGTTAGCACCTGCTTTAGCGTCCTATATTAGGGAATGTTCTGTGTCAACCTCATCTACTGATTTGATTATATTGATCTAGTGAATCAAGGTGTGATTAAGAAGAGATCAACATCAAAAGGAAAAATCAACTGCCTTATCTTAGAAACGAGTTGGGAAGCCCGCGCGTTGCGGCGGGGTGTTTTGTAAGACGTGTTGTGTTCATAGTTTGTGTTATATGTTTTGTATGTAAGGGTTTTAAAATACGTGTGTGCGGCATGGTGTTTTGTAAGAAAGCTATGTTTTGTACGTACGGGTTTCTACAAAAAAAATTTAACGTGTTTTTTGGTAATGTACATATATTTTTTAAATTTTTTTTTGGCATATTGGTGTTTTTTTTATTTGTATTGGTTTGTATCTTAAAATTGGAAAAAATAGTTATTGGGTCATTGGCCTAAGTCCATCAACCCAATTCCCGGCCCAAGTGTAAGTCCAATACCAATTAACCTAATCCCTAAAGTGTGCAACCAAATTTCACTTTCACTAAACGCAAGCCACACTCACAGCCACCAAATAACAAATTCGTACCTTGTGTTCTTGATCTAATCGAACATCAACAAAGAAAATCTAAGATTTCTCTTGTTAATGTGCAAATTTGTTGAGAATCTTTGGAGGTGCGATACCCTTTATTGAACTACACCACCCACCCCCTCATAATAAAGGTGCAAGTATCAGTTTCGTAGTGGCGGGGTTGTTTTGTTGTGGATCTTTGGCCCGCTAGTCGGTTTTCTAGTCACAAAGGATTTAGTGATACACAACCCGTCAAAGTTAAGTGCGATTTGAGGATGAAGGAAGGTGCAACCTGGTTTTTGGGCTATGGTAAATGACAATGGTTTAATGTTTTTTTATAGGATTTTAGGGTCCTGTTTTCCCAGGTTAATCTTCTTGATACCTCAAATTGTACCCTTTTTAATGAAGATTAATGTTTAATGTAATCTTGCTGTGTTGTTTCTAGTTTTGTTTAAGTATTTGAAGTTTTAATGTAAAATGTGGCATGTTTTTGTTTTCTGTGAATTATTGTGTAATGTACATATTTAATGTGATTTTACATTTACCATTTTGCTAGAGTTGATATATGGTTACGAATAACACAAAGATTTAAGGTATAAGTTGGATCTATGGATTAGCAAGTATTGAAACATGTTTAATACGATGCAGTTTAAATGTAAGTTTAAATGCATAAACATTGTTATATGGTAACAATTTAGTATCTACAATAGCATAAATATAGTGAGAATTCAGTATCTACAGTAGTATATAACTAATTAAGATAAATTGTACTCAGATAACATAAACCTCTGGTAGACAAATTTTGCTTAAGAAGTCTTTATAAACTATGTTTTTAGTTTGGTTGGGTTCATGGTCAAGGTTTGGTGTTAAAAGAATCTTCAAACCATTAGGTGATGTTGCGCGTGATAATGCAACATATAACTGGCCATGGGTAAACACTGGTTGTGGAAGATAAACGCCGATTTTGGTGAGCGATTGTCCCTGGCTTTTGTTTATGGTCATGGCATAGCAAACTTTCACTGGAAACTGTTTACGTTTGAAAATGAAAGGGTAGTTGGGGTCTTTGTGTTGTAAAGGGATTCTTGGAACGTAGACTTTTTCACCGATTCTTGTGCCTGTAATAATCTCGGCCTCAATCAGTTTTGAACTTAGGTTTTTAACAATCATTCTTGTGCCATTGCAGAGCCCGCCTCCAAGGTTCATGTTTCGCAGCATCATGATTGGAACTCCAGTCTTTAATTGAAGAACGTTTGGTGGCAGGCCTGGGAATCTGAAAGTGTTCAACTGGTATTGCTTCATCTGAACTTATGTATACTGTGGGTTCTCCTTGTATATGGGATAGTATTTTTTTTCATTTATTGTATCTGTGGTTTCATTTTTTGGGCATACAATGGCTTTTTGTTGCAGGAGTTGTGCAGTTGGATTTTTCAAAGTTTGTTCATCGTAGATAAAATCAATGAGCTCCTGGATGGCAGTTTCAGTATCTGATATCAAGTATTGTGGAGGAATGGTAACCCAAGCAGCATCGTCTGGATTTTCTTCATCAGCTTCTCCGAGTTTGCCATCGCCTATATCTAGAAGCCATGAAGAAAAGTCACGGATTCTGGCTCTTTCATCTTCTGAAAGGTTTGTTTGGGTAAGCCTCATGTTTTCTTTAAGCTTGAACACTTAAAAGTGTTTCCACAAATACGATGTAGCAATCGAGAGTCCAATAATCTGTGACTTTGTTCCTTTTTTTTTTAACTAGAAGCGTCTGTCTGAAGTCGCCTCCTAACATTACTGACTTTCCACCAAATAGTTTCTCCGAAGTGTTGAAAAGATCTTTAAGTGTTCTATCGAGTGCTTCAAAACAGTATCGGTTATTCATCGGGGCTTCATCCCATACAATCAAATCAGTTTCATTAACTAACTTTGAGAGGGTTGTATTTTTTTTTTATTTGACACATTGACTCGTCTGTTAACTCAAGCGGTATTTTGAATCTTGAGTGTGCTCTGCGGCCAGACGGCAGTAGTAAAGAGGCAATTCCCGAAGATGCGACGGCTAGCACAATTTTCCCTTCTGATCGAAGTTTGTTGATAATTGTTTTCCACAGAAAAGTTTTCCCTGTTCCACCGTGGCCATACACAAAAATCAACTTCTGTTCCTTATTCGTGCATGCATCAACTATGGTGTTGTAGATACTCCGTTGTTCAGCATTTAATTTAACAGCTGAAATTGCCACTTCTTCTTTTAACTGTTCACGGTTATAATTTTTTTCTTCCATCAACAACCTGTTCTGCAAATCTTCAAATAGATCCTTTGGAGGCAACGAAAACCCGAATTCTTTGATGGACCTTGAAGAGTTGTTCAGTATCACTTCAATTTCATATAAAATGTAATTTTTTAGCTCTTGGTCGTTTACATAAAGGTTTCTTACACCACTTGTGTGTGAAGCTCTTGGTGATATGTCATCTTTCATAGAATACCAGTGTCTTTCCCATAACTGGAGAGGGTTTGCAACTTCACAGTGCATCAAAATATTTGCAAACAGGGTGCGTAGTTCTTGTGATGATGCAGACATGGAAGCTTCTTGTAAAGCTGTGTCCCATTCATTATCATCATCGACCAAACCCATAGCCTCACATGCCGCACGGTATGTTGGGAAGACTTTGTTGTTGACAGTGCGGACTTCAACATACGACCTACATCCTTTTTGATGCCCAAGTAACATGCGAAGATAGAAAAGCTCACCTGCAGCTGGATGGACATACACTAATCTACCGATTGAGTATTTTGTTTTTATTATTCGCCGTCTCCATATTTTCTTGTCTTCATACCAAACATATTCAGAAGGAAAGTCTAAATATGTTAAATGGCGACCATCTTCAAACAATGCATTGTATGTGAACCATTCTGTGAGAGTTGTGAGTTTTCTTCCATCATCTGTGACAACGTGGGCCAAAGGTTCTTTGTCATGGAACGTTATTTTCTGCATATCTTTAAGATGAACAGCGAGTATCTGGACTGCCGGTTCCCTATGATGTATAGGGAAATCTAGTATTCTCCAACATGATTCTTGTGGACAAAGGAACCTTCCGTCAATGAAGTTTTGAACTTCATCAATCTGTATTTGAGGAATAGATGACGATGGCCCTGGATCACCAAGCGGTTTGATAATCTTTGCTGCAATTCGGTCAGTTCCTTTTGAAATATATTTGAAGAGGTATTTTATCAACATACTCCAACCACAATATTCAACGTTGATGTGGGCATGAAACATGAGACAAAGCTGACGATTATATGGCACGACATTAGTGTTGTCTAACTTCAATTCACCCCTTGGTACGTAACTTGTTGTTCTTCTTCTTTTATAATGTATGTGCCCATTTTCATCAAAATAAGTATTGTCATTATATCTTTTGGGATACTTCTTTGTGCACGTTCCTTCTTGCATACATGGGGCTTTTGTATTGGCGTTTCCACACGGCCCGTGCATCATCATATCTGCTACAACTCTATAAGCTGCTGGATCGGCTATCATGTCAGGGAGTTCCGCCGAGATGTAACTGTCCACTTCTTCAGGACTCTTTATTTTGCTATTCGCATCCAGCCATAAGAGTGTGTGACAGTATGGGAGACCACGTTTCTGGAATTCAATTGTGTAAAGGACTGCAGTTAAAAATTTAAACATGTAAGATTAAGAAAATCTGTTTATATATAATATGAAAAAGGTGCAAGAATAGGATAATGGCATAATACTTATTAATTACCTCCAGTAGAGTGTCCAAAGATGTGTTGTTCCTTTAGAACTGTTAGAAAATCTTCAACCTTCTGTTCAAATACACGAACTATGACATCAGCTCTGTCTGATGGCATAAGATCTGGGTGTTTTCTCATATGCCGCTTAATCTCTGGCCAGTTGACATTGCATGTGAATGTGATAAAATACTGTGGGTTTCCTAGAACTCGACATATGGCAAGAGCATCAAGATAGTGGCTGAACATGTATCTTGGTCCGCCAGTAAAACTCGAGGGAAGGATTATCTTTTGGCCTATATCAACACCAAAATGATCTCCCCTTGACATTGCGTCACAAATGCTAGAAAGACAGTCACTTCTTAGATTATTCTGCTTTGCTCGTATGAATTCAAGGCGTGATTGTTCAATTGCACAGTATACGGTGACAATATATTGTTGGAAGAGCCTACCCGCTTTAAAAAGAATACCAAATTGGTCATACCACTCATGTAGCTGATACTTGTAATACATATTCATAGACATTTTTTTCTTTTTGCTTTTTGCATTTACACCTTTTAGTGTCATATCGGTGTTGTAACCGGGCTGACCATATACGAAAAGAAGAGGAAATTGCAGAGACATGTATGAACTGTGTAGCTTATTAATTCTTTGTGGTTGTCTGTCTTTGTACTCTATGATGATGTCATAATCTTTTCTGTTGTTCGCCTCAGGTTCAAATACTATTGCTCCGAGAGTGTTGGAAGAAGGCAACTGATATTCCCGAGTTCCCACCACATTGTAAAGCTGGATCTTGAATTCAGGTATGCTTGCTTCATTAAATTTATCTCTTGCTGTTCTGAAGAGTTTAACCAACTCATTGTGCTCATCCAATATTTGTATTAAATTCTGCACTATTTCTGGCTGTAAGTTACTATGTTCTGCACCTCCAAAAGCCTTCATTCTATTAGCAACTTCATTTTCTGTATCGTAAATATATAGTTGCATGAACTTTGGGTCATCCTTATTGGTGGGACATATTGTGCCTATCCAATGGGGTATTTGACCTGAGATTTTAAAAACATATGGGCCCTTTCCATTGTTTACTGAATCATCAATTTGTGCACCGAAAGATGTCATGCTAAACATTTGGTTGTATGCCCGAATGTTTGCTAAAAAATGCTTATCCTTGAATATTTGTTTGAAAAATAGTGGTGGTTCTAATTCTTTTTCTAGATAGACTTGCCCTCCCGCACAGCACTTGCTATATTTGACATTGTTTCGATGACAATTTGTTTTCAGCCGTTCCCCATACCAAAAAGACGCATTGCAATACTCACATACATAATTGCAATCACCCAAGTCAATGTACAAATTTGAGACACCTGCAATTGTAAACTCATACAATATTAGAAATTCATTTGTGTTAAGATATACTTTAATATATATTTGTTTGTTTCCTTACCTTGACTATTTAATGTTGTTGAGTCATAGCTTATAAGATCAGATGTACATTGTCTTTTTGATTGCTGTAATTGTTTGCTTCTTCTGTGTTTTTTGTAGCTGTTTGGTGACTTTCTACATTGATGTTTGTTATATCACATATTTTCTGAGGGCCTGCAAATGCAAAATTGTATGTAATTACACATAGTTGCTAAAGCATTTGTTATATTGTTACCTGGACTCTTCCTTTTTGAGTTATGCATTTATGAGTTACTGTAAAAGTAGGGAAAAAAAATCTTTTTCAAGAGATGTTGTATTTGTGGGTGTAAAATAATATTGACAATGCAGTATTATATGTATATATGTTCATTTAGACTGAGATAACTTTTATGATTGAGGGGATGTGTAACACCCTAGGCAAATCCCACATCGGCTGTGGCCTGGAGAGATGCTGGGTTCATAAGATAACATTTGCCTTACAATGACACAACGCGTTTTGTGGTCTACTGCGTGTGGAGTTCTTAGGAACTGGCAGTTAAGCGTGCTCATGAGAGAGTAGTACTGGCTTGGGTGACCTGCCGGGAAGTCTTCAAATGAGGCCACAAAAACAAAGCCGTGAGCCTGCGGGCAAAGCGGACAATATTGTGGTCTGAGTAGGCGGGATGTTACAGGTGGTATCAAAGCCACTCCTGAGCCGTTCGGGATGGTGGGGCAAACCTCATCGAGGACGATGAGTCCCTAAGGGGGGGTGATTGTAACACCCTAGGCAAATCCCACATCGGCTGTGGCCTGGAGAGATGCTGGGTTCATAAGATAACATTTGCCTTACAATGACACAACGCGTTTTGTGGTCTACTGCGTGTGGAGTTCTTAGGAACTGGCAGTTAAGCGTGCTCATGAGAGAGTAGTACTGGCTTGGGTGACCTGCCGGGAAGTCTTCAAATGAGGCCACAAAAACAAAGCCGTGAGCCTGCGGGCAAAGCGGACAATATTGTGGTCTGAGTAGGCGGGATGTTACAGGATGTGTAATAGATAAGTAACTTACTTTTTTCTGTATTGTTGCTGATTGCAGATGCAGCTGGCCCATCCATTGTATGCTCGTTGTTGCCGTCTTTTGAATCAAAGTTCATTTTATCATCATTTGGTGGTAAACAAATAGGTAAATTCTGATGGTGCTGCAAACTTTCTGTTCTATTACTGGTTGGCACTTCAATGTGGTATGGCTGCCCTATAAACCTTTCTTTTGGCAGGTTATGCGTTTGTTCATTATTCTCTGTCTCCTGCCTTGTTGACTGTTTTTTGTGTCTTCTTGTACATGTGTCATCAGTTATTGTAAAAGGTATATTTTTGCCTTTGTCATCCAAACACCCTAGAGGGGAAAAAAATAAATAAATAAATTTGTGATTGTAAAATAATAATATTTATTTATAATTTATGATTGAGGGAATGTGTAATAGATATGTAACTTACTTTTTTTTGTATTGTTGCTGAATCTAGATGCAGCTTCACTGTTGCCGTCTAAACTCTCATGCTGCTGCAAACTTTCTGTTTTATATCTGGTTGGTACTTCAAGGTGGTATGGCTGGTCTATAAATCTTTCTTTTGGCAAGTTTGAATCTAACTCAGGTTCGGGGTGCACATGGAATGTATGATTGTGCCGTAGGTTATTTGCATAAGTATTAAAAGTTTTTGATGCATATATGTTGTTCATATAATAATCAAAATTTTTTGACACCTCTTTATTTAAAGATCTTTTAGGCATATTTTTGCTTGCTTCGTGGTTACCTGTTTTAACAGCTTATATTTACTGAACTTTTGGTTGCTTTTGCAGGGTACATGGGAAAACAACATAGGACACTCAAATGAGAAAATAGGGAGCATCAAATAAGTAAAAAAATAAGCACCAAACAGCAAAGATAAAATGGATGATTACCTTTCTTTGTCTTTCTTTGTTTTTTGTTTAAGATAGATTAGTATCAGATTAGAACTTGATGAAGAGAGTTTGCAGCAATGAAGTTTTTGGATTTTCTTAAAGAGATAATTATGTTTTATGTGGGTGTATTTTTGTATGTATGTGCAGCTACAGTAAAATAAGCTTTGTACTAATACTTTGGTAAACACAACAAAACAGTTGATGAATAGTGAAAAATAGTTGCATGAACAGTACTAATCCATGTGAAAATTAATCTCAGCCACATATTCTTGCACTAATGACATTCCTAATTACATTTGGAGATTTTTTTGTGCCCAAGACCATACTCATACTCATACAATATTAGAAATTCATTTGTGTTAAGATATACTTTAATATATATGTGTTTGTTTCCTTACCTTGACTATTTAATGTTGTTGAGTCATAGCTTATAAGATCAGATGTACATTGTCTTTTTGATTGCTGTAATTGTTTGCTTCTTCTGTGTCTTTTTGTAGCTGTTTGGTGACTTTCTGCATTGATGTTTGTTATATCACATATTATCTGAGGGCCTGCAAATGCAAAATTGTATGTAATTACACATAGTTGCTAAAGCATTTGTTATATTGTTACCTGGACTCTTCCTTTTTGAGTTATGCATTTATGAGTTACTGTAAAAGTAGGGAAAAAAAATCTTTTTTCAAGAGATGTTGTATTTGTGGGTGTAAAATAATATTGACAATGCAGTATTATATGTATATATGTTCATTTAGACTGAGATAACTTTTATGATTGAGGGGATGTGTAATAGATAAGTAACTTACTTTTTTCTGTATTGTTGCTGATTGCAGATGCAGCTGGCCCATCCATTGTATGCTCGCTGTTGCCGTCTTTTGAATCAGAGTTCATTTTATCATCATTTGGTGGTAAACAAATAGGTAAATTCTGATGGTGCTGCAAACTTTCTGTTCTATTACTGGTTGGCACTTCAATGTGGTATGGCTGCCCTATAAACCTTTCTTTTGGCAGGTTATGCGTTTGTTCATTATTCTCTGTCTCCTGCCTTGTTGACTGTTTTTTGTGTCTTCTTGTACATGTGTCATCAGTTATTGTAAAAGGTATATTTTTGCCTTTGTCATCCAAACACCCTAGAGGGGGAAAGAAAAAATAAATAAATTTGTGTTTGTAAAATAATAATATTTATTTATAATTTATGATTGAGGGAATGTGTAATAGATATGTAACTTAGTTTTTTTGTATTGTTGCTGAATCTAGATGCAGCTTCACTGTTGCCATCTAAACTCTCATGCTGCTACAAACTTTCTGTTTTATATCTGGTTGGTACTTCAGGGTGGTATGGCTGGTCTATAAATCTTTCTTTTGGCAAGTTTGAATCTAACTCAGGTTCGGGGTGCACATGGAATGTATGATTGTGCCGTAGGTTATTTGCATAAGTATTAAAAGTTTTTGATGCATATATGTTGTTCATATAATAATCAAAAATTTTTGACACCTCTTTATTTAAAGATCTTTTAGGCATATTTTTGCTTGCTTCGTGGTTACCTGTTTTAACAGCTTATATTTACTGAACTTTTGGTTGCTTTTGCAGGGTACATGGGAAAACAACATAGGACACTCAAATGAGAAAATAGGGAGCATCAAATAAGTAAAAAAATAAGCACCAAACAGCAAAGATAAAATGGATGATTACCTTTCTTTGTCTTTCTTTGTTTTTTGTTTAAGATAGATTAGTATCAGATTAGAACTTGATGAAGAGAGTTTGCAGCAATGAAGTTTCTGGATTTTCTTACAGAGATAATTATGTTTTATGTGGGTGTATTTTTGTATGTATATGCAGCTACAGTAAAATAAGCTTTGTACTAATACTTTGGTAAACACAACAAAACAGTTGATGAATAGTGAAAAATAGTTGCATGAATAGTACTAATCCATGTGAAAATTAATCTCAGCCACATATTCTTGCACTAATGACATTCCTAATTACATTTGGAGATTTTTTTGTGCCCAAGACCATACTCATCTTTAAATATAATAGATAATTTTCCAGTTGTATTTAGAGACGTAAGTTCACTTTAAAGGTTTAAGATTATGACAATGTCATAGTAATTGATGATAGAGATCAAATTGTAATTTTACTCGAGTTATAATTAAGCATGCCGGATATGCATCCAAGGGCCTTTGACGTTTACCATTTTTTGTGTCTCATATTTACAGATTGTGTGCTTTCGCAGGAACTTGAGAAGTCTACGCAGGTTGCAACTGGTGGTCTTCATAATGCTATGCCTAAATTCTTGGGAAGTATGGGCATAAAAGTTGGTTTTAGACAAGCAAATTCTGCCATTATGTTGTTCCAAAGGAGTTTGAGAGAGGTATGAAAGGGCCCAAACAGCAGTTATCGTCCACATTTGTCACAGTAACCAATTCAAATGTAGCAAGAAAATGGGGGCATCTGGTGATCAAGTGGGAAGAGTTGCTAAAAGTTTGGGATATGTGTGGTGTTTTCATTTTGTGTTGGTGCAAAATGGTTGTTTAGGTAGTGCAATCATGGGGCTGCTTGATGTTGCTATGTTTTCTGCATTATTTGTAGCTATATACGTTTGTGTTCTTTTGGATACTCGTAGATGCACGAATTTTCAACTTTTTGTCGAACGGGTCGTTGAATTGAATAAACTTTTGCTATGTACTTTGCTTGATTGCTTTTACACGTGTCTGCTTAATCACACAAGTTATGTGTGATATTTTCAGTGAGCTTATTCTGGGCTTCTGGCTGAAAAACCAATCATCCAGGCTCGAATAATAGCTTGTTACAAATATCTAAACTATCAAAATAGAGTTTGAACAATGACAGAAACGGCTCTAAAGGATAGATGTCTTGTAAACCAATGTTTGAAACTGATGGCTATTATGGTATAGACACATTTTTTTATAACATCCTAAAACAGAATACAACTATTTTGATAGAAATCCCACCAAAATATTCAAGCCGAGTGCTGAAAGCTATGAATTCCAGAATATTCAAACCGAGTCCTGAAAACCATAGAACAAATGATCAACTACTAAAGATCAGCACCAAGATTCCATACAATCATCCTGTCTTGTGTGAGCAGCCTCCTTTGAATGGCAAGCCATAGAACAAATGAATGACTGGTTACACATTAGGAATACCATACCACAGAACGCCATGGAACATTTGGCAAGTGTTCGATACAATCTTTGCCAAACTTGCTTAGTAACAAAATGTTTAGTTCTCCCATCATTGCATTTCCACACAGTAGTCTTTTAGCACTATTCTGTAATAAAGGAACTTGAATGCTATTTAGAACAAGAAATATTGCCATCCAATTAGTTGGCCATTTCCATCTTCCAATTTCTTCGTTGGGCATTTCAGCATATCTATAACATGATATAATACTTTTTTGGTCAGATATTTGAGATCTATGTGAGTGTGAGGATCTAAATTGGATATTATAGATGGCAAGATAAGCGGGTTAGGTAACAGGTTAACATGGGTTCAGGTGGACACGGGTCATATTTTGGTCTATGTCTGGTCAGAATGGGTTGACATGAAAACACTTTTTGCCCAGTTTCTAACTTTTCATACATACAATTCATGCGTTAGCAATGAATTACAACAATAGTCTAAATCTTCAATTAATATTATTAGAAGGTAATATGCATTAAAAACAGACTTTGGCCACCTTTAACTGAGTTACTCATTCGACCCGTTTCCATTAAGGGAATACTGATTTGACCCATTGTACACGTTTGAGATATTGTCATCCCAAAACCTGTTCCTAGTAAATTGGTCAAAATTGCCACCTATAACAAGATGATCATATAGAAATAGATGAACGGACAGGATTACGTTTGATGATAACCATCAGGTTGGAAGAATGGATCCCATCCAAAGTCGTTTGGTCCACTTGCAGGAACAATTTTCCCCTGAAAGCATAAGTACTGTGTTAAATTGTTTGTAATACCATTTGATGTGTGATTAGCACATACAGAATATGTGACATGTGTAAAAAACAAAGTGGATAAGTTAACGCATACCGGGGGTCTTTCCCCAAACGTAATGGGTTCAAGATCTGGCCCGATAGAAAAAGAAAATATACACATAGCATTGACAGATTTATCCTTATACGCCATCAACATATTGTTTAGACCTATAAAAGCAATATAAGTACTCAACAAACATTATATTTTTAGGTTCTACATCAAGATAAGTTTGTAACAAAAAGTAATTTAAGTACCTTCATGACCAAGCTTCTGAAGAAACCACTTGCTATCGATCAGCATTTGTCATCCTATCACAAACATTAGAAAGTAAAATTAGTAATGTCAGAACAGACCAAATTTAAACCATGAGAAAATTCGAGTTTATTCATTACTATTTACCAAGATGCAAAGAATGTGACACCCAAACTAACAATCACATAAGAGATGTCTTAATTTAAGCTGCCAAAGTCTTGGTAACAGCGTAAACAGGTTTCATATAATGTGCTGCAAACCTCAAGTCCCAACAATCGGCATTGATGTCAGCTATCCGATTTCGAAAAAAAACTTTTAAGGTTAGTAGTTGTAACTGAACTAAAGAAGATTAAATAATTTAAGGTCAAAGTTAATAAGGAAAGACTTTAAAAGTCAATAGTGGACACTTATTTAGGGACGGAGGGAGTAACCAACATTTGAATAGAAATATGAATGATTTTAATTTGTGACACAATGCTTTTATGCGAGACAAATTGACAGGAAGCCATTAAACATCACCTTCATAAGAAAATGAAAGTGCAGCTAGGGATACTTACATGTGTGTTTGTGAAATCTTAAGGTTATGTTTATCGATTTTAATATGCAGCTTTTGCTTTCGTATCAAGTAACATATGCCATCGATAATGTGCAAATAATATGTGTTTTTGATTCACTACAAAAAACACTCGACGGCTCAAGAGATAACTGATGATTTACCAAGTGCTGTGAGTATTTCATCCATATTATGAAACTACGTACTAAGTTCAGATCCTTAAGTCAAACCATGCACTACAACCAAACAAGAAAAAAACCCGATACAATGGGTCTTGCCCGGATATGACCTGGTCTAACCGGATATAACCGGGTCTTGGCTGGATATAACTTTAAGAAACCTTAAAAAACACAAAAAATAAAATAAAATAATATATAAAAAAGTACCCAAATAGCAGCCAATCTTACAGTCGAGTTTTAAAGACTGAAATGGAATTGACTGTCCCAAAATAGACTTAACTTCTTCAAGCTTCTTTGCATTTTTGTTGACTTTTTATTCTTACCTTGCAGATTTATTTACAGCTGACTATTTATTTTGACTGAAAGTTGTTATTCATATATGAAGTTTTTGTCGTGTTATGACAAGTTTTAAGTTAAATAGATGCAGTGAAATATTCATCATGTGAGGTCACTGGGTAATAATACTAGTATTTGTGTAATGAAATGATACGCTTTTGTTTTTTATACAATTTAATGCTTGCTCACTAATTTAGATTTTTATCATTGTATTTTGCTTTCATTTAAAACAAGTATGTACTCGTGAATTACAACTAACTATATTAGCTTTAGAAGTAAACATGATGTTTTATTAACGAATGGTGTTTTTATATGCGTGCATTTGGAATGTAGACATCATTATTTGCGATTTGAGTATAAAATGCATAATTCACATTTTGACACCCTTCGTGTTTTCTTCTTCTATTCCTCGTAAACAATAACTCGGCTCTATTTGTATGTTAATGAACAAACTCAAAGAAACATAACTAAGCTAAAAATTAGTCTGTAGAAAGTAGAATATTTGCTAGAGAACAAGTTGGAATGTGCAGAAAAGCTGTCCACAGCCCTCGCGTTGCCACCATTTCGATCGTGTAGGGTTACAAACTTACAGTTGTTTATATTCCTCCTCATTGTTTTTGTCTATAATTGATATACTTATTTAACTCCAACCGTAGGTACAATGCCACTTTGATTTCGCAGTGACATGTTACAAAAACGGATGAAGGTGTAGCCCTCAAAGTTCTTTTGGATTCTGGAACCCAATGATCCTTAAATTAGCATTAATCAAAATGTATCCTACGTGTCAGATACATGCCCAGCCTTAGTAAAGCGGGATGTTCCCACAGGCCAACTCAAACAGTCACACAAGAATGGCCAACAATTTAACTTTTTTATTTTCTTTATAAAAGCGGGATTTTTTATTTTACTTTTTATTATCTTATTTTTGTTGGCTAACACAACAGTTAATCATCGTGTGAAGACGGCAAAAGAAGCTAAACCAAGTTGTGCCATACAACCTTGGGACCCTATTGAACACATGTGACTCATGCATAAGGTGCAATTCAAACTGATCCAGATGTCAAGCCCCTCTTGGTTGCCTACATTTCTAAGGAAGATATCAAGAGACAGAGGGACAATTTCGTCCTGTACTTCTATCAATGTAAAAGTCAATCAATCACAAGGTACTAACGAACATATTGTTGTTTAATAGAAATCCGAAGTCGTGTGAGTACACTTTTAGATCAATAAAATGGAGTGGATATCAATTTATGATCGGATAAAATCGAATTTTGATTCAAGATTGTGTATGTTAGTATGTTTGCAGAATTTCGTGATCAAAAGACTTTTGATCAGAGTGGTTCTTCAATTTTTCGAAATTGAGAATATATCCAAAACGGTTTATGGGGCCTCATAACTGTCTTACAGTTATATATTTTATTTGGATAATTCAATTTAATTTGTAACATATTAAATATGTAACAAATTCGGAAAATACAAATTCTAGTGAATTTTTAACATAGCAATGTTATACCAAATAAAAAATTTCCAAGCTGACCCAGCTAGGGGCGATGCCCCTTGGACCCTGCCAGGGGCTGCCGCCCCATGGACCACGCTTCTCTCGGGGGCGCTGCCCCCAAACCTCTGCCAAAGGGGCTACGCCCCCTTGGAACCCCCGTTAGTCCCGTTAATTTCCAAATAAACATCGACTCTTATTTGCATATTAAACGCAATCTATTTTACACTAAAATACCAACAAACCTCCCCCATTTTAGTGTAATCATAAATTAACTAACTAGTTCACAGCAAACAATCAAACTAATGCATAAATGAAATGTCGAGATGATTGAATTTCGTATTAGTGTAATACACATTCCAAATATTCGAATACCAAGGTTTCCCAAAAGATTGAACCTTGTAATATTCATATTGAATACATGAAGATAATATACACATTAGTTTTACATACATAATTCTTACATGACACATTCTTTTACTAGCCCATGTCCCTATCCTTCATATGTATATCAAAGCCAAGTCCCAGCTTCTTGAAGCAGCTAAACTTCATACTCATATAGGTAGTTCTTTTAATCTTGCACCTGTAAATGCAATTTTTCAAAAGAAATATTAAGAAGAATACTTCAACCTACCTTAACTTGCAGAACCGAACACATACCTTTGGGATAATTTTGATGTTGTGTTCCAAACTCTAGATGTTAAGCCTTCCACATTGAAAATTCAGCACCTAATGTCATATTAGGTGGGAATTGGGTATCTTAACATGAGAGCTTTCATATGGACTTTAACCCCAATCCCACAGCTTATCCTTTCACGAGATCTCTACATAACCCTTTGGTTAAATGATCAGCTAAGTTCCGATAAGTTGCAATCCACTCAACGGATATGACACCATGCATTATGAGCTCACGAACCATGCTGTATCTCACACCTAAGTGTCTTGACTTGCCATTATACACTTGAATATAAGCCTTAGCCAAAGTAGCTTCACTATCACACCTGATAGAAATGGGAGAAATCGGCTTTGGCCACAACGGAATTTCATAAAGCAAATTCCTTAACCATTCAGCCTCATTACCAGCTGCCGCCAAAGCAACAAACTCAGACTCCATAGTTGAGTTTGTTATGCAAGTCTGTTTCTTCTATGCCCAACTAATGGCACCTCCCCCAAGAAGGAACACCCAACCAGATGTAGAAGAATGATCTTCCATATTGGTTATCCAACTTGCATCGTAATAACCTTCAATTACCGAAGGAAACCCAATGTAAGTTAACTTATAATCAACCGTTCCTTTCAAATACTTGAATACTCGACCCAAAGCTCGCCAATGAAATGTACTAGGATTGCTAGTAAACCTACTAAGCTTTCCAACTGCATATGCTATATCCGGCCTAGTACTTATCATGGCATACATTAACGATCCAATCCTTTTCGAGTATTCAAGTTGAGACACCGCTTTACCTTTATTGGATAATAGCTTAAGATTTGGATCCATGGGAGTACCTATGGGAGAACAGTCCTTGAAATTGAACTTATCCAAGATCTTCTCAATATAATGTGATTGAGAGATTGAAATACCCTTGTTCTCACGGATGATCTTGATTCCTAAGATCACCTCCGCCTCCCCCATGTCTTTCGTAGCAAACTTAGATGACAAGAATTCCTTTGTTTCATCAACTTGATCTTGGTTGGTACCAAAGATCAACATGTCATCCACATATAAGCATATCATGACTCCATTTCCAGAATCATCAAATTTACTATAAACACATTTGTCGGCTTGATTTAATACAAAACCACTCGACAATACAACCTCATCAAATTTTTGATGCCATTGTTTAGAAGCTTGTTTTAACCCATAAAGAGATTTAACTAATTTACAGACTTTGTTTTCGTGTCCAGGCATAACAAACCCTCCGGGTTGTTTCATGTAAATCTCTTCATCTAATTCACCATTCAAGAATGCAGTTTTCACATCCATTTGGTGAATTACAAGATTGTGTATAGCAGCTAATGCCAATAACTATCTAATGGTGGACATCCTAGCAACCGGAGCATAAGTATCGAAATAATCAATTCCCTCCTTTTGTCTAAAACCTTGGATTACCAACCTTGCCTTGTACTTGTCAATAGTACCATCCACCTTCATCTTCCTCTTGAAGATCTATTTACTTCCTAATGGTTTACACCCAGGAGGTAAATCAGCCAACTTCCAAGCTTTATTTTGCAAGATAGAATCCATCTCATCTTTGATTGCTTCTTTCCAAAAAGCAGCGTCCCTTGAAGCCATTGCTTCACTATATGTCATTAGATCCTCATCAACATTAAAACAATATTGATATTGAAAATTAATTTCATTCCTAGATCCTTCAACTAAGTAAAGTTGAAAATCATCACCAAAAGTTTTGGGTTTTCTAACTCTTGTACCCTTTCTTGGTTCAGCGCTAGTCGATGGAACATCCTCGGTATTAACCGGTGCCTTTGAACTATGATTCATGTCCCTTGGCCTAGGTATAGATGTGAATCTTTCTTCATCAAAGATTGCATCTCGTGACTCTATCACCGAGTTCACCGAAACATACTCATTTGATTCTAATACATAGAATCTATAAGCATATGAGTTTTCAGCATATCCAATAAATATGCAATCTATACCTCTTTCACCAAAAGTTTTTCTTTTAGGTTCCGTGAGCCTAACGACAGCCCTACATCCCAAAACCTTGAGTCGATTCAAGCTTGGTGCTCTCTTGTGCCAAAGTTCATATGGAGTTTTCTTATTGCTTTCACCAGGAATGCGGTTTAGCAAGTAACAAGCCGTTAACATAGCTTCACCCCAGAATCCTTCACTTAACACAGAATAAGACAACATTGAATTTACCATTTCTTTCAATGTCCTATTCTTTCTTTCAGCTACACCGTTTTGTTGTGGTGTATATAGAGCTATTGTTTGGTGTATTATTCCGGTAGATTGAAAATATACTGGATCATAATAATCCCCTCCACGATCGGTACATAAGATTTTTACCAACTCTTTTTGATGAAGCTCTACCTCTTGTTTATAAATTCGAAATTTATCAAGAGCTTCATTTTTTGCATGCAATAAGTAAATATAGCAATAATGTGATGCATCATCTATGAAAGTTATGACATATTTTTTATTACCTAGAGATGGAGTAGCATGCAAATCACATAAATCACTATGAATAAGATCTAAAAGTTTGGATTCACGATTTGCCTTTTTAAATGGTTTTCTAGTAATCTTAGTTAACATGCAAGTCTTACATTTATTATGGTCCAATTCAATCCAAGGAATCATGCTCATTTTGGACATTTCTTCCATTCTTTTATTGTGAACATGTCCTAATCTAGCATGCCATAATTCTAAGTTACTCAATTTAACATAAGATGTTGAATAAACCATACAAATCGAATTAGAGCTAAATGGCACATCCAAATTTAACATAATCATACCATTACACAAATAACCAAATCCAACAAAAGAACCATGTTTCGACAAGATATACTTATTGGATTCTAACACTTGTTTGTACCCGCGATTATTTAAAATTACACCGGACAACAAGTTTTTCCGAATACCGGGCACATACAATAAATTACATGACGAAATAGTTTTTCCAGAAGTAAAAGTTAAATCTACTAGTCCAATGCCATGGATCGGTTCTGTAGCGACGTTTCCCATTTTTAAAACACTCCCGTCATCTATAGTTGCAAGTTCCTTGAACCATCTTCGGTCCTTGCTAACATGACTCGTCGCGCCAGAGTTGAACCACCAAGTTATGTCATCATCCTGTACATAAAATGATTTAGAAATTAACGACACATAATTCAAACCTGAATTATTATTAAAGGTTAAAATCTGACCTGCTTGTTTCGGATCCTCTTTGGATCCACCACTAGTACCGGCGTCATTCTTGCCTTTACCAACTCGGCAATCTCTCTTGAAATGTCCTGGTTTTCCACATTTCCAACACTCACTATCCCCGGACTGTTTTGACTTCTTCACAAGACCCTTTTTTTCCCACTACCTTGAAACTTTCTTTTCTTGTTGTTCGTATTGAAACCCTTTTTGAAACTAGGATTAGTTTCTTCAACAACATTGACAGAAGACCCGCCAATATCCTTCTCTTTTTCCTTCACCCAAACATTTTCCATTCTTCTACAACCTTCCTCAATACTAAACGTATTGCCCAAATCAACAAGATTGTACTCGTCCTTCTTTTGTTTCAAACTGTGTTTGAATTCCTTCCAAGAAGGCGGGAGTTTGTCTATGATGGAAGCAGTGGCAATGGATTCATCCATTTTCAGCCCATGTTGTTCAAACCTACCGAGTATTCCCAAACACTCGTTGTATTGTTCCATCACAGAACGCCCATCCACCATCTTATAATTCATAAAATCACTTACCAAGAACTTTTTGCTTGAGGAATCTTCAGCCATATACTTGGCTTGAAGTGTATCCCACAATTCTTTTTCAGATTCAACATTTTGGTAAATATCAAATAAAGTGTCGGACATACCATTTAGAATTGTTCCACGGCAAATGAAATCGTCATTCCAGAATTTGTTTCTCTTCCTTGTTTGTTCAACAGTCTCATTCTCCAATTCTTCTGGTGCCAGGGTAGTGAGAACATACACAACCTTCAAAGTTGTCAAAAAAAACTGCATCTTTTTCTGCCAACGCCTAAAGTCTTGTCCTTCAAATTTCGCCAACTTCACGAACTTGGATGTCATATCACGAACCGATTCACCAGCCATTATCATGTATTTTATTGATCTTTGTTGTTTATTGTTGTAACCCGATAGAAATCCGAAGTCGTGTGAGTACACTTTCAGATCAATAAAATGGAGTGGATACCAATTTATGATCGGATAAAATCGAATTTTGATTCAAGATTGTGTATGTGAGTATGTTTGTAGAATTTCGTGATCAAAAGACTTTTGATCAGAGTGGTTCTTCAATTTTTCGAAATTGAGAATATATCCAAAACAGTTTATGGGGCCTCATAACTGTCTTATAGTAATATGTTTTATTTGGATAATTCCATTTAATTTGTAACATATTAAATATGTAACAAATTCGGAAAATACAAATTCTAGTGAATTTTTAACATAGCAATGTTATACCAAATAAAAAATTTCCAAGCTGACCCAGCCAGGGCAGCGCCCCCTTGGACCCTGCCAGGGGCTGCCGCCCCATGGACCCCGCTTCTCTCGGGGGCGCTGCCCTCGAACCCTCGACAAGGGAGCTACGCCCCATTGGAACCCCCGTTAGTCCCGTTAATATCCAAATAAGCGTCGACTCTTATTTGCATATTAAACACAATCTATTTTACACTAAAATATCAACAAACCTCCATCATTTTAGTGTAATCATAAATTAACATGACATATTCATTTACTAGCCTATGTCCCTATCCTTCATAAGTATATATCAAAGCCAAGTCCCAGCTTCTTGAAGCAGCTAAACTTCATACTCATATAGGTAGTTCTATTAATCTTGCACCTGCAAATGCAATTTTTAAAAATTAAATATTAAGAAGAATACTTCAACTAAAGTCTTGTCCTTCAAATTTCGCCAACTTCATGAACTTGGATGTCATATCACGAACCGATTCACCAGCTATCGTCACGTATTTTATTGATCTTTGTTGTTTATTGTTGTAACCCGATAGAAATCTGAAGTCATGTGAGTACACTTTCAGATCAATAAAATGGAGTGGATACCAATTTAAGATTGGATAAAATCGAATTTTGATTCAAGATTGTGTATGTGAGTATGTTTGCAGAATTTCGTGATCAAAAGACTTTTGATCAGAGTGGTTCTTCAATTTTTCGAAATTGAGAATATATCCAAAACGGTTTATGGGGCCTCATAACTGTCTTACAGTTATATGTTTTATTTGGATAATTCCATTTAATTTGTAACATATTAAATATGTAACAAATTCAGAAAATACAAATTATAGTGAATTTTTAACATAACAATGTTATACCAAATAAAAAATTTCCAAGCTGACCCAGCCAGGGGCGTTGCCCCTTGGACCCTGCCAGGGGCTGCCGCCCCATGGACCCCGCTTCTCTCGGGGGCGCTACCCCCGAACCCCCGCTAAGGGGGCTACGCCCCCTGGAACCCCCGTTAGTCCCGTTAATATCCAAATAAGCGTCGACTCTTATTTACATATTAAACGCAATCTATTTTACATTAAAATACCAACACATATGTCACCAGAATTATCCATAATGGATAGATGCGTCACCCTCACGAGCCCAACCAAAAAGATTCACCAAACCCACAAAGAGTTATGAGTCCTGTTCACCAACATATCTAGCTGTAAACATTGACAAATGTTCTCCTAGATGCTATATGAACATCATAAAGATGAGGACTATGGGTCTTGTTGGACTATGCGGGAGCCATATTCATTCATACGATACATTAAACCAATTTGATTAACGAAGAAGACAACGTAAATTACACTTTTTTATGGTAATAACATTGTCATTTTCTATCGATCGTGGTTGGTTTATCATGTAAACTCACATTAAAAGTACTACCGTTGTCAAAGTGGTCAAAGATCAGTCACAAACTTTAGCTTTTGTATCCTTTAACTAAATGATCCCAGATTTGCATTAGTCAGTTTTTTTAACCCAAAATACAAAGTGGATACCACCCATCTAAGATACCATGTTTAGAAGTACAATATGAATTTAAAGTCGTATACACCAATATAAATAATATTCTATCTTATGTGTCAAATACATACCCAGCCTCAGCAAAGTGAGATTTTACCAGTGCAAGAGCTCTTCCGCGATGAGAAAACTTGTTCTTTTCTTCTTTAGGCATTTCAGCATAACTATAACGGCAGAAATTAAAAAATTAGTTTGGTTTTATTGCAAGCATGCGATGATATGAAAGGTGCAGGGAGATTAGAGATGGTAAGTCAAAATGGGTCGGGTTGAAATGGATTAAAATGGGTTTGGTTTATAACAATGTCAAATCTTATTTAGGCTCAAACAGGTGGCTAGGTCAGAATGGGGACCTAGAAAAACTTCTATCTCCACAGTTGATAAGATTGTACTCTTAAAATATAGCCTTGGCGTGACTTCCAATCCGTTTGACCCATTCGACCCATTTGATGTGTTCCTCTTTTAGCTAAACTTGCTTTGAGCCATAGGACCCGTTTAAAATATAAAAATTCTAAGACCCGTTTTATAAGTAAATTGGTCAAAATTGCCACCTATTATGGAGATGACCATATAGAAACAAAGATGGGCTTACGTTTGATTATAACCATCAGGTTGGAAGACTGGATCCCATCCAAAGTCATTTGGTCGCCTCGTAGGAACAATCTTCCCATGAAAGGGTACATTGTGTGTAAAGTCAAACATACATGCAAATCAAAGTTTAGACTACAAAGATCAGTTAAACCGTTTGATATCTTACGAAACAAAGTGAATAGTATAAAGCATACAGGGGTCTTTCCCACAAACGTAATGGGTTCATGATTTGGCCCAATAGCAAGAGAAAATATACACAGAGCATAGGCAGATTTGTCCTCATAAGCTATCAACATATTGTTTAGACCTACAAACGCAATTGAAGTGGTTGATTAACTTTAGTTTTTTATGGTTTAACATCAAGTTATATATGCATAAGCTTCATGAAACATAGTCAGATTCTTTGTACCTTCATGACCAAGCTTCTGAAGAAACCACTTGCTATAGATCAGCATTTGTCATCCAGTAACAGCCATGCCAAAGTGAAATCAATAATGTCAGAACATGCCAAATATCACTCGCGAAAAAAGAGACTCGTTTTGGGTTTATTCGTTACTATTTACCACGAAAAATGTCATAATAGTCCTATTTTATGTACTTCGAGGTATATAAATCACAAACAATAAACTAAAAAACATGCCGAACATATGTGCCTACACCACTAAGTCTATCATTGTCGAACGGTCAAAAGACATAATGATTCCATAATTACATTAGCTAAGAAGCAAATGAAGTTCTGTGTGACATCCGAATTCCCAATCTCAAAAACAGATGTCTTAAGACATCATACCGTAATTTGCTGACAATGTAAACAGATTGCACAAGCATACTAAGGATGTATGAACATGGTGCAAACCTAAAGTCCCAATAATCAGCTTTGCAGTGTTCAGCTATTTTAATGAAAGTTTGAGGGGTAATATAATAAGTATTTTAGAAACAGAAGCGGATAAGTTTTAAGGGGTAATATAATCAGATTTGTGCATAACTTTACATGCACAATTTCAGCTAATTATTATAAGTCTCTAACTCTCTAAGAAGATTGATATAACCAACATTTAAATAAAATTACGAGTGATTTTAAGTTGTGACGCAATGCTTTTATTAGAGATAATTTGAAAGAAAGCCATTAAACATCACCTTCAAGAGAAAAAAGAAAGTGCGGCTAGGGAGACTTACATGTAAGGCCCTGCAAACAAAACAAAGTACGGAGAATGTAATTTGAGTTCAGGTCCTTAATTGATACATTCAAACCATGCACTACAACGAAACAAGAAAAGACAACCCGACAATGGGTCTTATTCGGGTCTTGACCGGATATAGCCGGTTCTAACCGGGTCATGGCCGGATATAACCTTAAAAAATACAAAAGAAATAAAAAAGTACCCAACTTCTTCAAGATTCTTTGTATTCCCAGTCACAAATAGCACCGGTGGTAACTTTCTTAAACTCCATTTTTGTTGACTTTTTATTATAGATTTGCTAACAGTTGACTATTTATTTGTTTGTTGGTGTCCCTTTCTTTTATTGAAAGCTATGGACCTGTTGTCTTATTATAAAAATTGTATGGTCAGTTTAGTGTTGTAGGGGTGTGGGTCTGTTGGTAAGTTATCCTTAACTTGTCCTCAAGGTCAGAGGTTCAATTCTCTGCGTGCTCATACTCCTTTTTAGTTTTTTATTTTCATGAAACATCATTTTTTAGCTGTATTTTCGCTAACTGGATAACTGTTTTTAGATCATATTCCATTTTTTCATCATTGGTATGTTCCAAGATAATAAAAGTTAAAAATTAAATTATGTTGATGTCACACTATAATATTTGCGTAATTTGCATTCGTATTGAGGGCGAACCAAAGGGTCTCGGATGTGCATGAGAACCTCATCAATTTATCCTGTTTAGTTTGAAAATTTGTCAAAAACATTAACTTTTGGAAAATGCATATGGTCTTAAAAATTTGGTGTATCTGTTGAAGCTTTGTCTTCTGAAAAGCAGACGCATCTGTTGAAACGAATATCGTTTCTGAATAGCAGATCACTATCCATCTATCCTATCTATCATCCATTATCATTCAAAGAATCATTCATAATTCATATCGATTCATTCACCAATTCGTATAAAACGAATAAACACCTGGACCCTCCTCACTATTCACTCAATCATCATCTGAATTAATTCAATTCAAATTCATATACAAAACACAGATGATGAAAATTTGAATTTCATTTTCAAATTTTGAAAAGTGATGATTTGTGTAAATTTTTTTTTATTTTATTTTATTTTTTTTTTGTATAAAGTGGTGTTTTGTGAGGGTGATTTGTGTGCGTGAATGTGTGTTGGAGGGAAGAAGACGAAGACCAATTTTTGATTTGGAGGCTTGTTCGAGCAGGAGCGAGTTAAGGTTCCCGATTTTGAGCTACTGCGAGGATTGGGATTCCTGGTTTTTGTCGTGGCCTGCTTCTAAGGATTCGAGAGACAGTGCCTATGTCATTTTTGCAGCTACATGTTGGATGCTTTGGAGTTTTAGGAATAACGTCACTTTTCATGGTTAAAGTTTAGAGGCAATACTTGTATTAGTTGGACTGATTGGCTCAAATCGCCTATGTAATTACTAGCGCCTTGCTAGTTTTCTTATAATAATATATTAATATGTCTTCGTTCAAGAAAAAATGTTTGACTTTTGGTTTTAGTTTAGCTACTCCCTCCGTCCCATAATAAGTGTATAGTTTGATTTTTTATTTTAATTTTATTTAATTATTTATTTTATTTTTTTTGTCCTTGTTGTTCAACTTTAAACTTAAATATTTCTATTTGTGTTATATAATACTTGATAAAAATTATATCAATGAAAATACATTTAAAATCCAATTCATTCATATATTTTGCATCAAGTATTATATAACACAAATAAAAATATTTAAGGTTAAAGTTGAAAAAGTTAGACCGTAAAAATTCAAACTGAATATTTATTATGGGACGGAGGTAGTATTTTATAATTTTTGTGAGTTAATTACATAAATCGTCAATGTGGTTTGTCGGGTTTAACGAAATTGGTTCCTACAATTTTTTTTAATGGATCCTCTCCCTTTGGTTTTGACCCGTATCGGGTTTGGTCCTTGAGACTAGTAAAAAAATGCAAACAACAAGGACCACGGGTCAAAAACCATAGAGAGAGGATAGCAAAAATATGCAAACCGCAAGGACCAAACTCGATACGGGTCAAAACCATAGGGAGAGAATCTGATAAAAAAATTGTAGGACCAATTTCGTTAAACGCGATAAACCACGGGGACGATTTATGAAATTAACTCTAATTTTTTTTTTTTTTTTGTAATTCGAATCCTTTTAAATGTTGATTTTGCAGCCTTAACCATCAAAGTATAACACATTGACTATACTTGTTATTCAACTTTGGCGCTTTCAACCTTTTTTATTCTTTTATAATTTTGATGATTGTAATTATATTTTTAGTTAATAAAGAGTTATAGTTTGTTTTAAAAAAAATGGAAAAGAAAAAAAAAATGTAGGGCCCAAATGACATGTGGGGCCCAAATGACATTTTATGAGAGGGTTGATTTTCGTGGTGCGAGTACAAATGTTGTGTTATGACAAAAAAACTTATGTGACATCAAAAAAGAGTCATGCCATACTCACACATTTAGGTTGTGTTTGTTTTTTTTATTCAGATCTGAATACGTCTGAAGTCTGATTTGGTCAGACATTTTCAGATTCAGACTGTTTGTTTTTTTTCAGATCTGAAGTCTGAATACATCTGAATAGGGTCTGATTCATTCAGACATTGAATACCATCTGATTACGTCTGAAAAGCCTAAACTTTACAACTACTTATTTTCAATCCTTATCTCCTCATCTTGGTCTTGATTTTTTATTAATAATCACGAATGGAGTGTCTTTTGGTTTGTTTTATACCGAAATGATTGTTTTTTGTTTATTCAGACATTCAGATTCAGACATAAAAACAGACAGTCTAAAATAATTCAGATTCAGACTTTTGGACCACTCATTCAGATTCAGAAGTGGTATTCAGATTCAGATATAAAACCTCTTAAAAAACAAACAGCACCTTAATTGAATTCAATAAAATTCAAATTCCGTCTAGACCATACAATATTGTATCACAAGACAACTTAAATAAGGTTAAATTCTCAGAGATTCATTTTGTTACATTTTTCATTTATTCACTATGCAATCAAGTCCATAACTTGAATTTCGACACATGAAACAAACATCACTTTTTTTTATCAAACCCGGACCAAGAAGACATTAGTTCACATAAAATATCTCTTGCAAAATCATAGCGGACAGATGCAGTTGGCTACAACATCGAAATTTTGCAATTCATTACGCAGTGTACATAACTGTTGTAGTGTATTAAAGGTAAGACTTAATGATTGATCATTCTCTAAGAGAATAGTGAGATAGACTCGTAGAGTATGACGAATTGATCTAAAGGAGGAAGAATGTTATTTTTGGTATTTTATATTTATTTGAAAGCAAGTCAGGGGTTCTAAAACTAATATTAACCTAAATTGCAATAAAAGTAAATAATAAAAAAAGTAAATTTTGGTGTGAACTTATGAATTGGGAAGACGTATTTATCTAGGGTGCACTACTTTTTACTAGCGATCTAACTAAACCTATTGAATTGTCATGCCTTAGCTAGTACAATGGTGAATATTCCTTCTAATTACCTGTCGTGTATTGGTCAAAGCCCATGTGACAAGTCTTATAACGTGCAATGTACACATAATAGCTAAAAGCACGCACTAAATATTCAATATAACTAAACAACTAAACATAGATATTCTATTAGTTACTTCTAGTTAACATTCAAGCTAGGCCAGATTCTTAATCAGTTTTAACCAGGTAAACATATTCACCAATCAAGAAAACAATAGGGAATAATTATACACTAGCAAGTTTCATGTAATCCTTGATAAAACACCGAGTATATTAGACTAGCATAGCAAACAAAGAACAAACAAACTTATAATCAACACAAACAGTGATAAACATGAATGAATGATTAAACGTGAACTTGTCTTGATGTTATGAGGAGTTTACAATGTTAAAAAATGAGTGAAAACTCATAGACGATCGTCTACGGTTTGTTTTCCCAAATTTACACACGAATTATGAAAACATATAAAAAATTTATTGTGACAGCGTCAGTTTATAGTTGTGATGTCGTCAACTCGCCGTCTCCGATTAGGGTTTTTCCACCGACTTCATGTGACGGCGTCAGGTTATAGGTTGTGTCAACGTCACTAAGGAGTTGTGACGACATTACCTAGCCCGTCTTCACATACTGACCAGTCACGAAAAACTGCAAAAATTAACTTTTTGTGCACTTTTGGTGACGGCATCAGGCTTGCTCGTCATACATTAAAACTTTTGTCTTTTTCATCCGTTATTCGTGCAAATGTGCTCAAAACTTGTATTTCTTCGGCAAATGCATAATCCAATACATAAATATCAAATAAAATATATTTTAAGCAATAAATAATTAAAAAAAAATTGCGTGAATTAATAGGTTAAATAACTCCCAAAAGAACTACGTACAATTTTACACCCCGTCACTAACCAAGTTTGTTGAGTTGTAAATTTATGGAAACTTTAAGAGCTATAGCAAGTCAAGCGCATGCATCATGCTATGTTGAAATATTTTTTGTTCTCAAAAGGTACTATTGGCAAATTTTGCAGAAAACATTGAATTGTACTACCAGCATAAGCAATTACTATGCTTCTTTTTAAAGATTTGCTACTATGAATGAACAAGTAACACTAAAACATTTCAACACGCAAACCTCACACCCTCAACTTGATCAATAAGGGAGGTAGGAGCGCCTGCGGTTTGGCCAATCGGTGTGAATCAAACCGGCGGTAACACCGCCGCCGGTGTTGATTTTATGCAAAAAAAATTTGAAACACGGTTTATTTCCCCGCTAGCCATAAAATCAATTTGGTAAAAAAAGAGCCGTTGGAGGAGCGTGTTTGGCTGCCGTTGGTGACCCAAAAAAAAAAAAAAAAAAAAATTAAACTTACCAATTTTTTCCTATATATACCCATTTTCACTTCTCCACATTTTCACTTACACTCAACATTCTTATATATAATCAATTCAATCAAAACACACCCATTTTCATATACTCTCCACAAAAAAATAAAAAATAATAATGTCTTCATCTTCCGACGAACTCATCATCTCACATCCGCTACCCCATTTATCCACGGGTAGTACATGGCCCTATATACTTAACCCGATTTGACGACTTAATTTAGTGTTATGTAGTTTTTTCTTTATTTATTTTTAAAAATAATGTTGCAATGTATTTTCCTTTTTTAGTTTGTAGTGAAATGTTATGTTTTTAATAAAATGTTTGTGTTTTTAATTAAATTGATTTTAGTTTAATGATTAAAAAAAAAAAAAAAAATGGGAGGTATGAGAATTTATGGCCGCCAGTGATTTAGGTTGGGAGGTATGAGTTGTAGGTATGAGTTGGCTGAAGCTTATTGGTAAAATTTGGAAGGTGTGAATTAGTTGAAGGCATGACTACTAGTGCCCTAAATCTCCATCACTACATTACACCTATGATGGTAGTGTATGACTTCATACAGAATCTAATTTGTAATCTACTGATTATTTTTATTTTTTTAGATGAAAAAAAAAAAAACAAATACATGATGATGTTTTAATGTTTGAAGTACAAAACATGATTGCATGATTACGTTGGACTCTGGCTACACAATGCCAAAAACTTAATGTAGTGAACGTTAGAGTGTAATATGCTAAACATATTTCCTCACGGCGTTTTCCTGTTACGTGGGTCAAAATCGGACCGTTGTTATGCTAGATCGGCCCTGAGTGGTTCAGTGGTTGGCATTACTTATGAGCTTTGGAGTGTGCAGTGTGCACCTCTTGTAACAAAATCATAAAATAAGAGCAAACTCTAGGGTGTGTTTGTTTAAAAAAAAAAAAAAAAAAAAAAAAAAAAAAAAAAAAACAAAAAAAAAAAACAAACTTAGTAGCCCTCTTACTCTTACCAGTAAGAGGTGGTCAGACGTTTTGCTTGTTTGATTTTTTCTTTTGAGTCAGACCCAGTTAGACATATAACATCTTACTCAGTAAGAGGCGGGGGACTCGTCTTACTGGCTCTTACTCGATAAGATATTGAAGACTCGTGTTAATATAATATATTTGATGGTTTATTAACTATGTTATATTTATGATAAAAAGTCTTGTTTCATATTTACGTAAGTTACTTAAATAAATTGCAGAAACGAGCACTTAAAATCATTCGGACAATTATTAAAAAACAAACAACATTATTTCGGTCAGATTTAGACTTTCTAACCACCTCTTACTGGTAAGATGTGGTAGTCAGATTCAGACCTAAAACATTTTAATGAAACAAACACCCCGTAAATTACTGAATTGGTGTTGTTATACTTGGTTTCAATACTAAAAATAAGAGGTTCTTGGCACCATATGATTTAGCACTTGTATAGTTTGAGCTTGCATTAGTCAAGTTGTCTTTGCTACTAGCCTATTTTAAAAAATTCATTTGCTTATGTTCAATGACGGAAGCATGATCAAAAGTGACCAGGAATGAAACATTTTATGAAACCATAATTGAGGGGAAAAAAGTGATTTAAACTGAAATGCTTGATTTTAATAAAAATTGAGCTTATTTTTCAAAGTTTTGCTATAGCCTCCTACATTATATTCCTACATATCATCCTACACACACAATATTATAAAATGTTTTTTCTCCACTTATTATCTCTCTCTGTCTAAACCGTCTATTATGACACTTGTCAGGATCCTGTGAGTAGGAATATAAGTAGGAACATGTAAAACGAGGATATATCATTTCTCTATTTTTCACTTAACAAAAGACTAACTAATCAAATATTAGAAACACGATTATGTTGGATCAAGAGCACTTTTGAAAATTCTCGACTTTTTACCAAAATTTATACTACATAGCAAAATTATATCAGGATCACATGACATCACGAGTCTTCACTGCTTATGTTATCAATTATCTTTCGCTAGTAAAACTTGTATTTACCTACCCAAACCATTTTACTTAAGTGCAACTTATAAAACTATTGGGATTGACACATCCCTATCTCTCAATAATACAAGAGTCAAAGAAAGATCTTTTTCTCATAGATCCTATGCAAGAACATTTATACACACACATACACAAAGTATTTAAAGCAAATATAAATAACCCTGTACGTTACTACCCCCACGCCCTCATGATACAAAACCACCAACAGTCCTTGTGTGTTATAGACTTATAGGTGCCTCATCATCACTGATCTACACATATCCAGTCTTACAAGTTTTCCTTTCTGATCATGTGAGATCATCCTGATGATATCATAGGCCCACATACTAAATACCCTTGATGATCACTCGATACAGTTCTATGTTTGCAACTATAAAAAGGGCACGACTACCTAAAACAAACCACCACTACAAACTCATGTTTTACTTGCACATATGTTCCTAGACTGAGGTTTACGAAGATCGAGATATATTCTATGTAGGTGAGTGATCTGTGTTGGAGAAGCAGGGCACGTGCAACGAGCAAATGATACTCTGATAATCAAATGTAGTTTGCGTTGCATGTGCTCTTCATCTCCAACATAGCTTACTCACCTTATCGTTGTTCTTCTCTCTAATGTTTCTTGGTGTTGTATTTGTATGCAGGGCAACTTTCCATGCCTATGGTATACTATGATATATATATGTTTTATGTTTTATTATTCATTTGTTCATACGTCACCATGTACGTATACTTTTTATACATCATGTACGAGAAACTACGGAAAATTCAATGCATACCATTTTAAACAAAATATAATTAACTAGTTCGTAAAAAATACAGTATTATACTTAAGTTGATAAACATATACTTATGCGTTTTTAGGGCAAGGACGAAGCTAGTAGGGTGACTAATTAGTGTTGAGCCACTCTTAATAAACTCACTTCATTTATTAGTTATTTAGATTACAAGCAGGGTACCCGCGCGTTGCGGCGGCGGGTACCCTGAAATAATATTTTTCGGTGAATCATGTATTTTAGTTTATTATGTTCTTTTTAATAATAAATTAACGGATATCAAGAATTACATGTGACGTATTTCAACTCCTTAACTGAGGAATTTATGTCGTCTTTTTAGGTCTTTTTTAAAGTTATTTGTATAACATGAGCCCGTTTGGCCAGTGCCCGTTTAGCCCGTGCCCGTTTGGCCCGTGTCCGTTCGGGTTCTAGCCCGTTTGGCCCGTGCCCGTTTAGCCCGTGCCCGTTTGACCCGTGTCCGTTCGGGTTCTAGCACGTTTGGCCCGTGCCCGTTCGGGCTCTAGCCCGTTTGGCCCGTTGCCCGTTCGTGCTTGAATATTTGTATAATGTGCTTTATTATTTGTATTAGTAACATTTAATGTAGGAATTGTGTTTAAGTTGGTTGTACAATATGCTTGATAATTTGTATTTCTTATGTAAGGGGTGTTTTAATAACTAAATTAATTGTATTTATTGACCAATTAATTAATTGACTACATTAAATATCTTGACCAAATTAATAGTGCTTTGTATTTTGTACATTAAGCTTTAAGACTTGTAAGTCTTAAAATTAAGATTGATGAGAAAGATCATTAATAGTGCTTTGTGTATTGTACAATAAGCATTATAGCTTGTAAGTCTTAATTTTAAGACCAAGAGGAGAGAGAGTCATTCATGTTTTATATGTAGTATAGATTACAAGCCCTTTTTCAACTAGTTTACATTCAGCCCCCTTATTTTATAGATATGTCTACAAAATTTCGTAAATGAATAACTTAAACAATAAAATACAATAACATAGATTAATTTTGAAGCGATATTTATCACAATGACTTTTTGCGTTGAACACGGCCGACCTCCCTTAACTAAAAATCTTGGCTCCGCCTTTGCTTTAGGGTGCGCTGAAAATCAAGAAACCGAACCTAAACCGAAAATAACCAAGAAACCACATTAAAACCAAAAGACCGAAACTGTTTAAAAAACCGATGGTTCGGTTTTCATATTTTCGAAAAACCAAAATTTGCAGTTCGGTTTGGTTTTAACATAAAAAGCGAACCGAGAGAATACATATAATCTAAAAACACTCTTGTTTAGATTGTTTTTTGAAGTTGTCATTTAAAATGGATAAACATTTTTATAAAAATAAATTGGTGTTTATTAGTTTTTTGTTGTTATTATTGTGTCAATTTATGACACATAAAATCAACAATTTTCTAGTATTTGTTTTATGATCATTAGTTTCTTATTTTCATTATTGCGTGTTTTTTTATTATTGAAACTTGAAAGTGTTAATTTATGATGTATTGCAAATTCTACTTTGGAAAGACCGTACCTCGATAAATCAATTAGAAACCTAAAAACTGAAAAATCAAACTAAAAAGAGAACAAAAACCGAAAAACCAAACCTAGATAAAACCGAAACCGAACGGTACAAAAACAAAAAAAATATCAATCCGGTTTCACTTTTAACTTATAACTGAGCCAAACCTCTAAAAAACAAAAACCAAATTTTTTTTACCCGGTTTCACTTTTTACCTGTAACTGAGCCAAACTTAACCTTGCTCGCCCTAGGAGTCTTGTAACATATGCAACTTTTGACTTTGCATACAGTCTAGTAAAAGATTGGCACATAAACTTTTGACTTTGTTTATAAAGTACTGATATTGATATGTAATGAAGACTATTGACTCACCAAGGGTTTTGGCTGAACAAATTGTAAAATCATGGGGTATACTATACAAACCTTCTATGGTCAACCGTACAAACCGTGAAAAACACAGTACAACACCACGATATACACAATACAACCATTCAATGCACGTAATGATTGCAAACCCTCCCTATAGGGGGTCCGTATAAACTGCCCTTAAAATCATAGTATAAAATTCTGTGAGATAATAAATGAATTTGTTTAAAAAAAAAAACAAAATAACGACTATTCACTGATAAAACTTTCATCGATCTTGACTATGAAATGCTATCTAATTCGTATAGTTGGTGATTCATGATTAATGAGTCAACAATAACTATTAACTTTAAGTGACTTGTAGTAATGTTCAAAAAAAAAAAAAAAAAAAGTGACTTGTAGTCAACAAACAAGCTTCAGCTTGTTGGTGGTTATAGGTATGGGGTATACTATACAAACCTCCCATGGTCAATCGTACAAACTGCGAAGCACACAGTATAATATCACGATGGACACAGTACAACCATTTAATGCTTGCAATGATTGCAAACCCCTCCTATAGGGGGGGGGGGTCCGTATAAACTGCCCTTATAGGTACATGTATAATTTTTTTTTTTTTTTCCTTAAATTATTTGTTAAAAATAATAGAAATATATTTGGTCTATCACTATATTCTAAAATTATATAAATGGTAAATAAATATCTATAATGTAATACTTCAAATTTTGAAGTGTTGCAACTCTCCCTCACATACACGATTTGTATCCTCACAAATTACTCGTAATATCTACAACGTTTTCTAAGACTCGCTAGTGATTTCTCCCCCACTTAGACCATCCGTAATGGGGCATGTAAACCTAATTTTTTGCCTCGTCCGCGCCCCATCCACGCCCCTCAACCACTACCTACAGGCGCTGAACCTCCAAAAATCAGTTGGGGCGTTTTTCCTTCCACGCCCGCGCCCTTGTTGACCACCATTTAATTCTTTGGTTGTGGATATGTGTGTCTCGAACAAAAGAAAGAAAAACAGAAAATGAAAACAAGCTTTGAGGTATTTGTTTTTGGTATATAATGTTCTTGTATGGTAGAGAAAAAAAGAAAAAGGATAGAAGTTTTGTGTGGGTTTAATCTTTTTGTGTGTGGTTTCGTTTGATTTCTGATGAGGATTGGGTGGTGTTGGCAGTGGTTTTGGTGTGGGGAGAAGATGAAAAATATGTAAGTGATAATAAAGTGAGGTTTTATTTTAAGAAAAAAGTGGATAGATGATGGAGATCTGAAATTGGTTTCTTTGAAGAATAATAATAATGTAAATTTTGGTGATTAAAAAAAAAAAAAAAAAAAAAAAAGTGCCACATGTCACACCATGCCCCATCTACTATTACATCACTTTTTCTTTCAAGTCTCATGGTAACCCACAATGTCACATGTCAAACCATGCCCCATCCTTCTTACACTACCATTACACATGGTGTTAGGAATTTGCTTCTAAGATTCATTTCTAGTTCTCTAACCATGCTGTCTAATCATAAAGCTTATCACTAGACTTTTTATTCTATATAATTCAATGTTCTGATTTATGGGTTCAACTGATTTTTTTGCTTAATCTTTTAGCCACACGTACATTACCATTATCCATATAAACTCATATGGCACAATTAACTTATTACCAATACTAGCACTTGTTGATTCTTGCGCATGATTAATTTGAAAATTACCTTCTCGTCATGCTAGTTACATTCTATTTAGGCATTGTACATTCATAATTCTTTATAATCATGCTAAGTGTCATTACAAAAGGTCATTCACATTCATTCTTATCTAGTTATCATTTCCTTTGGTCATCATATGTGACATAATTTATGTGGAAAATTATACAAAGATCACCAAAAACAGTTTTGATTTATGAATTCAACCAACCTCCTCACAATCTTTTATTCACAACATCAGACTATCACTTCAAATGTGATATCTGGTTTTAAGTTCAATACAAATACAAAAGAAAGAATCAGTAACAACTACAAACAATTTCTCAACTTAGAGAGAGAGAATACGAATACACAGAGATAAGAGAATGACAAATAACTAAACCCTAATCTATAACGCAGCTTATATAGTAGCATTGAATGAACTTTGCAATTAAGCTCCTTCCAGTCCTTGAGATTAGCTAAGTTGCATATTATACCCCTGCACATAGAAACAAACACAAACTATATCCAGAACATAACAAAGTAATAATAAAATGTTACCTGTTAGTCCCTGAACTTAAGAACTGTCACATTAACCGTCCAAACACCAAATATGAGATTATTACTTTGAACATTCCCCCTTAAGCTCAGCTTTGTACATATCATACAAACCAAGCATATCACAAAACTTATTGTGTTCCAGCACACTTAAACCTTTGGTGAATATATCTGCTACATTATCAACATATTTCACCTTAACAGTTCTCACCACACCAGCAGCAACCTTTTCTCTTTAGAAAAACAATTCAATCTCAAAATGTTTTGTTTTTTCATGAAAAACTGGGTTAGCTACTATTTGAATAGCTGAACTATTATCACAATGTATAGGAACTGGGAGAGATGTTTTGATATTGAGTTCAGCCAATATCTTTTGGATCCAAATAACCTCACAAGTCACAGTATTCATTGCTCTATACTGTGCCTCAGCAGAAGATTTAGAAAGCATAGACTGCTTCTTACTTTTCCAAGACACTAAACTCTTTCCCAGAAAAACACAAAAGCCAGTCACAGACTTTCTAGTAACTTCGAACTTAGCCCAATCTGAATCAACAAATACATTCAAATCAAGCACATCTCCTTTACAAAAGGATAAACCTTTACCTGGAGCTTCTTTAAGATATCTTAAAACTCTAAAAGCCAATTTCAAGTGTGACTGTAGTGGAGCATGCATAAATTGACTTAAGACATGAACTGCATAACTGATATCAGGTCTAGTATGAGTAAGGTAGATAAGCTTACCTACCAATTTCTAGTAATTATTAATACCAGACAAAGGCAAATCAATACTAGCTAGATCAGGCTTAGCATTATTGTCTTTAGTCTCAATTGAAGTCTTACAAGGTTTACAAGCAAGCATACCAAATTCAGCCAACACTTAAGGCAATATTTTCTTTGAGTAAGATATAAATCACCATTAGACTCAAGTACTTCAATGCCGGGAAAATATTTGAGTTTACCCAGATCTTTGATTAAGAATTTTGAACTCGTGAAACTTTTAACTTCATTAATGGCTTTTATATTGTTTCCAGTGATGACAATGTCATCAACATAAACAAGTGGAGCAATAAAAATTCCATTCTTGTTTTTAATAAACAATGAAAAGTCATTTTTACTTTGGTTAAACCCAATTTCATGTAAAACTGAAGTTAATTTTTCATTCCACTTCCTAGGAGCTTGCTTTAAACCATAAATAGACTTGTTTAACTTGCAAACACTAGTATCAGTCTTATCAAAGTACCCATCAGGTAACACATATATACATCTTCTTTAAGCTCTCCATAAAAAAAAAAAAGCATTGTTCACATCAAGTTGGTACACAGGCCAACCATACTGAGCAACAACAACAAGTAAACATCTTACTGTAGCAATTTTAACAACTGGAGAAAATGTTTCATCATTGTCTATACCCTCTTTTTGATTATACCCTTTAGCTACCCACCTAGCTTTAAACCTTTCTACTTGTCCATTAGACTTATACTTAACTTTGAAAACCCATTTTCCTCCTATTGACTTTCTGCCAACAGGAAGACTAGTGACAGTCCAAGTGCCATTTCTATTTAAGGCTTCCATTTCAAGACTCATGGCTTCAACCCACCTAATATCACTGGCAGCCTCTTCATAAGTTTTAGGTTCAATTATTTTGTTAAGATTAGTATAAAAACTAAAATTTTCTAGCATTAAGATTAGAATAATTAACTTGTTTACCAATACTATACTTAACTTTAGTATTAAGTTCATAATCACCCAACTTAACAGGCATCTATGTCTTTCTAGAAGATTTTCTCACATAAGTTTTAAGATTACTCTGTTTGTCTGGTGTCACAACATGAATATTGAAAAGATCACTAAATTCTTGATAGTAACTGTCATCACCCTCAGATAATTTTTCACTATCCTCAAGTGTGACATTCTCCTCCTCATCATTGGCTGCTTCTGCTGGAATACTAGGATGCACACCCCCACCCTTTTCAGTATTTCTAGTATTTTCAGTACCTCCTAATGATGAGTGGTCTATGCCTTCACTTCCCTTAGGTTTCTTATCTCTCTTTTCATCATAGGGACCATCTGACAAATTTTCATCATCTAGGTAATGATTAAAGAAGTTTAAACTATCTGTGTTTTGAAAATGAAATTCAAAATCTTTGTTTTCAGATTTGTTTTTAAAAGGAAACACAGTTTCATAAAATGTAACATCCCTTGAGAAAAAAATCTTTTTACTTTCAAGGCTAGATAGTTTATAACCTTTTTTCTCAAAAGAATAACCAATAAACACAGATTTTTCAGACCTAGAAGAAAATCTATCAGAATTATTTAAAACTGTGGCTAAACATAGACATCCAAAAACTTTTAAATGAGAGATGTTTAGTTCAATGTTAAACATTTTTTAAAATAGTGACTTTACAGATAAGTTAGAGCTGGGCAACCTGTTAATAAGGTAGACAGCCGTTAGAATACACTCAGTCCACATGTTCAATGAAATTCCCCCTGAAACATTAGGGCTCTAGCAACGTTTAACAAATGTCTGTGTTTTCTCTCAACAATTCCATTCTGTTGAGGAGTATATGCACATGAATTTTGTTGTAAAATTCCATTATCTTTACAAAACTTATCCATATTTTGATTTATAAATTCAGTCCCATTATCTGATCTAAACACTTTAATAGTTTTGTCAAACTGATTTTTAATCATATTATAGAAAGTTACAATGTTTTGGAAAACTTCATACTTCCCGCTCAACAAGAAAACAAAAAAAGCTCTAGAGAAGTCATCAACAACAGTCAATAAGTATTTATAACCTTCTCTGCTTTGAACCTTATAAGGACCCCATACATCCAAGTGAATCAACTCTCCAATATCATTGGTTTGATGATCAATTAAAGGAAATGGTTCTCTGGCTTGCTTTGCCTTATGGTAGACCTCACAAGGTTCAGCATTAGGTTCATTTTTACACTCAATTTTTTTTTAGAATGTTAAGAACTTGGTCGGCAGGATGACCAAGTCTGTTGTGCCAAATACACTTTGACAAACAACACATTTGAATATTATTATTTGTGAAATTTTTGTATTAAAAAAATACAGCCCATATTTATGATACCAGTCCCCACTTAGGTCTTTAGAAGAGAATCCTGAATAATACAAGTATCCTCATCAAAAATCACTCTATATTTATTCTCTTTATTTAGTTTGTGCACAGATAGTAAGCTGACTTGGTAGCAAGGAACTACCAAGACATTGTGGATTATTATATTATTTGTAAGTTTTAAACTCCCAGTATGAGTAACAAGAGCTTTAGTACCATTAGGATGACTATTAGGATGACCAACACTCATGTTAAGTTTAGAAACATTCACAATGTTAAACATATTCAAAATGGTATAAGCCATATGTTGACTTGCACCAGAGTCAACAATCCAACAAATGTACAGACTGTATATATTTATATTGGTATTGTGATTCAAAAATCTTGAAGAACAAAAACTGACAACACAGTTCATACCTGCAACATTTGAAGGTATACAACCAGATCCAGATTTTTCACTGATCAAAGCCATCAGTCTTTTGTACTGATCATCAGTGACGGAATTAGATGAACCAGTAGACTGATCCCTATGACCTGAAACAACATTATTACTAATAGTATTCTGATTATAATTAGTTCTCTTTTTGAACCCAGAAGGATATTCAACTAACTCAAAACACCTATCAGCAGTATGATCATTCATATTGTAATGAGTGCAGATCATATTAGGTCTATTAAGTCTTCTATTTTGATTAATGTTATTAGCATTTTTGTTCATAGACCACTCATTAGGTTTTTTATTCGATTTGGATGCAAATGCAGAATTACTGTTTTTAGAAACAGAGTGAGATTGAGTACTCCTGTGAGACTCATCTTTAGACAGAGTTGCAAAAGCACTCTTGACATTAGGAATAGGGTCTGTGGTAAGGATAATGCTCATTATGGGAGCATAAGCCTCATCCAGTCCCATATGAAACTACATCAGCTTAATCAGCTGATTATGTTTCTTAAGTTTCTCAGAACCAGCACAAGTGCAGTTAGGCAAATCCACAAGGGAGTCATATTGCCTCCATTCAAATAATGGAATACTAGACTGAGTGAATGAATGAATTTTATAATGCAATTTAAATATTATAGAACCATCTTCTTTATTATATGTTTCTTCCAATTCATCCCAAACAGTTTTAGCATTCTTAGAAAAAACTTGTCCTATAAACACATCTTGAGACGCACAGCCAAGAATCAAAGATAAAACCATAGAGTTGCACCTATCCCATTGTTCGTGCATAAAACCAGCCTCAACAGGCCTAGTAATGTTTCTATTTATAAAACCAAGTTTATTCTTATTGTGAATTGCTAGTTTAATAGCAGCAAACCAAACTTTGTAGTTTTCAGGACCTTCCAATTTAAAACCAATTAAAGGTATGCCACTTGTATCACTACTATGTAAGTACAATGGGTCAAATTAATCAAGGTAGTTCTCACCTGATCCCCCTGAACCCTCAACTTCATCACCATTTTTCCCAACCATGATGATGAATTAATCCCAAAAAACAAAAAACAAACAAACACACCTTATCTCTCCTTTAAACACAAATAACCACTGATTAGTCAACAACACCAACACAAAAAAATCCCTTAACCGAATTAACCGCCAATCAATATCTTGAAACACTAAAAATAATTCCTAAGAGTAAAAGCGTAATTTCCTAAGAGTAAAAGCGTAAGAGGTGTTACAAAGCTCGCAGCTCCAAGCACAAATTGATCAAGAAGATCAAATACCCAATAGCACAGCGGAATAGTAACATGAACCTGAAATAACAAGAAGAAATTATTAGAATCAATTATTGTGTTTAGCAATCAACCAGATAACTAAAACAATCAATTGATAACATAAACTCTAATCAATCAAACAAAAACCCCTGAATTAGGGTTTGATACTATAAACCCTAATTTTGAAGACACCTACAAAGAAACATAGATCAACCAGTTCTAACCAAGAACAACTGATTAACACTCGTTAATCACAACCGAATACCAAGAATAAAAAAAACCCTAATTTTGAGAAACAATAAAAATTGAAACCTCCGATTACCTACCAATTGAATCCCAAATAAAGAAGTTTAACCACACAGATTACATATAACACCAAGATCTACACAGATCTGAACTCCATTTTGAAAACCTCCAAAATATTTTTGAAACCCTAATTACCTTTAAAAAACCGATCGATCGTTGTATCATAGCCAACCTGGCTCTTATACCATACGAAAAATTATACAAAGATCAGCAAAAACAGTTTTGATTTATGAATTCAACCAATCTCCCCACAATCTTTTATTCACAACATCAGACTATCACTTCAAATGTGATATCTGGTTTTAAGTTCAATACAAATGCAAAAGAAAGAATCAGAAACAACTACAAACAATTTCTCAACTTATACAGAGAGAATACGAATACAAAGAGATAAAAGAATGACAACTAACTAAACCCTAATCTATAACGCAGCTTATATAGTAGCGTTGAATGAACTTTGCAATTAAGCTCCTTCCAGTTCTTGAGATTAGCTGAGTTGCATATTATACCCCTGTACATAGAAACAAACACAAACTATATCCAGAACATAACAAAGTAATAATAATATGTTACATGTTAGTCCCTGAACTTAAGAACTGTCACATTAAGAGTCCAAACACCAAAGATGAGATTATTACTTTAAAAAATTTAGTAGACATTCATAACGACTAACTTTTATCATGAGTCTGCTTAAGAGAATTGAATGAAAGTAGACTTCTTTACCTTTTCAACGATATAGGGTACGATTTACTCCAACTTACGATTGAATCTATGTGATTTTTACAAAAACCGCTAAAAATAAACACTAGAGTAGGATGTTGGCGCACATTCATCTCTGCATCAATATAAGTTTCAAGACTTAATTATATTTAACATCTATGACCTTCTTATAACTTATTAATGGGTACCAACACTTGAAAGGTGGTTTAAAGCTTATTTTGAAAATTTATAACTAGTTTTTGCCCTTATATAACACATCTCGAACACCTTTTATTAGCTTAATTTCTTCGTAGTGTCTTAAACTAGTATCCAACACCTTATAGGAAACCATAAGCATTTTACACTTACTTTCATTCTTTTTCTCTTACTTTCAAGCCCTTTGTTTATGAATATAATGACATCTTCATTACCTAATCATTACTCAATCATTGATTTAGACTTATATTCTCTTTGAACTCGTCGCATCCCATAAAAATCATAATGGACTCATTGTTAACCATAACACTCTTTCATGCTCTAATTCTTCATTTTACGACTCATGGCTAACAACACAATATCATGTCTTAACGTACCATTGCTCGATGTATTTCTATTTGTGGCAGAGGTGGTGTTATGTTTATTTCTACATAATTAAATATCCTCACTAACTAAGATATTTCACCTATTCTATCGTTTTCAAAAAAAAACAAAAAAATATGGGCATGTACTTATAATTATCTTGTAACTCATTTATGAACCTTTGAATCTTAAATAATTTCTGAGCTAAATTCTGATAGCATGTCCTATTACTTTTCTATTACTTGCATATCTAATAATATATGTGTCTAAGTCCCCTTTTGTTTATAATTTTCCGAACGATTCATAGAATATTATATGAGATAGAAGGTAGTTTAAGGCTTTCTTTGTTAAAGTCACTGGTGGTAGGAATCGATTTTGTTTAAATGGCATTGCTTATAATAGTGTTCTAACAAAATAAAAAATACTACACGTTTCTTACGAAAAAAAAAACTTTATGTAGTAAAAGCTAAACGTTGATTGCTCTAAAACGATCCCGAATACTACACGCAAACCTAAAAGTCCCTGAAACAAGAATATAATTCTTCCTTAGATAACATAAGTGTCTACTTATTACTTAATATTTCAACTAATCAAAATAAACTTTAGTGAGTAAATATATTATTTTAAATGAAAGTTGAGAGAACTTTCTAAACCTTATTCATTTCTAAAGTGAACATATGTTTGAGACGGATGGAGTACAATTCATTTTCTTACAAAGGGTATTTGAAGTATGTCCCTAAGGCCCAGAATATTAAATCTCTTTCACATATGGGCTGGACCAGGCCAAATATCTTCAAACCGGCCAACAAATATTCAAAAAAAATCCTTCATTTTCGAAATTCAGTTGCACACTTTCATATTTTCATCAAATAAAAAAAAGGGATAATTATTACAATGCCCCAGTTGCCCAATGCGTTTGCTTATCCGACCTGATCTCAGAAAATTCTGATATTAGACCAGGGCAACTCGTACAATTGGGCAGCTTGCATCGGAGGGTGACATGTGTCACGTAGTATTTTTTGGGCAACTATTAGTTGTTAGGCAACCGTATATTGGGCAACTGGTTTTTTTGTCATTTTACATATTATACACTATTTATCTATACCCCTCTCCCCCTCTCTCTCTTTATAACACAAATACCATCTTTATTATCTCTATCTAGCACTTCAGATCTAACACTACCATCACCAATTCAATCTGACACCACCACTACAACTCCCTCCCCACCGGAATCCCTCCATAGCCAAAACCCCATCACCACCGAATCCCCACCATCGTCGTAACCCTCCACCACAGAACCCTACCACCGAGACTAACCACCACCAAGATGTATGGCAGATGTATGGCGTATGTGAAAAGCTTTTGTAAGTTTGGAAGTATGTTGTGTTATCAGAAGATATAGAGTACTTTATGCTATTTATTTATTTGTTTGCATATTCTTTAACTAAGACGTGTGTTTGGAAGTAGGAGCTGTTTCGCCTGATGGATTATACTTAAGAGGTATGCACACATTTTTTATAATTGAATTCAGCATTGTTTGTGACAGGTTATTAGAACTGCTTATTGCCTTTTAGTACAACTTATAAGCAGCTTTTAAATGTCTGGGTTGTTTTAAACTGCTTATATGATAGTTGCAAGTATGTGAAATAAGTTGTTTATTTAAATCAGCTTATTTGGTTTTGAATAAGGTTATCTAACCATTGGCTTGGTGTAGAATAAGTTGTTTTGAATTAGCTTATTTCTAAGAAAAATCTATTAAAAATGTGAATCAATTGTTAATGTAAGCAATGCAATTAAGCCACATACTTGTTTTTGTGAATTTGCAGATGTTCTTAAAAAGTTTGATTCAGTGCGAGGAAGAGGGATGGCTGCAATGTACTCATGGTCTTGTAAGAGGAAATTAGTTCATGTTAATCTGCTATTTTTTTTTCCGGTATTGGAGACAATGTTTGGTAATTTTGTTTAGTTACTTAAAGGATTTAGGAGGCAAAAATACTTAACAATATGAGTAAGAATAAGCAACTCATTAAAACGAGGAGACAGAAGATGCATCATATTCGACTCAACTAGCTCTAATCAGTGAAAACGAACAGACAGAAGATGCATCCAGAGCTGAAGATGGAGGTCTTCTGAAACCCCACATTTTTACTTTGACAGTACCATAGGTAATAAGTTTTTTAAAATAAAGATCCCATAGAGTTATCTTATACTCTTTTTGAATATTGTTTGATTTATACTACTTTTTTCAAGGTTGACGGTGGTTCAAATCTTTCAGTTAAAGTTAGATGGTCACAAAAGATAATGTACAAAGATGGTGAATTCATATTGAGTGTACCTTATAGCTTCCCAGAGTATGTTACCCCTGCTGGAAAGATACTCCCGAAAAGGGAAAAGATAGAACTGAATATTAATTCTTGTCTGAGTACCGATATTATGTACACGACAACTAATCATCCCTTAAAGGTATAACTTAGATTTATTTTTAATTATTAAACATTTGAATCTTACCATTGAAAAGTTTATAATAACCACATGAGATACTTCCTGTACTTCAGGAACGAAAACGAGAACCAGGAAAACTGTCTTTTTTTTATAACTTCGACTAGCGTTTTTGTATCGGTATTTTATCCATTGTAGTGTAGTCAGGGTCTGAAATGTCTGACCCATTTGTTAACTTATTTTTGTTTTTTCTTAATAATGATCCATAAAGAATTCAAAGCTTGAATCTATGGCAGCTGCAATAAGCAAGTAATTTGGATTACACTCCCCCTTACCAAGGGGAAAGGATTATGTAGTTGACTTTAAAGGTCAAACATAGAGCCGGCAATCCTTGCCCACAATCACAAAAACAGTTCGAATGGGCATCTTTTAACAAACTTATGGGTTCCTTTGGGAAGCTTTTTATTTGTGAATGTGTGATAGCGATGTGTGTGAATCCTGACGGTGGACATCTACTTGTGTACGATAGCGATGTGTGTGAAGCCATTTTGAGGGCTCTATTGCTTGGAGAAGATACTCCATTGTATATAACTCAATTTGATTGAAATTAGTTATTCTTGTAAATCAAATGATTGTTTGAAAAATGTAGCATATTGTTTGTTGGTTTTGGTTAAAGTTAGATTTTAAGAGATTGCACGAGAATAATTTTTTTAACAGTTTGGATTCATCGTATTATGATTATTTATCACGAATCATATAAAAAATGAAACTTGATTCCATGGTCATTACTGCAATTGAAGCTATGTTGCATTAGGGTTTGATTACTTCAGCTATTCAGTGAAATCATATCTATATGAGATTAGAATATACTTGTTTATACCTATTACCATATGCATTGACAAGTAACACCACCATTTACCATATACTATGAAAACTTTACATTGTGCAGCTAGCTTGTTAACCAAAATGTTGTCGAACAATGCAGGGGCCATTAAAAACACAAGCTTCGGACTCTCTTGATTAAAAGATCAACAAAAAAGAAATAGATAAGCCACCTGTCATACTTTCCAACTCAAATTACTAATTGTGCTACAAGACATTCATCACTTCAAAAATGTGATGCTGATGTTCAATTGCTATCTATCTGAGTACAACTTCGGTGCCCCAACACAAAGGTCTGGCATGACATAAACTATAGCAAAAAATTGTACATGTAGCAGATTATACCAATCTCATTTACAGTCGGTAAGTTCATCACTAGGTTCAAAATGCATCCTCATTTTTATGCCTCAATAGCTAGTGTTACCATGAAGTATAGGATTAACAGGAGATACAGATAAGTGCAACCTAATTCAAGATCTTTTGTGTGTAACTGATGTTGTCAAGCAACTATAACGGCTAGATCATTTGATGGTGCAGATCAGCAGCCTACTGGGCAAGCTCCACGACCATAGGTTCGTCAAAGAATTTATTGATGCTGACGTCTTCGCTCATTCCCTATTAAAAAAAAGACAAAGTAGTCAATAAATTGCACAACTTATCAACTTAACTAAAGAGTGATTAAGGTGAAAATAAATTCTTAATTAATACAGTCGTACACTATTCCCCCACTTCTAGCTTACAGGGTCCTATAATTTCATTTTCTTGGGAATGATGAACAAATTTGCTACCATGTTAACTGTCACATAAAGAATAATTTGATAGAAGCTACAACGTATTGGCAACATGGGCAGGTCAAGTAAGTTGGGTGTACAGTCAGACTGCGTTGAGTGGTGTTTAGTTAGCCTCAAACAATATTTGTCCAAGATTCCAAATTTTTCCTGTAAATAGGTTGTCAAATATGACAACACAATTTATATCATTCTAAAAAAAACAATTTTTTTTATGAGAGAAATTTGAAAGATTTGATGTATTAGTGTATTACAAATACACTTGGGGCAATTTCAACCCATTTGACCCAATCGACCAATTTCAAATTAAACAATTCTTAATCAGCCCGTTATATGGGTCAAAATTTCCCCTTTAAAAGTATGATCAAATAACTTGAAAATCAGAAGAAAATGGAAAAGCAAAAGATACAGAAGAGAAGTTAAACTCTACCTTTCTACGCCTTGTTTTCACCATGAACTCACGCGCAAGGTTCTGAATTGGTGCAGGCTCAAGTGGCCTTAATACAATTTCTTTGTCCAATGGATCACTAGGCACAATGGCCAGTGATCAAAAGCCGAAAGTGCAAAAGCCTGGCCCTGTGTATGATACCTTAAATCCATCTCAAAACCGAATGATTCAATCACGGGTAGGAATGCCTGAAAATTCATGCGACCATCAAACAAACTACAATATAGATAATCATCACATCAATACCAAGCTCACACAGCTAGAATACTGACCTTGACTATACAGGCTGGGGTTCCTGGTTGAGGAACATCACTAGTAATGTGTCCACGCCTTCAAGACAGAACCGTGAATATAGCAGAAAGACAATCTGCAAGTGTTTGTATCTGAAATGGAAATCAAGGATTAAATTTTTTGACACAACGAAAACCGAGCATATTAAATAAATAAAATATGCCTGAAATTGCTGAACTTTATTAAACACTAGACAGAGCCTAGAAACCTATACTACAATATAAAAATGAACATGTATAATTAAGTTTCAGGGAACTTCTTAGTGTTGTTACTTGTTACCTCCACATACCATGACACCTTCAGCGGCATCAACAATCCACACCACCCCATCAGCAAGCTTTAGAGCAGCCGTCATCTCATCTGAAAAGTTTACATGTCCAGGTGTATCCATAATGTTACACATATAAGACTTGGAATTACAATCCTCAGGAACCAATGACATAGGAACCGCTTTGATAGATATCCTTCTATCATGCTCATCCACCCTTGTATCCGTATACCTCATATGCTTCTCACTATTCTGATCAAAAGTCAAAATATGATGAGTCTGCTCAACCAACATATCCATAAAAACCGTCTTCCCATGCTGCAAATGCCCCACCAACGCAACATTCCTAACCAAAGTCAGATTCGACATAAGCCCCAATAAAAACTGTATAGACACATACGTCGATGAACCATTGCCCATACCAACTGATTCTTTAACACCTTCAGTCACATCATTAACAACTAATCCATTTTCCCTACCAACTGATTCTTTAACACTTGCAACAGATAATAATGGTTGATTGGATTCATTAACTTCTTCACATTTAGCCCACCAATACGCATCCCACAGGTTCTTGGGATTGCACCTTCTAACCACATTTCCAATTTCAGGTTTCAATCCACCAATGAAAAGATCAAGAAAATGTATTTCATCCGAACCCATATCACTCACAAAACTTACGATACCGAACAAAGACTTGAATGCATCGGAATATTCTAGAATAGTACCTTCTTGTTTGAGATTTTTATTAACTGGCATTTCCTCAAACACCTTTTGTGCATTATAATCTTTTTCATCAAATCTTTTCAAAATCACCTCTTTGTAATTCACCCAAGGCAGATTTCCACGAATTATGCTGTGAAGCTGCTTATGCCACTTCAAAGCCATGTCATATAAGTGTATAGAAACGAGATTTACCTTGTTCTCACCAGGGATTTTGTTCAGTTGTTATGTGTTCGTGGAGTCCGGTGGAGGTGGCGTCAGGTGGTGGTGGCGTCGGATGGTGGCGGCGTCGGGTTGTTGGGTGGTTGTGGTGGTGTGAGTTGTGATGGTTTATCTGGAGGAGAGGGTTGTGAGATGGTTTATATGAGTTGGTTTAGTTGAATGTCGTGAGAATAAGGTGTAAAATGACCAAAATATTCAGTTGCTCATGTATTGGTTGCCCAAAAATAAAAAGTTTCACAAAAAACAATACCTTTCATGTATATCGTACCAACAATTGATGCTGTACTTTGGTCAGATACATGGCAACCCGTAGTTGGCTATATTCGAGTTGCTAAGTTGCCCTGGTCTAATATCAGAATTTTCTGAGATCGGATCGGATAAGCAAACGCATTGGGCAACAGGGGCATATTAGTAATTATCCCTAAAAAAATGCATTGAATCAGTATTCACTCATAATATCAAAATGATACACGAACTGTTACTATCACTCTTAGGTTACACCGGAGACCTAATCATCGACGTCCGAGAATGTCACAATGATGTCATATCCGATGAATGTACGTTCAAGCTTGCTCCTGATATCTCATTTATTTCACCCTAAGAGAGGTATTTGATATATTATTTAACATTTATACCTTAGATAAATGAGAAATATATTATGCATGTGCATATTCTAAGAGCGTCACGAAATTTTTGTATTACATAATTTAGAGTTTAATACTAACCGTATATAATTTCCAAACTTTAATAAAGAGTGCATATTCTGTCCGCCACTTTTCCCGTGCGAGATATCAAGGGCTATTTAATATATTTGTTAGGTAGTGTTTGGCGATGAGCTCTTTATCGTGTTTGGAATATTATGCTTGTTTGGTAACAAATGTTTTAAGTTTGGATTTTGTTTAACCGCTCACATTTGAAATGCTAATAAAAAAACGTTTAGCTTTTTCGTCATTTTACTAAAGGGCTTGTGTCTTAATGGTATCCCATGTTGTGTGAGAAGCTCCTTAATCAAATAGTTGTGGGTTCAAGTCCTACTTAAAACATGTGAGATAGATTTGTGGTGTAAACATAGAAAACTCATAACTGCTATTAGCTACTACCTAAGGTTCACTCAATTCTGTGCTTCTTTGAATCAATTCTATTACTAAATCTTGATATTCCCGAGAGTATTTCTTTCCATTCACGATCAAGATGCCTTAGTTCCCATATATAGCCATATAGCTTCCTTTTCCATTTAGCCTTTTTGCATTTTAGCTCGGCTTAATGGCATCAAACTTCCTTTCAACATTTAGAAAGACTCTTCGAATTAGTGGTATTGCATGTTTGTGTAGTCTGCAACTCAGTTTTTTGGTATCAGTCGACATCAGTCATGTGTACTCTATGGCATGTTCCCCTATAGCATATATTATTCTTCATGGCACATGTCTTAGTATTTTTTTTGGATAGTATTGTGATGTGCTCCATAACTACTCAAGAAAATATCGTTCACCAACAAGAGATGTAAGAGAAACTTGTCGATCCCCACACCGAATCTTAAGACAAACACTACCTGACCACCAACATAAATAGGAAACCACAACACCTACATTGAACAAACTATCACTGCACCTCACACGTACGAACTAGGATCACACACCCAACACTCCAAATATATCTTTTCATTCGAAACTTTCAAATATTTGACGACTCCCACTGTCGAAGATGTGAAGAAGGTTGAGTCTTCACATCTTACTCCGACTCAACCTTCTTCACATCTTCGACAGCTGGGGCTGTCGTTGCTGATTCCTCTGCTGGAGATGAACGTATGGAAACTAACAAACCGTCTTCGATAGTAGTCAAACGAGCCCCTTTCTCGGGTTCCATAACTTCCTCAAAAAATTTCAAACTTGGTGAATCTGAATGGGTCTCCAGCGCTGTTTCTTAATATTGTTTGCATTTAAGCGCTCCTTCTTGATATTGTTTGGATTCTTAAATTTGATCGTATTTGTGACAACCCGTAATTTCAGGTCATTTTCCAAACCTCGACAAGTAACTATTCATCATTTACTATTCATCAAGCACTATTCATCATTTACTATTCACCAATCACTATTCATCATTTTTGAAGTCAGTTTGAGACTTTGAGAAGTTTTCAAAAAATTTACTATTTACGAAACACTATTCATTCCCGGAGGGAAATCACTATTCATGGTTATCATTCATCATTACGTAAACTAGGTTTACGGGTATTCAAATGCGCGTAACCATTATGGTTTAGCTGCGTATTCATGCATCATCAGTAAGGACACATCATATAGACTAGAGTAGTCTACATATCATCAGTAACATCATCATCATATTAGGTCATGCACGGGTTTGTGTGATTTTCATTAACGTATGTTTAATTATTTTATAAACGTACCACTCAGTCATTGCTACGAATAAAACACCCGACAATGATCATAATACATTTTCAAACTCATTATAATAATATAGAAATTTCATTATTTATTTACCCGGTGTTTTTATATCGTTTGCTATATTTCTCGTTAAAAGCTTATAACACCGTCGGTTTGCGAAATTTCAACCCGATAATTATTCTAACACCCGATTCTTGCAAGGAATATGATTTTACAATTTTTACAACTTCGTCATATTTTATTCTAACTCGTCAAGATTTATTTCTAGTTAACTCGGTACCCGATAACACCTAATGTATATACAAACTAAACTAACACATGCATAAGTGGGAGACAAGAGCTTTAATTAGCCACTTATCTCTTTTTTTTCTTCCATGTGCCGCCGCCCCCCCCCCCCCCCCCTCCCCCCTAACACCCCTAATCTTCCATTTTCACTTGATTGCTAAGGACTATCATTAATGTTTCAAGTACATATGTCCTTGATATAATTTCACTAACACATACACTCCACTAATAAACTAGCTAAATATCAAACTATCTCATCTCTTTTCTTCTCCATTTGGATCGGCCAAGGCAAGAACACAAGGAGGAATCTATAAATTTTTCAAGAACAAGTGTTAATCTAGTCTCATTTATGCTCCTAGTTAGGATTTTGAAATAAAAATCCCTAGGTTACTTACACATTTACTTCCAAAAATCATCAAATCATCAAGTAAGTTGCAAGTAAACTTTTCTACTCTTTTATACTTCCATTTGATATATTTTGTTGTTCTAGTAACTAATCAAGCAAGTATATACATGTTAATCATACCACTTGATACTCATTTTCACTATAAACATAGATCTATGGATTTTTAGTTGTATCCTCATGAAATCCACTATTTTTGGAGATGTTTAGGACCCCATGAAACCCTAAGAAGGTGTATGGTAGGATTAGATTAGTTGTGGTGTTGATTGAATGTGTTTTGAACAAGCCTTGAACCATAAAAGTTATTATTTCAAACAATAAAAAAAAGTGCTGTCCCTTTTTGTGAAAACTGGAAATCTCAGTAGACATTTAACTAGTTTGGCCTTCATATTCAGAAAATACTTTTAAAAACAAAACCGTGGCCGCTTGAATGAGTAAAAACCGACTTATGACGAGAAAGTTATGATTTTTCTAAGTTTGGCGACGAAAAAACTAATTTCTGAAAATTTGCGTGCTGTTTGCCAAGATTCAACAAACAAAACGAGGCGTTAGACGTGATCTAGACGACCCGATCTACTGAAATTATGTTAGCTCATGCTAATACGAAGCCGTGGATATAAAGAACGTAGAAAACGAGCTCATAACGACAAAGATATACGCGTTTGAAACCCGACAACTTCAATATATATTTTCAGCTTTCTAATAAGGAAAATATTACTAAGTTAAAAACAGTTTTTGCAATACACTATATTGAGAGCCGTATTTCTTATCAATCGAGACCCGTATGGTTAAAAGTTAAACAATACGTCTTCAAGACATCGTTACAAGGTTTTCAAAGACACCGAACCTATTCACTAACACTTAACGAGCACACATTTATGACTAGTTTTGCAAGGTCATTTGGTTATATTTTTACAAGTTATGAAAAATGTTCATTTACGACGAAAACACAATATTCACCGATAAATTATCAAACGACGATCGTGGGATATCGTTGCAACACATTTACACGAAAAGTGTTTATTAACTTAACGAGACGTCAAAAATGTATTTTTCGACGATAAACAATTATTTCCAAAATTCCCGAGTGGTATCGATAACATACGTATTTGCATGTGTTGCGTAAATTCATTGCTTACATTAGATACATCATTCATAATAGGTTGCGGTTAGAGACCGAGCCACATTTCATCATATCCACTATTGTCATTGTGCTATCGCATCAGGTGAGTTTTCATAGCCCCGTTTTCAATTGATTACTTAATTTCTAAACTCTCGGGGGAGAATACATTGCACCATTTTTACATACGGACCAAAGTATCAAAATTCATTTACATTGCTTAAGTTACATCATTGCCCAGATTAAAGTCCCCTTTATTATCATGAACCGTTAATTATGGAAATATTAGAGTGTCTGGCAAAGCACTCGGTTTGGGGTTGGTAGCTCCAACTGGTCATACGAACGCATTTCATTTTAATCATATTAGAGTGTCTGGCAAAGCACTCGGTTTGGGGCATTTCATTCAGTCTAGCTTCGGGGTCATGAGCTTAAGAGCTAATGTATTATTTTTGTGGCATTTATGTCATACACCTCATACTTTTGGTTACCGTAGGAACAATTCATTTACATAAACCTATGATCTCACCAACATTTTTGTTGACCATTTTTAGCAATGTATTTTCAGGTAATTAAGGTATGCGCATCATGGCCTGCATATGGACCTATTTTGGAGTCGCGGTGACGACGCGTCTCACTTATCTTTTATGCACTTATTATCGTTTGATTTGTATAAACTTATTTCCGCAACGTGAAACATCTTTTGTGACCTAACTTTTGTAACTCTGAATGTTTTTAATTAATCAAACGATGTATTTTCAAAACGACACTTTAGGTCGTTCAATATAACTGTAACTGTGGTGCTATGGTCAGTCACACCCTCAAGTGTTCCATTCCGCTGCAAGTCACCAAATTTGGGGGTGTGACAGATTGGTACCAGAGCAAAGGTTATAGCGGACTAGGTTGTCCATAATACCCTAGACTATAACTACACCATCAAAGCATCTTATCATTTCATCATAAGTGCATATTCATTTTACATAAGGTTTCATACATACATTATGTTAGTTATTTACTTTCATTTCATGTCGATTGTCGCAGAGATGTCTTCAAACACACATCCCATTGTCATTTCATCTGATTCTGACAAAAGACGAGGTTTTATCACCACCCACCATTGTGCTAGAGTCAGTTACTTCATCACCACCCACTATCATCCTATCCTCAGTGGAGCCTACTCCATAGTCATCACCTATGTTATCTGAGGCTGACACCGAACACTTTGAGGAGGGCGAGGTGGCACCTACCCCACCTTTCTCACCTGTGATCCGTCGTGGTCCCAGAGTTATTCCAGTTATTTAGCCAGAGGAGTTCATACCTATTGGTCGGGTTTACCGACTATATCCAGATGGACCGCGCATGAAGCGCACTGCTGCTAAGCGGGTTCATCGTCTTACTATCAGATCACCAGCTGCTTTTGCACCATTACCATCATCCTCACCATCACCATCCCTACCACCTCTACCACCACTATCCCCAGCCTTACCATCATTATCACCATCTGAGACACCATCAGCACCACTTCATCCTAGAGACCCTACTCCTATGTCCGATTTACCGCTCAAGAAGCGGGCACGACTTGACATCCCATCACCAGCCACTACAGAGACTACAGAGATAGCAGAGACTGCACAACCTCGCAGGTTTGAGATTGGCGAGAGTTCTAGAGCAGCATCAGCCAGACAATCTACTATTTCAGCATTGGAGGCCCGAGTGGATCAGCACCAGGGACAGGTTGAGAGGGCATTGGGTCAGCTAGCAGAGATACCAGTGAGCCGAGTCGAAGCTATGGAGGAGCAGATTGAGGGACTAGTTTTGGGCAGAGTTTCTATTGATGTTTAATATCAGGGCTTAGAGGCCAGGCAGCAGGAGAGTTCTGAGCGCATCACCCAGTTGAGACAGGAGATGCCGGAGTTATTTGACAGGGCACAGATGTCTCAGGAGGAGCATCACCGTCAGGAAGGAGAGTTAGCTACAGCTCATGCTAGGATTTCTGCTTCAGAGAGCAGGGAGGCCGATCTTCAGCTCCGAGTTCAGCATTTGGAGGAGATTGTAGTTGCTATGGACATAGAGATCCGCCGGCTTAGAGGTGGATCAGGTGGAGCACCAGGAGGTGCTTAGTGTTAGACTTTTATCATGTAGCTTGTACTATTAGTATCCTAGTCCCGGGGTGTGGGACATAGTTTAAAGAACTTGTATGTCTTTTGGTTGTTGTACAAACAAATGTAGCAAGTTTGACTCTACTATGCAGGAATAGTTGTGCTATTTATGATATCGGCCTACGTTGACCGAAATTTTCATGTATTATATTCATGTGCGTTGTGATTATATTTATGATATTTCGTGGTTGTTCTCGTTGTGATTTCATTGTATTTATACATGATGTGGTTGTATTTATACACGCTGTGGTTATATGTACATGTTGTGGTTGTATATACATGTTGTGGTTGTATATATTGTGCATGATGATCGTTTCTATTGTGAGTTCTCATTGTTGTTACCTTTTGTGATTATGAAGAGTCATGCCGCCCAAAAGAGCTACTACATCTATGACACCCACTGATATCAGGAAGCTTGTTGCCGACAGTATTGAGGCAGCACTAGTAGCTAAAAGAGCAGCCGTAGCTGCTGCTGCTGAAGCCGCTTCTCGGGCAGAAACAGAAGAAGCTGGAGGATGAGATACTAATGGTCGTAAATGTACTTACAAAGACTTCAAGAGTGGTGATCCTGTAAAATTTATGGGCACTGAAGGAGCCACTGCCATGATCCGGTGGTTTGAAAAGACAGAATCTGTATTCCTGCTATGCAACTATCCCGAGGACAGCAAGGTAAAGTTTGCAACCAGTATACTCATTGACGAAGCTATGTCGTGGTGGAATTCTTATGCCCAGCCGATTGGTATGGAAAATGTTCACAAGCTCTCATGGGATGAATTCAAGAAATTATTGTCTAAGAAGTTTTGTCCACGCACGGAAGTGAAAAAGTTGGAAACAGAATTTTATGAGTTAGTGACTAAGGGTAATGAGATTGAAGCATACATCAGAAGATTTCAGGAGTTGGCTGCATTGTGTCCAACTATGGTTCTAGACAACGAAAAGTTGTTAGAAAATTTCATTGGTGGTTTACCATCCAGCATTCAGGGGGATGTAATTTCTTTTGACCCACAAACACTGGACGAGGCTGTCAGAATATCTCAGAAGCTTATGGCTCAGGTAGTGAAGAAAGGGACGACTGCAAACAATAACAAAAGCAACACCAACAATAACCGTAACTTCAACAACATCTCCAACAACTACCAAAACAACAACAACTATAACAACAACCGAAACCGTTCCAACAATAACAACAACAACAAAAGAAAGTGGGACAATAACCAAGGTGGCAATGCTACTCAACCACCACCAAGAGGCAAGAAGTTGCAAAGGCCTATGCTGCAGGCCCAGCTGAAAAGAGAGGTTACAATGGTACCTTACCCAAGTGCAACAAATGCCAAACTCATCATAACCCTGGAAACTGTCCTAATCCTTGTGGGAACTGTAAGAAGGTTGGTCATTCGACCAGGGATTGCAAGGCTCCGATTGTGGTTGATGATCAGAGACCCCCATTGACATGTTTTGGTTGTGGAGAAAGAGGACATTTCAAGAATGAATGCCCAAAAAGAAAGAATCAAGGAAACAGGAACCAAGGTGGAACAGCTAGAGGCAGAGTGTATGTGATAGGAGGTGAAGATGTCAAGGAGGACCCGAATGTTGTCACGGGTACGTTCCTCATCAATAATCGTTATGCATCCATTTTATTTGATTCAGGAGCCGATAGAAGTTTTGTTTCTACTGCATTTGCACCTTTACTTAATATCGAACCAACCACACTAGACACTCCTTACCACATCGAACTAGCTAACGGTAGTTTAGTTGGCACAAACACCATCATTCGTGGTTGCACTCTCAATTTTATTAATCACCCATTCAATATGGACCTCATGCCTGTAGAACTTGGAAGTTTTGATGTCATAATCGGTATGGATTGGTTATCCCGACATCAGGAAAGGATCCTTTGTGACGAAAAGGTTGTTCATCTTCCTTACGACGGCGAAACCTTGATCGTTCGTGGTGAACGAAGTGGGACTAGACTTAGTATCATCTCATGCATCAAAACAGAGAAATACATAAAGAAGGGTTGTTATGCTTTCTTGGCATATATCACAGAGAAGAAGTCGGATGATAAACGACTTGAAGATGTACCAACTGTTAAATATTTTACAGAAGTCTTTCCCGAAGACTTGCCTGGACTTCCACCTACTCGCCAAGTAGAATTTCAGATTGACTTAGTGCCAGGAGCTGCACCAGTCGCAAGAGCACCTTACCGACTAGCGCCATCAGAAATGCAAGAGTTGTCTAACCAATTGCAAGAGCTCTTAGACAAAGGATTCATTAGGCCGAGTTCCTCACCTTGGGGAGCACCGGTCTTGTTTGTGAAGAAGAAAGATGGATCTTTCAGGATGTGCATAGACTATCGAGAGCTGAACAAGTTAACGGTGAAGAATCGTTACCCACTACCCAGAATCGATGACTTGTTTGATCAGTTGCAAGGCTCTAGTTTCTACTCAAAAATTGATTTAAGATCAGGTTACCATCAGCTCAGAGTTCGGGAGGGAGATATCCCGAAGACAGCATTCAGAACACGTTATTTTCATTATGAGTTTTAAGTAATGCCGTTCGGATTAACCAATGCACCAGCAGTATTCATGGATCTCATGAATAGAGTTTGCAAGCCATGTCTAGATAAATTTGTGATTGTATTCATCGACGAGTTCTTGATTTACTCGAAGAGCGAAGAAGAGCACAGAGAGCACCTCAAGACGATCTTAGGGCTACTCAAGCAGGATAAATTGTATGCAAAATTTTCAAAGTGTGATTTTTGGATCCGAAGAGTACAATTTCTTGGTCACGTCATTGATAGTCAAGGATTACAAGTCGACCCTGCAAAGATCGAGGCTGTTAAAGATTGGGCAACACCCAAGACTCCAACAGAGATTCGTCAATTCTTAGGACTTGCCGGATATTATAGAAGGTTCATTGAAGAGTTTTATAAGATAGCTAAATCGTTGACCAAGTTGACACAGAAGAACCAGAAGTACGAGTGGGGAGAAAAACAAGAGTCCGCTTTTCAGTTATTGAAGCAGAAGCTTTGTAGTGCACCAATTTTGGCATTACCCGAAGGGATTGAAAACTTCGTGGTATATTGTGATGCTTCACATAAAGGACTTGGAGCCGTGCTAATGCAAAACGAGAAGGTGATAGCTTATGCATCTCGTCAGCTTAAGAAGCATGAGAAGAACTACACTACTCACGACTTAGAGTTGGGTGCCGTGGTTTTCGCCCTCAAGATTTGGAGGCACTATCTTTACGGAACTAAGGGTGTAGTATTTACCGACCACAAAAGTTTACAATACATACTTGATCAGAAAGAACTCAACATGAGGCAGTGTCGTTGGTTGGAACTGCTTAGTGATTACAATTGTGAGATTCGATATCACCCAGGGAAGGCTAATGTTGTAGCAGATGCCCTTAGCCAGAAAGAAAGACTCAAGCCTTTGAGAGTCAGATCATTGGGAATGACGATCATTTCACCTTTACCGTCAAAAATCCTCGAGGCTCAGGTAGAAGCACTCAAAGAAGAAAACCGACCCAGTGAGAAAATCGATAAAATGCCAGAGAACGTCAATGGCTTTGTAAGAAGAGCAGACAGAATATTATGCTTCAAGGATAGAAGCTGGATACCTCTCTACGGTGGAACACGAGAGTTGATTATGCACGAGTCGCACAAGTCAAAGTACTCAATTCACCCAGGTTCTGATAAGATGTATCAGGATCTCAAAAGACTTTATTAGTAGCCGAATATGAATGCAGAAATAGCTACGTACGTCAGCAAATGTCTTACATGTGCTAAAGTAAAAGCCGAATACCAGAAACCATCAGGATTGCTTCAGCAACCAGAAATTCCCCAGTGGAAGTGGGAACGCATTACAATGGACTTTGTCACCAAACTTCCCAAAACATCAGGCGGTTTCGATGCTATTTGGGTAATCGTTGATCGTCTCACTAAATCAGCCCATTTCATTCCAATCAGAGAGAATTATTCTATGGATCAGCTTACGAGACTTTACGTCAAGGAAATAGTCTCAAAGCACGGTGCACCAGTTTCCATCATTTCCGACAGAGATAGTCGATTCACTTCGAACTATTGGGAGTCATTACAAGATTCATTTGGAACCAAATTAGACATGAGCACTGCCTATCATCCTCAGACCGATGGTCAGAGTGAGAAAACGATTCAAACGTTGGAAGACATGCTCAGGGCATGTGTGATAGACTTTGGAAATGGTTGGGCTAACCATTTACCATTGATCGAGTTCTCTTACAACAATAGTTATCACACGAGCATAAAGGCAGCACCATTCAAGGCACTCTATGGTCGCAAGTGCCGGTCCCCTGTTTGTTGGGCCGAGGTTGGCGATGCACAACTTACTGGTCCAGAGATGGTTCGCGAAACAATAGAAAAGATAATTCAGATCCGAGAAAGACTCCGCACAGCCAGAAGCCGACAGAAAAGTTACGCTGACATTAGACGCAAACCATTAGAATTCCAGGTTGGAGACAAGGTCATGTTGAAAGTCTCGCCTTGGAAAGGCGCGATACGATTCAGAAAATGAGGAAAGTTGAACCCGAGATACATTGGGCCATTTAGAATTCTGGAAAGGATTGGTCCCGTGGCATACAGACTTGAGCTTCCGTCAGAGCTCAGCAGCGTCCATAACACCTTCCATGTTTCAAACCTCAGGAAATGTCTTTCAGATGAATCGCTTGTAATTCTATTAGACAAAATTCAACTCGACGATAAGCTCAATTTCGTTGAGGAGCCCGCAGAAATCATGGACCGTGAGGTCAAACAGTTGAAACAGAGCAGAATTCCTATCGTGAAAGTTCGCTGGAATTCTCGAAGAGGTCCCGAGTTTACTTGGGAGCGGGAAGACCAGATGCGTCTCAAGTACCCACATCTTTTCACCGAGTCCACTCCAGAGACCAACACCAACTGAATTCAGGGACTGAATTCCTTTTTGGGTGGGCGACTGTGACAACCCGTAATTTCAGGTCATTTTCCAAACCTCGACAAGTTACTATTCATCAATCACTATTTATCATTTACTATTCACCAATCACTATTCATCATTTTTGAAGTCAGTTTGAGACTTTGAGAAGTTTTCAAAAATTTTACTATTCATGAAACACTATTTATTCCCGGAGGGAAATCACTATTCATGGTTATCATTCATCATTACGTAAACTAGGTTTACGGGTATTCAAATGCGCGTAACCATTATGGTTTAGCTGCGTATTCATGCATCATCAGTAAGGACACATCATATAGACTAGAGTATTCTACATATCATCAGTAACATCATCATCATATTAGGTCATGCACGGGTTTGTGTGATTTTCATTAACGTATGTTTAATTATTTTATAAACGTACCACTCAGTCATTGCTACGAATAAAACACCCGACACTCCCGATAATGATCATAATACATTTTCAAACTCATTATAATAATATAGAAATTTTATTATTTATTTACCCGGTGTTTTTAAATCGTTTGCTATATTTCTCGTTAAAAGCTTATAACACCGTCGGTTTGCGAAATTTCAACCCGATAATTATTCTAACACCCGATTCTTGCAAGGAATATGATTTTACAATTTTTACAACTTCTTCATATTTTATTCCAATTCGTCAAGATTTATTTCTAGTTAACTCGGTACCCGATAACGCCTAATGTATATACAAACTAAACTAACACATGCATAAGTGGGAGACAAGAGCTTTAATTAGCCACTTATCTCTTTTTTTTCTTCCATGTGCCGCCCCCCCCCCCTATAACACCCTAATCTTCTATTTTCACTTGATTGCTAAGGACTATCATTAATGTTTCAAGTACATATGTCCTTGATTTAATTTTGTTAGAGTTAAATGGAAAAAACTATTAACGTGTATGTCTAGATTCGAACACGGGACCGAGGGATTGCATACTTTACGTTTGATGATCAAGTAAATAATTAATGTATGTATTTATTATATGTATTAATTATTTGGACACGAAATGATACATAACGAACGTTATGTAATTAACGGTGTTGACTAACGACCGTTAAGGAATAGTTAAAGGACTATTAGTGAAATTGGGGCATGGAAGAATCTAGAAATCTTGGAGCACACTCCATGGCCGGTCGACATTAGGGATTCCAAATCCTAATCGGTTAGCTTCTTGCCAAGTAATCCCAACACTATATATATATTCAATTGTAAGGGTAATGTGGTTTTTGGTACACTTGTGCATACACTATAACCTTTAATTGTTTTATTCTTCTTGTATTCCTAAAAGTGGTCGACAACTTTTCTAAAGTGTCGAACATTGTTTTTTAATTAACAAAGTGTTTTGGTTAATTAAGTGTCTAATCACTAGCATCATTGTTAGGAACACGTTTTAATTATTTACAAGTCTTGTTCATTTATAATGTTGCACGTTTATTAGGACTATATTGTTTGTAATTTTGGACCGGTCCATTAGTAGTCCATGGACCGGTCACATGAGGTTAAATATTCTAGTCACATGCAAAGGGAATATTCCTAGAATGATTCCCCCTCCCATTGCCTATAAATACAAGGCAAGGGATTCATTTTCATTGTTGGTTTTCTTATGTAAGTGCGGAAGCTCTGCTAGTGTGTGAATCGAATGAATTGAAAACCTTCCATCTTATTCTTCTCATCTTATTTCTCTTATTTAGCTTATCGTATTTAGTTTATTACATTTCCATACGTAGCTTAATATCTAAGATAAGTAGTAGATCGTATGTTGTTTAAGTCATTATCGAGTGTGTTGTTGAGATTATTATCGTGACCTACAAGTGGTATCATACGCCAAAGGTAGTTAAGTGTCGTGTTTTAAGAAGTAGATCTAATCGTATTTACATTTGGTTTTTATAGTTTACGTAAGTTTTTGTAGTTCGTTTGCGTCAAAAGTGTGAAAACAAGTGAGTTTTGCAAATCGTTGTTTAAATCCTTTTCATTAAATCTTCGTTTTTTCATGTTAACGTGGTAAAATTTGGTGCAAATTCGTTGTTTTAATTGTTAATAATCATTAGATTTACGTTTTTCATCATACTACAACGTTCTGGGTTAAAATTCGAAGAAGAAGGGTTTCTCGCAATTGGTCTGCAACAATTCAAGGGTTTCTCGCATTTGGTAACAAGGGTTTCTCGGAATTGCTAGCGTCAGGGTTTCTCGCAATTGGACTGGTTTAAGGATTTCTCGCAATTCATCAGATTCTTCGGATTTGGTACTCGGTGTTTCCTTCTTTGTAAAAGTTGTGAAACTACCTCGACTCGGAATTATTCTCATCTTTTGTATAAAAGTTTGAGAACGTGATCGAAATTGTAATTTTGAAAATCTTTCGAAATTGCTTGATCTTTCGCAATTCAGAGTTATCTCTCGCAATTGCTAAGTTCTATCGCAATTGACATTGTTTCTCGCAATTACAATTTTCTATCGCATTTGGAGAAATCTCTCGGAATTACTCAAGTTTCTCGCAATTGGGCAAACTCTATCGCAATTCAGAATCTCTTGCAATTCAAACAGTGTTTCTCGCAATTGGACTAAGAACATTAAGTAAACTTAAAAATCAAACATCATAAATCTTAAAACACATCTTAATTATCTAAAGATCCAACAAAATGTCTCAACCACCTCACTTCAATTACTACTACCAGCTACAGCAACATCCACAACAACAACAGCAATTTCACCCTCAGTATCAACAACAACAAGCATTCGTACAACAACATCAATTTCTCTCTCCACCACAAGTGTCCCCACAACAGATCATGCAACAGAATCAACAACTGCAGAATTATTCTTCCTACTCCAGAGAACCTCATTGGTTTAACAAAATGTGTGAGGCAATTAGTAGTCAGCAATCACGTCATGAAGCTGGAAGTCAAGAAACTCCACCAATGTTAACTCCAGGTAACTACGTGCAATGGGCTAGTAGATTCCTCAGATTTGTTGAACTGAAAAAACCCCATGGTCAATATCTCAAGAAGGTCATTGAAGAAGGACCCTATCCTATTCCAGCTACTGTGGTTCCAGCAACTACAGAGAGAGAAGAAACATCCACACCCACTCCGGTTGCAAACTACACAACAGAGCAAACATTACAACAAGAAGCAAACCAATTGGCTATGTCTTTCATACTTCAAGGGATTCCCAATCCTATCTATCGAAGTATTGATGCTCAAAAGACAGCCAAAGATATGTGGGAACATGTTCATCTTCTCATGGAAGGAACAGAGTTAAACCAAGAAGATCTTGAGTCCAAGTTATATATGGAGTACACTCACTTCATCATGGAACCAGGGGAGACCATTGAATCTTACTACCACCGTTTCACCAACATTATCAATGACCTTGATCGTCATGATATAAAGTTACCAAAGATTGCTGTTAACTCCAAATTCCTTGGATGTCTTGGTCCTGAATGGCAAAAATATGCAACTTTTGTTCGACAGACAAAGAAAATTGGTGATGTCAAATATGGACTAATGTATGATTACCTCAGACAACATCAATCAGAAGTGGATAAAGAAATTGCAGCACGAGGAGGTTTCACACCAGCACCAACATCAAACTCACTTGCTCTCGTTGCTCAATCTAACTTCTCTTTACCACACCAGGAATTTGGCCACTCATCGTTTCAACCAAGTCATCCACCCCAACCACATAATCAAATCATTCCTTATGAAGCACCACAACAATACTCTGACAACCAGCTGGTTCCATACAACAACACCGATTCAATGCTGTACTCAAATGCAGATTTTGATGAAGAAGAGGATGCTTTCAATTCACTTAATGAAGCATTTGGATTGATTGCTAACGCATTTGGCAGATTCACCAAATCCAACAACCGTCTTCGTTCATCTTCAAATACCAGGAATCAGGCAGTTGTTCATGATGGCAGAGTTGAAATTCAAAACAGGTCTTCAGGCAGATATGGTTCGGGAAATCGTGGATATGGTACACAAAGGGTTCAGTCAGGAGGAAATAGATTCAGAGGGGCAAACAGATACAGTATGGGGAATGTTCAGAGAGGAAATTCGAATGTTGGGAATGGTCAGAAAGGAATTGCTAATACGTCTATCACATGCTATAATTGTGGGGGGAACGGTCACATGGCAAATGCTTGTCCGAAGCCAAGAACAATGGGCAGTGCTTATCACAAAGAGGCTCTTCTGATGGCACTCAAAGATGAAAAGGCTGCTGGAAGGTTGACTCAGAATGATCAAAGTTTTATGGCTAATGTGGAATCAGATGATGAAATGGAAGATTTAGAGGCAAATGCTGCAGTCATGCTTATGGCTAATATGCAAGAAATGAACATCTCCGAGTCAGGCCCAGTATATGATACTGATGGTCTTTCTCAGGTACCTGATCCTACATGTCTCATCCATGAAATTGCTTTACCAGCCGCATCTTCATCTACAAATGAAACGTTTAATCAACATGATTCATTCTCATCACCATTCGATGATCCAATCAACACGGTTGTATCATTTGATGATGATAATACCGTTGTTTCATTTGATGATCCTATTGATGATGACAATTGTGATCATCTTGATCAAACAGATCCTTTGACTGATCAAGATTCGGAACTACAGGCCTTGTTAATGACCACCCAGTCACAAATAGAAAAATGCAATGACATCAATCAGAAGCTCAAAGATAAAATTGCATTGTTAACAAAGGATAATGAGTGCTACCAACAACAACTTTCGGGATATCTTAAACAAGATAAACGTGAAAAAGGTTTTGAAATAGCTTTTCAACAAGAATACGTAAAAGTTCAAAATCTAGAAAGTCAAGTTCGTGAGCTAACTGTAGCCAAAGCTGAGCTTCTCTCTCAAAAAGAAAAGGATCAATTTGAATTCAAAAAACAAATTGATGCTTTAAATTCTGAGTTGTTAAAAACTCAATCTGAGTTTTCTGCATCTCAGAAGGATCTTCTTGAAGAAAAGCAGGCCACTAGGAAACGTGTTGACTCCTATCTTGATCAAATTCTGGATTTGGAAACCAAACTTAAAGAATTTCAAAACGTTGTGTATAAAACGGGTAATTCTGTAACGCAAATTCAAAAAAATGTTGTGAAACCGAGTTCTAAAGGAGTAAGTTTTGCACTTGGAAGTGACACACCCCGTAATTTACACAAAGCACTCAAAGACAATCCTAAGTTGTACAATGCAACATTTCTGTTAGATGATACCTTTCAACGTGTTGTTATGTACTCTGTTGATGAAGAAACTGATTTTCTTGCAAATAAGATTGAGGGTCGATCAGATTCACAAACAAAATTTTCAACGATACATTATGATTATAATGCATGACCTCATTTGAGCAAATCATTTGTCCCTCCTAAGGACCATCCAGAACAAACCTTAACATACACAAACATAAGTGCTCCTTCGTCTTCAACTTCTGATCCCACGACTGCTGTCCATTTCAAAGATTGTCTGACAGAGGATCTTGCTGATCCACAAATGCCTCCAAAATGTCGGGTTCTTCGATATTTTCAGACATTTATGGACGACATTTCTCGTTTGGAGAGTGAAATTGAGTTTAGTTCTCAAATTCCTATCTCATCTTTTCTTTCTCCTGTTCAAAAAGAAAAGAAAGAGATTCTTCAAAAGAAAATTCTTCCTCATGTCAGAAATCTGAAGAAATGCGCAACAAAATGGGAAGAGGAGTTACAAACGGAAGTAGCATCTATGCAAACCATTTTCAAAGCTAAAGATGACAAGATTCAACGTCAAAAACTTCAAAGGAAATTTTTAGCAAAAGAAAATGATCGACTCTTGGAAAAAGTTTTGTGTTATGACGTGGTGTCTGTGATTATGAATTCGCTCTATGAATCTGGTAATGCTTTGCTTGTGAATGATCATGCTGTGGATAGTAAGTTGTTGCGTATGGAGATTGATAATCTGATACATGAGAATGAGATTCTTCGACAGATCAATAATGATGTGGAAAACAAAGCTTTTAATCTTCAAAAACGGCTTGACTGGTGTCAAAAACAGAGTGTGGAATTTGAACTTAAATTTCAACATCTTTTAGCGTCTTTATCATTTCAAAACAGTCATGTTCCTGCAAAGTTTAAGGAAACAAAAGCTTTCTTAAGAATTAAATTGTTTGAAAATGAAAAAGAACTTGATGAAATTCTTCAAAACAGAAATGACACAGTCCGCCTAAACAGAAAATTGGATTCACAGAATCAAGAGTTCCAACACATCATTATTGATTTGAAGAAGAAAATCAGAGTTTTAGACACCGGCAAAACAAACACTCATAAGATTGCCCCAGGGATGTATGTAGTGACCAAAGAACCTACCCAAGCATCTGATGTAACCACTAATTCAGCTACTTGTACTTCCACAGGACTAGAAATCACACCTAAGGTCAGCCATTCCAAGACTCACAAGAAACAGAGGAAGAATAGAGTCAAGAAACCTAGGATGAAGTTATCTCAGTCTGAAGAAGTTCCAGTTAGTAGTTTGAATAAGACAAATGTAACATCAGGAATAGAATTACACTTATCTGAGTCTAGTTCTAAGATTGATGTAACAACTGATGAATCTTTAAATGTTAATGAAGATGTTTTGGTTGATGCTACTTGTGTTTTTTGTCGTAATAGCATACTATCTGGTGATCATACAAAATGTGTTGCTAAAACTCTGCTGACTAAGAGAAAGAAACGAACTAGTGGCGCTTCCTCTAGGCTTAAAACCAGTGAAAAGTCCATTTTAGGAATGCCCCCACTAGATGTTTCTGAGGAGAAAATAGAAAAGCCCAAATCCAAGACTACAAAATCACCTAGTGCATACCTTAGAAAAAAGGCAGAGACTAGTTGGACCTGGCAGCGTTGGTTACAGCATACTTTTGATTTTAAATGGTTACCTAAAGTACTAACCTCTTGTGTAACTAACCCAGCGGATCCAACCGTTATCAATTCTCCACCTGTTTCCTATGTTTGTGATGCAGGTGATTCAAATCGTCCTTTGGATTGTTGATAGCGGGTGCTCCCGACATATGACCGGCAATCTCAAACTTCTTCAGAACTTTGTTGCAAAGTTTATCGGAACGGTCAGATTCGGGAATGATCACTTCGCTGCAATTATGGGCTATGGGGATTATATTAATGGGAACATCGAAATCAGCCGTGTGTATTATGTTGAAGGCCTTGGTCATAATTTGTTCTCTGTGGGACAATTCTGCGATGGAGACTTGGAAGTAGCATTCAGGGAAAAAACGTGCTTTATTCGTGATCTTCAAGGCAACGACCTCATGAAAGGGAAACGCGGAACCAGTCTGTATACTATCTCCCTTGAAGGCATGACAGCGTCTACTCCTATTTGTTTACTCTCCAAGGCTCATCCCACAAAGGCTTGGTTATGGCACAAAAGATTGTCTCATCTCAACTTTAAAACCATCACCGACCTTGCCAAGAAGAAATTAGTTGACGGTCTACCAAAATTCAGATATGCCAAGGATCACTTGTGTTCTGCTTGTGAACAAGGGAAAAGTCATCGTGCTCATTTTCCTCCCAAGTCAGAACACAACACAGACCATGTCCTACAACTGCTTCATATGGATTTGTGTGGTCCGATGCGAGTTCAGAGTATTAACGGGAAGAAGTATATTCTGGTAATAGTTGATGATTATTCAAGATGGACTTGGGTCTATTTTCTGCGGACTAAAGATCAAGTTCCTTCTATCCTCATCACGTTTCTCACGAAGATTCAAGTTCAAGTCCGCAACACCGTCCGCATCATCAGAACAGACAACGGGACTGAATTTAAGAATCAATTCATTCGGGAATTTACTGAGAAACATGGAATTGTTCATCAGACTTCCATAGCTCGCACTCCAGAACAAAATGGTGTAGTTGAAAGACGAAACCGTACGCTCGTGGAAGCAGCTCGAACTATGTTGATCAATGCTCAATTACCGGATTATCTTTGGGCTGAAGCTGTCAATACTGCTTGTTATACTCAGAATCGTGCCATGATCACCAAAAGACACAGCAAAACACCATATGAGCTTATACAAGGAAGAAAACCAAACATCAACTATTTTCACGTCTTTGGTGCATTGTGTTATCCGAAGAATGATAAAGATGATCTAGGTAAACTTAAGGCTAAAGCAGATATTGGGATTTTTGTTGGATACTGTGAAAACTCCAAGGGATATCGAATTTGGAATCGTCGGACTGGGGACATTCAAGAAACCATACACGCTAATTTTGATGAACTCACTGAAATGGCTTCTGAGCAAAACCGCTTGGAACCCGCACACAACCGTCTTAATTTCCCTGAATCTTCGGCTGCACCCCTACCTTTTAACAGGAAGGATCTGGAAGACTTGTTTGCACCAATGTTTGATGACGTTCGTGTTACCAGTGCATCAGATGCTTCCACCAGTTCCGCTGCTCAAAATGTCATACAACAAGCACCTGATCCATCAGCATCTACCTCTACAGTAGTTGCTACCGATGCACCACAACCTGAACCATCATCATCAATGGAGAAAACACCTCAACCAGCAGTTGAAGATTCATCCCCCATTTCTAACAATGTTCCAACACCATCAGGATATGACGGGAACGCCTTCTTTAATCCATTTGCTCCACCACCAACCGTTCCAGATACCGGAGAATCATCCTCGAGCAACATGGACCCGTCATATCATCATCACAACATTCAACACTACCCATCAACTCATAAATGGACAAGGGATCATCCGCTAGTAAATGTGATTGGTAATCCAGATAAACCAGTTATGACACGACAGAAACTCCACACAGATGGTGAAACCTGCATATACGCACTCACTGTTTGTCAAGCTGAACCAAAAAATATCAAAGAGGCCATGACTTACGACAATTGGATTGAATCAATGCAAGAAGAGTTGGATCAGTTCAAAAGATTGGAAGTCTGGGAACTTGTTGAGAAACCAGATGGAGTTTATGTTGTGGGATTAAAATGGATTTGGAAAAATAAGCTGGATGCAGAAGGAACGGTTATTCGTAACAAGTCTCGGTTGGTTGCTAAAGGGTATAGCCAAGAAGAGGGAATTGATTTCGAGGAATCGTTTGCTCCAGTGGCTAGGCTAGAGGCAGTGAGAATGTTTCTGGCGTACGCGGCTCATAAGAACATCACAGTTTACCAAATGGACGTGAAGACAGCATTTTTGAACGGACAACTTCGTGAAGAGGTGTATGTTTCACAACCAGAGGGCTTCGTCGATCCAGAACATCCACAACACGTTTACAGGCTTAAGAAAGCTCTTTATGGCCTTAAACAAGCCCCGAGGGCATGGTACGATAAACTTGCTGCATTCTTGCTTGCTAATCATTTTACTAAAGGATCTGTAGACCCGACTCTGTTTATACAAAAACACGGGGAGGACATTCTCATCGTACAAATTTATGTGGATGACATCATTTTTGGGTCTACCCATAAAAAGTACTCAAACGCTTTTGCAAAACTTATGAAACAAAACTTTGAGATGTCCATGATCGGTGAATTAAACTTTTTTCTAGGATTACAAGTTCACCAATCACCTCGTGGTATATTCTTGAGTCAGTCTAAATATGCACAAGAGATATTAAAAAAGCATGGCATGACAACTAGTGACACCCATAACACCCCTATGTCCTCCTCATCCCGAAGCTAGATGCTGACATACATGGGAAACCCACTGATCCTACAAATTATCGTAGTATAATTGGGTCTCTTATGTATCTCACAGCTAGCAGACCGGATGTTGTATTTGCCACATACCTGTGTTCTCGCTATCAGTCTAACCCAACAGAAAGACATTTATCTGCTGTTAAAAGAATCCTTAGATACATCAAGGGAACCATTCACTTGGGGATCTGGTATCCAAAGGATTCTGGTTTTGCACTAACTGCTTTTTCAGATGCGGATCATGCGGGATGTATTGATACAAGAAAGAGTACATCCGGTGGTGTTCAATTTCTCGGTGATAAGCTGGTGTCCTGGCAGTCAAAGAAGCAAGATTGTACGTCTCTATCATCCACGGAATCAGAATATGTAGCCATGTCTGCCTGTTGTGCTCAAATCATTTGGATGCGATCACAACTGATGGATTATGGTTACATATTCAACAAAATCCCGATGTACTGCGACTCCAAAAGTGCTATTGCTATCTCGTGCAACACAGTGCAACATTCCAAGTCCAAACACATCGCTCTCAGATATCACTTCATCAAGGAACATGTGGAGCAGGGTACCGTTGAGTTGTATTTCGTGGGAACGGAACACCAATTGGCGGATCTTTTCACGAAGGCTTTACCTCATGAACGTTTTGTGAAATTGGTTCACCAAATTGGAATGCGATGTTTGACCCCTCAAGAATTGTCAAACTTTCTCAAAAACAAATAATTGAGTCAAACATCCAAACTATCTTGTAAATAATTATTAAAAAAAAAAAAAAAAAAAAAAAAAAAAAAAAAAAAAAAGTGTGTGTGCAAGTACAAATTCTCATTCAACATTTTGTTCATTTTAAAATTGTCTTTATTTATTTCCGAACAAATGTTGAGGGGGAGACACAAAATTTTCCAAATTTTTTACAAATTTGTACTTGCATATTTTCTGTAACACTGTTGCTTTGTATTGATTATATATCCTATTTGTTTAATTGTTAGGACTTTGATGGTTACAAATTGTTAGAGGACTAAAAGTGCTAATTATTGAAAATCATTTGGTTAGGATCTATTGTGCTAAGAATTGAGGTTAAGGGACTAATTGCGACCATAGGATAAAAGTTACTAGTAAATAATTAAATGCAAATCAGTAATAATTGTGCATGTCATTTACTATCTCTGCAAATTCCTATTTCGCATTTACTTCTAACCAACAACCCAATCGACGGCTATAATTCATTCTGATCATCCGTTCAAGATCTAACAAATTTGTGAGTGATTCCATGATCTTTAAGTGATTATAACATATGGTTTTCAAGGAATTAAAGATCTAACGGTGGAATTTGTGTATAATAATTAGGCGAATTTCTAGGGTTTGCGTAGATTTGGGATTTTTTAATCCAATGTGTTTTGAGTGATTATGCTTGTACTTCTATACTTAGAACTTGATTATGTAACATAAATGCGTGTTTAATTGTTCTAGAAATTCATCCGAATGATTATTCATAATTTAGGGTTTATGTTCATAATTTGGGGAAAATCGGATACGAATGTTTTGGTGTGATTAAAGTGTTGTAATATTGTTGTTATGATTAGAATTGAACAATTGTTGCCTCAGATTAAGCCCAGAAACAATAGATAGTCATTAATTAAGATTTAGGGTTTATCAAGAACACGATGCATCAGCAGTTTGATTCTAGTGATCTTGTGGTTAAAAAGTGTTATAACTTGGACAAAATGCGTAAAATAGCTTTGTGAACATATTGCAATTAGTGTGGAATCATTAATCTGTGAATTGCAAAATCTTGGTGAATGAATCATCTTCAAAAGAGTTTCGGAATTTCTTGTATAAGATATTCTCGAATTTGCAATTGCTCTCGCAATTGTCATTTGCTTTCGCAATTGCCATTGTTATCGCAATTGGTAGTTGCTATCGCAAATGGTAAGTGCTCTCGCAATTGAAAATCTTTTTCTCGCAATTAGAATTTTTCTCGCAATTGGAAATTCTTCTCGCAATTGGAAACTTTTCTCGCAATTGGAAATTTTTCTCGCAATTGGAAATTTTTCTCGCAATTGGAAATTTTCTCGCAATTGGCAAGTTTTCTCGCAATTGGTATTTTTCTCTTGCAATTAGTAATTTTTCTCGCATTTGTCAAAATCTCTTGTTTTTTTGACTATCTGCCTTTGAAATTATTAATTTCATTGAAATTTCTAATTCCTTAAGTCTTGTCAAATCAAAGGGAAGATTTCTTATGCAAAATTAAAATGATCAATTCACAGATTAACGATTGCTCAGTAATAAAGGATGTTATGTGCAATCTCTCAATTTCAACTAATGCTAACACACATATATCCTGCAAATTGGTGTCATAATGCTGTTTCAGATCATCCACAATGTCTTCACAACAACAACAACCACTTCCACCTATCACCAAAGCAGAATTATTTCCACAAGGATTCAAGGCAAAGTATGGAAAGAACAATTCAAGAGTGGTCTTCGACAACATCAAATGTGCTGAACCAAGTTGTCGAATTGTCATCGAAATCCTCAAAAGACATGAATGCAGGAGTATCTTGGAAGATTCAGATAGTATTCCTGAGATCTACATTCATCAGATGTGGAGCACTATCAAACCAGATGACAACAACAAATTCTTCACATGCACTCTTGACAGAAAACAAGTCAAGGTCACTCCAGCACATCTACGTGAAGCTTTATCTCTACCAAATCCACCGGATACCTCAAGACAATACTGGCCTTCACCCACTGAACAAGACATTCTCAACTTTCTTATTGGCATTGGATATGATGTAGATCCAGATCTTCCACTCAACATCCTCTCAAATATCAATGCCAAGTCCATTCCTCAACCATGGAGAGCTATGTACTATATTCTGATTCGATCAGTGTCTGGAAGAGACAGTGGACACGAACATCCAAGACTTTCTCATGCTCAACTATTCTGGGGATTTGTTACCAAACACAACCTTGATTTTGCTGCTCTAATCTGGGAAGATCTTATGTATCAAATGCATGGTCTACTCAGAAAACCCTTGACTAAAATCCCATTTGTCCGTTACACTAAGTTGCTGATCAGTCTTCTCCTTGATAAGCATCATGATATTTCTAATCGACCAGAATACAGAGAAAGACGTGTGATCAAGATGGACACGGACTTCAAATCAGTATACTTTCCAAAGGATAGCACTCACAAACAAGGTCTTAAGCTGTTTGATGTTCTACTTACTGATGAGGTCAAGGAAACTCCTGCTTACGCAGATTACATTCAAGCCTATGAGAAGAAGCTTGTCGGCATCACTAAAATGACTGAGGGAACAGGTTCTTCCAAGACTCGTTCCAAAAGTAGTAGAGCTAGTAAAACTGGAAGTGCATCAAGTGCTCCAAAGAAACAACCCCCAAGCAAAAGGAGAATCATCAAGAATGCTCCAAAACCAAAAGTTGAAGACATTGGTATTCGTGATGAATCCTCTGAATCCTCTGAAGACACTGAACCAGAATTGGAAATACTTAATGAGCAAGAAGCTGAGTTTCAAACACAGCTTGACATGGAGAATGCTACTAAGGCAAGTATTAAGCAAAAGAAGATTGATGAAGAAAGAAGAGCAGATATACAAAAGAGAGTATTGAGGGAATTGGAAGAAAAGAAGAAGAAAGAGATTGCTAAGGGAGCAGGAGGATCAGGAGTCACTCCAGCACCAGTTTCATCCCCTAATCCGGTTAATCAACCCGGTGTCTCACAACCTTCCACAGTTCAGCCAGATACGGTTAATCAACCCGATATGGCCACACCTACGGTTCCTCCTCCTAAATCAAGCTCGGTTAATCAACCCGACTTGGAAAGTCAACCACAATCTGAATCAGAAAAGATAGTCTTCACAGAAAATGAAATTTCAGATTCAATGTTTGATGACATTCCACATCAAGAGGAAGAACATCATCAGGATAACACTAGGGAATGGGGAAATTCTGAGGAAGAAAAGGAAATCACTGGATCAAAGGCTACAGAAGCGGCAAATGAGCTGGAGGCACTTGATGCAGCAGAAAGGAAAAGGAAGGAAGAAATGGAAAGGAAACAAAAGGAGGATGAGGAAGCAGATAACTACATTATCTCTCCATTGAATGATCCATTTAAGAAGTCTCCTCAACAACCACGAGATCAAACTCCTCCCATTCCTTCTCCAAAACGTATCACACCTCCTAACTCACCTCCCAAGCATCCAACTCCGCCAGTGTCACCAAGAAACACTCCAAAACCATCACCCTCATCTCACAGGGATCCTACTCCTCCAAATTCTTCATCGTCTATACCATCAGTCACTCCATCACCATCAAGGTCACCATCACACAAAGGCAAAGCAACATTGGCAGAACGAATCAGAAAAGTCATGAAAGGAAAACATGTAAGAAAAATCGCCAAAGTCACAAGAATTGAAGTTCTCTCACCTTTATCCAGACAAATTAAGAAAGCAGCCAAGCTTGCTCAAGCAAGAAAAGAGAGCAAGTTGCAAGATCAAATGTCAGAAATGAAGAACCTTATCAAGGATCTGTCAGAACAAGTCAATGAGATGCAGGAAACAAAGCAGAATATGGATGAATTTCTTAATTTTGATTTTAAAGATCACATCAAAAGTAATACAAGACATTATGTCAAACGCTTCACTGCTGATCTTCAGAAAAATATTAACGAGAATGTTAATACTCAACTTGATGTCAAGGTCAAAGAAGCAATCATCTCAAATTCTGGCTTCAAGCAACTTAAAGACTTCTCAACTGAAGAACTCAGACTTGAACTTCTCAACAGACTCCATGCTATGACATCTCCTTCTCCTGAAGATATCAATCTCATTAAGTCAATTGAAGCACACATTGAGAGGGTTTCTTGCAAAGTTGCTGCTGATAAGGGTAAAAGAATTCGTGATGACGACAATGAGGATCAAGATCCAAATCCCACACAGAAGAAACAAAAGAATGAGAGTGGATCTGGTATTCACACTCAGGAACCAACAGAAAAGAAAACATCTTCACCATCTCCAAATCGTCAAGAATCTGATCCAAAGGAAACTGAGCATCACTATGAACACTTCATCAATGATGACATCGAGTTTCAATCACAAGATGATCCTCCTCAATCACCTCCAAAACCGGCAAAATCCAAACCATCCGGCAGTAAGAAAGCTTCTGAAGAACCAACTGTGGTTACATGGTTAGATACTGACGAAGACTTACAAGGAAACGACTGGTTCGACAATCTTGCAAAGGCTCAAATCAACGACGACGAAGCTTCAAAAATAGAAGATAGCACGTTTGAATACACTCAGAAAGTCAAACATGCGTTCAACATTAAAAAGATGACTAAAAGAGAGCTTCGTAGAGTTAAAAATGATGCCTTCAATCTTTTAAAAGATAAATCTGCAAGTGCTGCTGAGTTGGAATATCATCTGGAGAATATTGCTAGGGCATTATCCAAAGACTTTGATTGGACAAATCCAGATGTATACAGGGAAGGTGGTCTTGACAGTAAGAAACGTCCATACATCACTGACTGGACAAAACCACTTCCTGTGATACGACCATATCATGGAATGTCAGAAATTCCATTCGCATTCTTCTTCAATCAAGATCTGGAACTACTCGTACATGGGGCTTCGAGTAAAGTCAAATATGCTACCTCAATCACATTCACTCCTGCTGCGAACTACACCAATCCTGCCATTGAAGAAGAAGCTAGACACCGTAAACTCTTCATCAACAAACGGGCAAAATATGATCGAGACGCTGAACTTGGAATTCACCACTGGTTTGACAAACGCAAGTCGTGGTACAAGTACAAGCTTGGTCTCATGGCATCTCGTGAAAAGGTGTTCAGTGATCTTCGTATCAAGGCAGTGCTTGATGCTAAGGGCTCACAAAAGCTTGGATACACATTCATTTCTGAGATCTCTGTTCGCAGACAAGATGATCTTATTTACACGTTCAACGAAGCAGATTTTTCGGAACTCAATCTCAACGACATTGAAGATCTGTATTTGATGAAAGTACAAGGGAAGCTGAATCATCTCAATCCTACTCTTCTGTATGCATTTAGCACGGCTATCTGTCATTTCATCAGAAGAACGGTTATCAAAGAACGTGTAGAGGATCTTCAGCTTGGAGTTGAAAGCTATCAGATGAAGCTGAATCTTGAGGAACCAATGTTTACTCTTACTGACAACAAGGAGCCTCAGTACTTGCTCAAGACCGACCCTGTCTTCGGATTCGTCTACAGAAGTGCAACAAACACTAACCGTTTCATGCCACATAAAGAGATTCACAAGTTCTGTGATGACACTCTAAAGAATGTTCGAGATGGGTTAGTCACACGGGTTCAGGATCAAATATTGAAGAAGCACAAGAAATGGAATCATCAGCAGCTCAGACAAGTCAAGAATTTTATCTGGTCAATCGAAGAAAGGCTCTATCGAAGGGATCAGATGAGGAGATTGGAAACATATGTTGGTGGTCGTCCTCCATTTGCCATCAGATTATTCCAGAGAACAGATCCAAAATTCACCACTTTTGGCAGAGGCGGTTAATTTTGTACAACCCGGACCTCCAAAGAAAGGACCCTGAGGTACGCTTCAGTGCCTCAATCCTGAAAAAGGAGCGAAAGCTTCTTACTTATGAGCAGAATTAAAATCAGAATGTTTTTCCAACGTTTTTCAAACATTCTGCTCATAAGGACAAATATTCCCTTGTTAAGGGGGAGTATTTGAAAATATAATCTTTGTTCAAAGAATTATAAATGTTCTTGAAATTCTTCCCTAAAACTCAAAAACAGCATATTTTAATCATAAACGTTTTCCAAAAACATCATGAGTATGCTATTTTTGAGGGGGAGAAGAAAAAGATGATTAAAATATGATGTCTCATTTGCTGGAATCTCGTGTGCTCAAACTCAGAATTGACCCTCGAATTGACGAATAGGAAAGTCAGTAGTCGAAAGGACATGTCCCGGACGGGTAATAATTTCAAGCCAGTTTATCTGGTGATGTAAGCGTGTCTCGCAAAGGACGTGTCTGAGTAGAATGTACCGATTTCGAGCGATAATCTTTGAATCTGATCCGGACGGGTAATAATTTCAAGCCAGTCTAACTGGTGATGTAAGCGTGTCTCGCAACGATCAGGTTCATTGAAAGTCAATCAATTCAAAAGTGCCATCTCTTTCCGGCATGTGCAAATTTCAAAATTTAATACTTATGCGCACATGTTAAGGGGGAGTATTTCTGAAAATCATCAAACTCTCAAGGTGTCAACAAAATGTCTTTACAATTATCGACACTTTGAGAGATTTTCAATGGTTTGGTTTATGGCATCATTAGGACAGTCATGGAGTTATAAGGTGACTAAGGTTAGGGAAAACCGTCCTATGATCCGCCAGAGCCGGAGGGATCTACCCAAGGACAATACCAATAGTGTAGAAATAGAAAGTCCTAGGTATGATATAAAAAAGGAGAAAATGAATGAATGGAGAAAGAAGGGGTTGAAGAATTAAAAAGAAATAGCCCTCCATTTGTTCAACCTTAGGGCAGACACCGGGTTCAATTCATAATCTACTGGTTGATGAGCATCACCGGTATTGAAGACTAAAGACGTCATGGACCCAGTGACGCACTAATAAACCTTCTAAGCCACTCAAGTGTCTCTCAAAAGACATTTGTTTCATTCACACGGAGAACCCTTCATAATCTATCGACCTCTCATTACGAGAGTGTTGATATTGAAAAGGAGGCTATCTGCTCCACGCCTCCGATGACCAAACAAATGTGCACAAATTGAGTCTAGAGCCATGAGATTCATCAAAAGATCTCTTAGGTACACTTAGAATTACTCTGGTGTTCTACATCATGGGCATCAGGTGTAAATTAGGAAAAGTGTCCTTCGCAGATCTCAGCAATCTGCCAAGAACATTCATGAGAAAAGTCACAATTGTGATTATCAATGATTGAATGGAAATCCTGCCAGAGCAACATCAAACAACTCTGTCAGCAGGTCACTTCGGTAACTCCTTGTGGGTTACGCTTAGTGTTTGCTCCAAACGGTCTACAGTCGTGGGGTGATCTCCAGCGACTCACTGAATCGTGGGTGCACTTCGGTGTGTCCGTGTAATCCCTTTCGGGGGAATCCGGTTCAGAACGGTCTGGGTTAGGATTTGAGAAAGTCTTCACACTATGCTGTTGATGATCTCAAGTCTGAGCCTGTAAGTACCGGTTGGTTCGTGCTGTTGCTGCTGCTGCTGAGGAGCTGGAGTTCGACCATCAAGACTCCATCATGTTCATATCTTGAAGAAATGTTCTCTCAAAGACTTAGTAACATCAAAAGTTCAACATATGAAATTGTAAAGTCAAAAGTTCAAGCGTCTCAACCTTTCACAAGATTAAGATTGAAAAGTGAGAACATGTTGCGGAAAACAAGTCAAAGACATATGAGCATGATGGAGAAGACGAGAAGACGTTGGAGATTGGCAGATAAAGACAACATCATATCATCATTACACAAGAACAAAGAAACAAAGATTATAAAGACGTCGGAAGCCTAAGAAGCAAAGAAGATGTCGAGCAACATTGATGATCAAGACTTAGGGGGAGATTGTTAGGAACACGTTTTAATTATTTACAAGTCTTGTTCATTTATAATGTTGCACGTTTATTAGGACTATATTGTTTGTAATTTTGGACCGGTCCATTAGTAGTCCATGGACCGGTCACATGAGGTTAAATATTCTAGTCACATGCAAAGGGAATATTCCTAGAATGATTCCCCCTCCCATTGCCTATAAATACAAGGCAAGGGATTCATTTTCATTGTTGGTTTTCTTATGTAAGTGCGGAAGCTCTGCTAGTGTGTGAATCGAATGAATTGAAAACCTTCCATCTTATTCTTCTCATCTTATTTCTCTTATTTAGCTTATCGTATTTAGTTTATTACATTTCCATACGTAGCTTAATATCTAAGATAAGTAGTAGATCGTATGTTGTTTAAGTCATTATCGAGTGTGTTGTTGAGATTATTATCGTGACCTACAATCATTGCTTGATCGGTTATAGTACGTGTGTACAAGAGTTCGGTAATTGCTCACTATAGCAATTCTCTTGGATTGTGGAACAAAACGGTAAGGGGTTCCACGTTAATCCATCTTTATTGATCTTGTGATTAGAAGAGAAGAATTAATCATTGTTCTTGCTAGGATCTCAAGGTAATTCTATTTACTTTTATGTAATTTATTATATGTGTTAAATACGATCTTGCTTCCGCTATATGTGCACTCTTGATGCGTTTATTTAATTAGATGTTGATCATGCTAGTTAAATTCCAACAGTGTCATCAAGAGTCCGTTTAACATGTTAATAATATTACCTAAACGCATAAAAATCAAATCTTGATTTATATACAATATGTTATGTCGATTTTTAATTTATTAGGGTTTGTTTTTGTAGAAAACACACCAATTAAAATCGAATAGAATTTAGGGTTTAGGGTTTCGACCCTAATGTAACTAATTAATTAGTTGTAACCCTAAATTAAGAACATGTTGTGCTATTGTTTTATTTGAGTAATTAGGGTTACGATCTTGGTTGATCCATAATTCTTCATGCAAAGAATTATGGATTATGTTTGTTTATTTGCTACATGATTTTTTATGATAAATCTAAAATTAGGGAAGACCCTAATTAAATATATTAATTAATTGGTTATGTGCAATGTGGTATTTAGTTAATTAAAACTTACGCGGCCAAGTTATTTGGCGTCTGTGGTCCATTGGGCACAATGAGCTCGAAAACCAATGGGAGTTTTATTAATTAAATACATTAAAATTCACATAGAGATAATTAATAGGGTTTATCAAAAGGTTTGCATGTGGCTATATGATATTGTTAATGATCATATACGTGTTATTGAGTGTTTATTTATTTTTAAATTACTTGATCTTATTTGTTCAATTATGATGGATTGTTTTCAATTAAGAGGGTAATTTTTTAAATAAAAATAAATGAACCTAATAACTATGAAACCTTTGTGGTAAATTAATTTATTGCCAAGTCTTATGTGCCGATAGTGGTTCGCTTCGCACGGTAATTTGCTCCCAGGCGAGACTAGCAATTAATAATTTACTACATAAATGTTTTAAGCTTTAAATCTTAAAGTTTTTAATTGATTGATGCGACTGTACAAAAGTGGTCGAAGCGGCGGACCTAATATTGACAAACTATAAAGTGGGTATAAGGAGGCTTGACATTAAATTGTCATCCGAAAGAGGCACGTTTTTAATTAGCTTCGACGGACGTTTGCCCCTCCGCTCGCCTGTGCGTCAATATTAGACTTACCAAGTACACCATGAAAAAGTACGAAGCATCTTAAGGCAATGTTGTAAGTTTCTCAATGCCATCAATTAAAATTTTGTTGATTTTAAGCTGCGAATTGGTAAATGGTTTTGTAGACTACATATGATACAAGATGAATGCATGACATCTTGTACATATTTTTTTGATTACACATCAAAATAAAAATACCCTTAAAATTTAAGTAATATGCCACCCAATTAATACGGAAACACCTGAGATTACATTCTATCGTTGCTAGCAGCCTCAGCTGAATGTAATGATTCAAAGAATGGGAATCAAAGGGTAAATTGAGCACTTTCATTGCTAGCAGCCTCAGCTGATGTGATGAAACAGCGTCAAGTTTACATGTTTCTAAATTGGTTAACTTAATTGAGCACTTTCATCACTAGCAGCCTCAGCTGATGTGATGGAACGGCGTCAAGGCATAAAGATTTGGGGATGAAACATGCTTACATTTGCAACTGAGGTTGGCAAAATATGTAAGTCCCATGATTTTAGGAATTGCAATTGGATATTGGCAATTGAGTGTAGCTCTACCTTATTGAGTACTTTCATTGCTAGCAGCCTCAGCTGATGTAATGAAACGACGTCAATTTGGATCCTAATTTTCAGTGAAAGTTAAATGGTTAAATGTTAATTTACCTTGGGTGTTTAATTTTCTTGAAAAGATTTATTATCAAAAGTACTAACTTTTGAACTTTTTCTGTAGAAATGGCCCAACCCGTCAATAACACTAGTTCTGCCTTCAAAGTTAATTTTGAAGGAGAAAAATCGACTGGCCCTGAAGCAATTTTTGATTTAATCAGAAAATTGTATTGCTGTAGGCAAGGGGATGGTAAACCAATAGCTGATCATGTGTTGGTCATGATGAATTACATGGACCAGCTAGCACATATCAACTATGTCATTCCTGAGGATACATGTGTGTACTTAATCCTAAAATCCTTGCATAAGGATTTCATGTGTTTTGTTACGCATTACAACATGTATTGCTCGGGGAAGACAGTAACGGGATTGCTCGCAATGCTCGTTGACTATGAAAAGGGTTTACCATGCAAGATTCCTACACCTGTTGTAATGGCAATAATAGGTGGTAGGGTTACTAAGCCCAATAAACCGCAGAAAGCGAACAAAAATGCAAAAGGCAAAACTGACAAGGGCAAGCAGATTATGACCAGTCAGCAAAAGACTAAGAAGCAGAATCCTCCTGAAAAGAAGGATTATCCCAAGAAGGATTTGGCTGCTTGTCACCACTGCAACACTCTTGGACATTGGAAGTGGAACTGTCCATTATTCTTAGAGGAGTGTTGTGCAAATAAAAATACGAAAGCTGTGGATGTCACGAGCTCTTCAGGTATTTTTATGGTTGAATTATTTTCTTTTCCTCGTAAGCAAAATGCCTGGATATATGATATAGGATGTGGTACTCACATCTGTAATACATCGCAGGGGCTTAGAGAAGCAAAGAAACTGAACTATGGAGAATGCTACTTGTACGTGGGCAATGGCATACGCGCAACAGTTGAAGCCATAGGGACATTTGACTTAGTTTTACCTTCGGGTTTAATTCTAGTGTTGAACAATTGTCATTATGCACCGTCTATTGTTAGAGGTGTTGTTTCAGTTTCTTTATTGTTGGATATTGGTTTTGAGCACACATTTAATAATAATGGAATTTCGGTTTCTTTAAATGGTGTTTTTTATTTTAATGCAATTCCATTGAATGGTGTGTTTGAAATAGATATGGAAAATCGTGTATCCAACGGAAATAATTCTATGTATGGCATTAGCAAAAAGAAAATCAAGTCTAACTTGAATTCGCCTTATTTATGGCACTGTCGTCTTGCTCATATAGGCAAGAATCGCATGCAAAAGCTGCAACATGATGGGCTTTTGCAAAATATCAATGATGATTCAGTTGATAAATTCGAGTCTTGCATATCTGGGAAGATGACAAAGAAATCTTTTCATAGCAATATGGAAAAGGATTCGGATCTACTTGGATTGATACACACGGATGTATGTGGTCCACTTAGACATGTGTCAAAACGCGGTGCTTCTTACTTCCTAACCTTCACGGATGACTATAGTTGTTATGGTTGTGTTTATTTACTTAAACACAAACATGAAGTCTTTGAGACATTCAAGGAGTTTAAAAGTGAAGTAGAGTTACAACCCGGTTAGAAGATTAAGGCTCTTTGATCCGATCGTGGTGGTGAGTATTTAAGCCAAGAGTTTAAAGATTATCTAGCTGAGTGTGGTATTGTCCAACAACTCACATCTCCTTATACTCCACAGCAAAATGGTGTATCTGAAAGGAGAAATCGTACATTGCTTGATATGGTACGATCTATGTTTAATCTAACAACTCTTCCCTTATCCTTTTGGGACTATGCTCTTGAAAGTGCTGTTCGCATATTGAATATGGTTCCGACAAAGAAGTTTGATAAGACTCCATATGAATTATGGACTGGAAAGGCTCCCAACTTGTCTTACTTAAAGGTCTGGGGTTGTGAGGCGTTTGTCAAACGTGACTCACCTGATAAACTCCAACAAAGATCTGTTAAGTGTATCTTCGTAGGATACCCTAAGGAAACAAGGGGTTACTACTTTTACTTCCCACCTGAGAACAAAGTTATTGTTGCTAGGTATGGTGAATTCCTTGAGGATAATCTTATATCTCAAGAATTCAGTGGGAGGGTATATGATCTTGAAAGTGATCATGAAGATACATCACCTTCTGAGAACACTAGCACATTTCCTGTGGAACCTGAAAGTTTAGGTCCTCCACCTGAAGTTGAAGTGGTTCCCATTCGCAGATCCTCAAGATCTGTAAAAGCTCCTGAACGTCTATGTTTAAACGTAGAGTGCGAGGAAACTATACTAGGGGATCTTGATGAACCTACTAGTTATAGGGCTGCCATTAATAGTCCTGAGAAGGATAAATGACAAGCTGCTATGAATGGGGAAATGCAATCCATGAGAGACAATGAGGTTTGGATTGAAGAAGACCTTCCTCCCAATGCTAAGGTTGTTGGGAGTAAGTGGCTCTTCAAAAAGAAAATGGACATGGATGGCAATGTACACACCTACAAAGCTCGTTTGGTGGCTAAAGGCTTTACCCAAACATATGGTGTTGACTATGAGGAGACCTTTTCTCCTGTAGCTTACATTAGAGCTATTAGGATTCTTATAGCCATAGCTGCACACTATGATTATGAGATTTGGCAGATGGATGTCAAAACCGCCTTCTTGAATGGTCGCCTAGATGAAGACATCTATATGGCGCAGCCTGAGGGGTTTGTGAATCCAAAATTCCCTAACCGTGTATGCAAGCTTCAAAGATCCATTTATGGATTGAAGCAGGCATCACGACAATGGAATAAGAAGTTTGATGAGGAAATCAAGAAGTTTGGATTTACTCAGAACTTCGATGAGCCGTGTGTATACCACAAAGCTAGTGGGAGTGATGTTATTTTCCTAGTTTTATATGTTGATGACATATTGATCATGGGTAAAAATATTCCAAGTTTACATGAGGTGAAAGCCTATCTTGGGAAATGTTTTTCCATGAAAGATCTAGGAGAAGCAGCATTCATTCTAGGAATCAAGATCTATCGAGACAGATCTAGGTAGTTAAATGGTTTAAGCCAAAGTGCTTACATTGACAAGATATTGAAGAGATTCAATATGCAAAATTCTAAGAAAGGATTCTTGCCAATGCAAGTGGAACATCGCTTGAGTAGCAAAGCTTGTGCATCAACACCTCAAGAGGTGGCACGCATGAAGAGAATCCCTTATGCTTCGGCTGTGGGATCGATTATCTATGTGGTACGATGTACAAGGCCCGATGTGGCATTTGCTCAAAACATTACCAGTCGTTATCAGCAAAATCCAGGTGAACTCTACTGGACTGCTGTGAAACATATTCTCAAGTATTTGAGATCTACAAGAGATATGTTTTTAGTGTACGGGGGAAATCCAGAAGCAGAACTGTGTGTTACAGGTTACTGCGATGCATCATGGAAGTGTGATAAAGACGATACGAAGTCGCAGACGGGATATGTCTTTGTCATCAATGGAGGTGCTGTGGATTGGAAGAGCAAGAAGCAGAGTACTTTGGCGATGTCTGCTACAGAAAGTGAGTATATTTTCGCCTCAGAAGCCGTAATGGAAGCTGTCTGGATTAGGAAATTCGTTAAGAAGCTTGGAGTTATGCCCTCAATCAAAAAACCTATAAAAATGTATTGTGACAACTCAGCCGCAGTTACATTTGCCAATGAGCCTGGAATTATGAAGGGCACCAGACACTACCCGATCAAGTACCACTATGTTAGAGAACAAGTGGAGATAAAGGAGATCGAATTACTCAAAGTTCACACAGATGACAACTTAGCAGATCCATTAACGAAAGCATTACCAGGTGGAAAGCTTAAAGAACTTTCAGAGGGTATGGGGCTTCGTTTGGCTGATAGTTTCATGCAAATCTGTGATTAGTATTTGATAATGGGATGTTGTAAAATAGTTATTATTTTAATGAAATAAAATACGGTGTTATGTTTATTTATCATTATCTTAATAATATATCATATATTTGCATGTTTATATCCATGAATATATTGGTATATATTCTAAATTGTCCGTTGTCGATTAATGATATGGGAATATCATTAAATTAAGACAAATGTAAGGATTGGTAGAATGTACTGTAAGGTTGAGATGCCAATATCACATGATATTCAAGAATAGGAATATAGGACTATCCCGACTTCATGAGTTTACTTTATGGATCTTGTCATTAAGTAAATCATGTATATATTTATCCTTAGACTTGTGATGCCAGATAATTGTTCATACATGTAGTGCATTTCTGTGACTCAATTTAACGCTATACGTAACTGGTGGCTATACGGATTGTTTTCAGAAGTGTTGCAAAGTGTATGAGTTATGCTCGTAGTCAATATGGGATTTGTTCCTTCAAATTTAATTTGAAGTTTAATACTACTGGGCCCCTCGTGGGATTAATAAGATGTTTGTGTGGCCACACCCATGATCTCCCCTGACGAGTTCAGAAGATATGGTAATCTTATTGAATCATAAATAACGAGAAACATAATTATTAATAAAGAATGACTTAGATCCATATCTTTATTAATGTAGTATTAGAAACAAAAGGATAAGTATGATGATTATAAAATCATCAGGGTGGTTTTGTCCAGGAGACCACACACCCGAGTTGTTCTAGGGGCATTGGCGTGTTGCTAGACGCTAACCAATGTCATTACACTTTTAATAGATTTCCAAGTGGGAGCTGTTAGAGTTAAATGGAAAAAAACTATTAACGTGTATGTCTAGATTCGAACACGGGACCGAGGGATTGCACACTTTACGTATGATGATCAAGTAAATAATTAATGTATGTATTTATTATATGTATTAATTATTTGGACACGAAATGATACATAACGAACGTTATGTAATTAACGGTGTTGACTAACGACCATTAAGGAATAGTTAAAGGACTATTAGTGAAATTGGGGCATGGAAGAATCTAGAAATCTTGGAGCACACTCCATGGCCGATCGACATTAGGGATTCCAAATCCTAATCGGTTAGCTTCTTGCCAAAGTAATCCCAACACTATATATATATATATATTCAATTGTAAGGGTAATGTGTTTTTTGGTACACTTGTGCATACACTACAACCTTTAATTGTTTTATTCTTCTTGTATTCCTAAAAGTGGTCGACAGCTTTTCTAAAGTGTCGAACATTGTTTTTAATTAACAAAGTGTTTTGGTTAATTAAGTGTCTAATCACTAGCATCATTGCTTGATCGGTTATAGTACGTGTGTACAAGAGTTCGGTAATTGCTCACTATAGCAATTCTCTTGGATTGTGGAACAAAATGGTAAGGGGTTCCATGTTAATCCATCTTTATTGATCTTGTGATTAGAAGAGAAGAATTGATCCTTGTTCTTGCTAGGATCTCGAGGTAACTCTATTTACTTTTATGTAATTATTTATACGTGTTAAATACGATCTTGCTTCCGCTATATGTGCACTCTTGATGTGTTTATTTAATTAGATGTAGATCATGCTAGTTAAATTCCAACAAATTTCACTAACACATACACTCCACTAATAAACTAGCTAAATATCAAACTCTCTCATCTCTTTTCTTCTCCATTTGGATCGGCCAAGGCAAGAACACAAGGAGGAATCCATAAATTTTTCAAGAACAAGTGTTAATCTAGTCTCATTTATGCTCCTAGTTAGGATTTTGAAATAAAAATCCCTAGGTTACTTACACATTTACTTCAAAAAATCATCAAATCATCAAGTAAGTTACAAGTAAACTTTTCTACTCTTTTATACTTCCATTTGATATATTTTGTTTTTCTAGTAACTAATCAAGCAAGTATATACATGTTAATCATACCACTTGATACTCATTTTCACTATAAACATAGATCTATGAATTTTTAGTTGTATCCTCATGAAATCCACCATTTTTGGAGATGTTTAGGACCCCATGACACCCTAAGAAGGTGTATGGTAGGATTAAATTAGTTGTGGGGTTGATTGAATGTGTTCTGAACAAGCCTTGAACCATAAAAGTGATTATTTCAAACAATAAAAAAAAAAGTGCTGTCCCTTTTTGTGAAAACTGGAAATCACAGTAGACATTGAACTATTTTGGCCTTCATATTCAGAAAGTACTTTCAAAAAGGAAACCGTGGCCGGTTGAATGAGTAAAAACCGACTTACGACGAGAAAGTTATGATTTTTCTAAGTTTGGCGACGAAAAAACTAATTTCTGAAAATTTGCGTGCTGTTTGCCGAGATTCAACGGACAAAACGATGTGTTATACGTGATCTAGACGACCCGATCTACTGAAATTATGTTAGTTCATGTTAATACGAAGCCGTGGATATAAAGAACGTAGAAAACGAGCTCATAACGACAAAGATATACGCGTTTGAAACCCGACAACTTCAATATATATTTTCAGCTTTCTAATAAGGAAAATATTACTAAGTTAAAAACAGTTTTTGCAATACACTATATTGAGAGCCGTATTTCTTATCAATCGAGACCCGTATGGTTAAAAGTTAAACAATACGTCTTCAAGACATCGTTACAAGGTTTTCAAAGACACCGAGCCTATTCACTAACACTTAACGAGCACACATTTATGACTAGTTTTGCAAGGTCATTTGGTTATATTTTTACAAGTTATGAAAAATGTTCATTTACGACGAAAACACAATATTCACCGATAAATTATCAAACGACGATTGTGGGATATCGTTGCAACACATTTACATGAAAAGTGTTTATTAACTTAACGAGACGTCAAAAATGTATTTTTCGACGATAAACAATTATTTCCAAAATTCCCGAGTGGTATCGATAACATACGTATTTGCATGTGTTGCGTAAATTCATTGCTTACATTAGATACATCATTCATAATAGGTTGCGGTTAGAGACCGAGCCACATTTCATCATATCCACTATTGTCATTGTGCTATCACATCAGGTGAGTTTTCATAGCCCCGTTTTCAATTGATTACCTAATTTCTAAACTCTCGGGGGAGAATACATTGCACCATTTTTACATACGGACCAAAGTATCAAAATTCATTTACATTGCTTAAGTTACATCATTGCCCAGATTAAAGTCCCCTTTATTATCATGAACCGTTAATTATGGAAGTAAGCGAGAGTGAGTTAATAGATCTATTGAGGGTGACGCCTCCGTTCGGGTTGGTAGCTCCAACTGGTCATACGAACGCATTTCATTTTAAAAATATTAGAGTGTCTGGCAAAGCACTCGGTTTGGGGCATTTCATTCAGTCTAGCTTCGGGGTCATGAGCTTAAGAGCTAATGTATTATTTTTGTGGCATTTATGTCATACACCTCATACTTTTGGTTACCGTAGGAACTATTCATTTACATAAACCTATGATCTCACCAACATTTTTGTTGACCATTTTTAGCAATGTATTTTCAGGTAATTAAGGTATGCGCATCATGGCCTGCATATGGACCTATTTTGGAGTCGCGGTGACGACGCGTCTCACTTATCTTTTATGCACTTATTATCGTTTGATTTGTATAAACTTATTTCCGCAACGTGAAACATCTTTTGGGACCTAACTTTTGTAAATCTGAATGTTTTTAATTAATCAAACGATGTATTTTCAAAACGACACTTTAGGTCGTTCAATATAACTGTAACTGTGGTGCTATGGTCAGTCACGCCCTCAAGTGTTCCATTCCTCTGCAAGTCACCAAATTTGGGGGTGTGACAGTATTCACCTGATGACTAAGGTCCAAAAACTAAGAGATGCGTCTATTAGATATTCGTAACAGATGTTTATTTATCTAACGATACAATAAATTTGTAAAGTCAGTTTCCTTTATTTCATATATATTCACACGTCTCATCTTTATATACATGTTATGTGATCTTATTATTTTTCCGAAAAAAATTTCAACTTATTTTCTAGGATTTTTTTATTTAGGTTGTGGGTGTCCAAAAAATATCCGTATTCGGATATCCAAAAGTTTGATCAGGATTTTTTAAAAGTTGGCTTTTATGAAATGTAAGTGTTGGAACTCATACAAAAGTTTTCCAAAAATTATAGATATTTGGATATTCGGATATATAAAACTGTGAAAGTTCGAATATCCGAATTGAAAAAACTTAGCTAAAATAATGGTTCTAACATAAAACCGTCATCGCACATATGCGTCTAGTAGTTACATGTTTTTCTATTTGTGGTAGAGGTGGTTTTATGTTTCTTTCTACACAGACAAATATCCTCACTAACTAAGATATTTCACCTATTCTATCGTTTTCAAAAAAAAAAAAAAAAAAAAAAAAAATTATCGGCATGAACTTATAATTATCTTGTCACTCATTTATGAACCTTTGAATCTTAAATAATTTCTGAGCTAAATTCTGATAGCATGTCCTATTACTTGCATATCTAATAATATATGTGTCTAAGTCCCCTTTTCTTTTCTTCTTAATGGGGAGAGTGGGTGGAACCCACTAATTTAATATTATTACTTTTTTAAATGGGACCCACTTTTTCTACTAATAAGTCTGATTCCCCAAGGCAAAAATATATACTCCCTCCACAATCAGACTTAACAAGGGATGTAGTCCCACATGGCCCCACACGTTCTCTTACCTAACAGAATAAAAGAAACAGGGTCTAAGTCCCCTTTTGTTTATAAATTTCCGGACAGTTCATAGAATATTATATGAGATAGAAGGTAGTTCAAGGCTTTCTTTGTTAAAGTCACTCGTGGCAGGAATCGATTTTGCTTAAATGGCATTGCTAATAATAGCTTTCTAAAAAAATCAAAAATACTACACGTTTCTTACGAAAAAAAAACTTTATGTAGTAAAAGCAAACCTAAAAGTCTCTGAAACAAGAATATAATTCTTCCCTGATAACATAAGTGTCTACTTATTACTTAATATTTCAACTAATTAAAATAAACTTTAGTGAGTAAATATATTGTTTTAAATGAAAGTTGAGAGAACTTTCTAAACCTTATTCATTTCTAAAGTGAACATATGTTTGAGACGGATGGAGTACAATTCATTTTCTTACAAAGGGTATTTGAAGTATGTCCCTAAGGTCCAGAATATTAAATTTCTTTCACATATGGGCTGGACCAGGCCAAATATCTTCTAACCGGCCAACAAATATTCAAACAAAATCCTTCATTTCGAAATTCAGTTAAACAATTTCATATTACAATCAAATAAAATCTAACAATACACTGAATCCGTATTCACTCATAATATCAAAATGATACATGGACAATTACTATCACTCTTAGGTTCACCGGAGACCTAATCATCGACATTCGAGAACGTCACAATGATATCATATCTTATGAATGTATATTCATGCTTGCTCCTGATATCTCATTTATTTCATCCAAAGAGAGGTATTTGATATATTATTTAACATTTATACCTCAGATAAATGAGAAATTTATTATGCATGTGCATATTCTAAGAGCGTCACGAAATTTTTACATTACATAATTTAGAGTTTAATACTAACCGCATATACGATAGAACTTATGCACGCCATCTATAAGTTCTTAGGACCATTTAAGCTCAAGATCTTATACCTTGGATATAATGACATTGAATACGCAGCGGAATAATAAATAAGAACATCAATGTTATGAACAAGGTCTTTCATTCATTATGATTCACATACACACCCCAATTCTAGATGATCAATTCTAGAATAGTTACACTCTAACAGGGATCAAGGTAAACCTTGATTACCTTGGGGAAAAAACCAACTCTAACCCTAGACATTTACAAGGCAAACGCCTAGACACACACGACAAAATTTAGTCGACCACATATTTTGTGCACACAAAATAATACGCGCCATGTCCTTTTTATATATTAGAGGATTAGGGTTTACAAAGGAAACATAATACACTTAAGAATATCTTCTAAATCTTCAGTCTTTGTAGATTTCTCTTCTATCAGATTTAGTCCTTCTTGTTTTCATTCTTCTTGTTTTATCTCATCAAATCAATAAACCCAACAATCTTCCCCTATTTGATGATGTCAAAACAACCACAAATCTTGTACAAACTTCCCTAGACGAAGTAGAGAAGTTGAGATAATTAAATCTCACCCATGAATGAAACAAGCTTCCCCTTAAGTCTTGATTTCCTTGTAATTTCCATGCCATGCTACCACAACATCTCTTCCCCTTTTTGTTATAATCAAATAGGGAATGTATGCAACTATGATCTTGACCACCAAAAATCAATATCATACTTCTAATCTAAGCCTTCCAATGCTTCGAATTACCCACCATTACGCACCATAAGTTATAAATGAATTCGAGCAGTAGAACCTTCAACTAGCAGTAGTAATAATAATAAGCAGTAATAAAAATCAAAAACTTCCCCTCGAGTGGTGCATGGACATCAAATGATTAAACACATCATAATATGCTTCCCCTGAAATCAATGTGTTAACCATCTTCATAACTCTTCAAGTCTGTAGACTCTATGTAATGATCAATAATGAAGAAAACTAAGTATTACCAACTTGATGCTGAAGTAGAACAACCCAAATGTGTGTCTTATATCTTGTACTATATATGTGACTTCGAACGTATACTCAAACCTGATGTATAGGGGGACCGCAATCTCTTGACAATAATCCTCATCTTCAATGAGACACTGAGTACAATAACGTAACTCCTTAAAGTGATAGCAAAACCATCTTGCTAGATTTGTCAATTCTTTGTCACAACATGAACGCACGAACAGGTTACCTCCTACTAAAAGGTATGATAAAACACAAACCTGTGAAACTCCACTTCAACTTGAAATAGGTGATAAAAACTTTTTTTCGTAATCAATTAAACCAAATAATAACAAGCCTTTATAATCTGTTAAGTAACACCCCAAAATTATCGCAGCGGAGGATAGTTCACTGGGGTATTACTTCCTAGCACAAAGTACAAGTCATGGAAAACGACCCTTGAAAAGAGACGTTTTAAAAGTGTTTCACATTTGATACATTAAATTCTCAGAGTTTGCAAAGGTCCCAACAATTTTCATAAAACACAATGTTTTCAAAAGATTGCAAATGTTTTAAACATAACATAAATCTTTAAAAGATAGACTCTTCAAATGTGAAAATATGCCGAGTCCTCAAAATATATCCGTGCGACTCCATCCAAGACCTTCATGCCTTTAAACCTGAGATAAAACATGTTAAAACGTCAACACAAAGGTTGAGTGAATCCATAGAGTTTTAGTAATAAGCAGTTGATCACAATATAATTCAGTTTATGAAAGCGACTAAGCAACGAATACAAAGTCGGAAAAGTTATTATTGCCCTAAGCTCATGACACCGAACTTTAACGTCATTTTCAGATATTCAATAGAATATAAAGATGCCCTTCGAAGGTAACAACCTAATTACCTTGCAACCTCAAATACAGTACATATGGTAGCCCAGCAGGGCAGTCCAAAATGGGGGATGTCATTCCCAATAGATCTATTCATGGCATTCGCGTTTACACGCATGTAAGTAACGGTTCATGATAGAAGGGACTTTCAGGCTATGGGAAACTTAGGCAATAATAATATCAGGATAGCATACAATTTCAAAGCATTGTGATCATAAATATTTATAGCATGTATCTCCCCCCCGGAGTTTGTAAAACAATTGAAGTAAAAATTGGGGCTATGAACTCACCAATAATGAAGTAGCAACGGAAATCGGAGAAGTGTGCACGTCGAGAAAAACCGCAAAGATCACAAGTGACCTAAATAAAATACAACACGACTTAGGCTCGGGTATTAAAGTATATTAGTTATATTTATGATTTAAACTCAGTACTTGAACTCCTAATATCATATGGTCATTTATTTAAAAGTCTTATAGCAAGACATGGGTCGAAAGACGTTTATCAAAGCTTATATGGTTTAAAAATGCAAAGCTGATGGAAATTTTATAAAATTGACGCACTAATCGGGTCGCCATTTCTAAACCGTGAAGGATAAAATTATGAAATTTACATGCTTAGAAAGGTATGACTCTTTACTATATGAAAATCAAGGCCTTACATAACTGAGAATCTCAGAACATGGGTGAAATTACCAATTTACTCCTGTGTCTCTAAGTAGTTATACTCAGCATCCAAATGAGTTTAGAAAAAATGGTGTATCTTTTTATCTACAGGTCTAATGGACACATGGCTTGTGGGAAAAGTTTTCTACAGGTCTTGACTACAACTTTCATGTTTACCCCAACCTAATATTCTTTACAACATTTTAGAGTAAATAGCCCATCAAATCTGACATGCATTCCTGGACCAGTTTTAGTGTGGATTTTCTCTAAAAATCATCGTGATGAATTTTGAGGTAAGGTTTTCGGGGAAATGACCCTAAGATCTGAGGCTATCACCCAGTATTTTTAGTTTTTCATAAAACCTTCTGAGGACAAAATGGTGGACGGATATTTTAGCATCAAATCTGAGACAGCCTAATAACTAATCCAAATTGTTACTTTTGTGCATTTATTACATCTATTACACATGCATGCCCAAGATCAATGATTCCTACTCTTTTATTCAACCAATAACTCAATCTTTCCAGGAGATGAAAGATTATTTTTAGTTTTAACTTCAGTTTTTAATAACAAACATCCAAGATAATCATCAATAATTAGTTCAAAAACTCATAAAATCCATTAAACTCTTGCAATATACTTACCAATCCAACCTAACAAATTATCAAACACCTTATTTCCTATAAGATCTTGAATCTAATCATCTAAAATAACACATGCAAGAGTTGTTTGCTTATCCTAGAAAAATCTTTAATAAACATAAGAAAAATAAGAAATGAGATGGAATAACTTAGGGAAACTTACTAGGATTAGGAGGTATGCAAGTAACACAAGATTTTGAAGGAGGAAAATAAATGATAATGGGAGTGTTGGGGCTGATATGCCACGAAATTTTGGATAGAAAATGAAGATTTTTGAGAGGAATAACTTTGGTGATAATAACTAAGTTGGAAATGAAGTGTGAGTGTGAAATATGGATTTTATAAAAATGTAAGCATGCATTTTGATAGGCTAGAAAGGGGGTGGCCGGTTTTGGGGGCCCAAGGCAATCCCAAAATCTGATTTTATTCATATTTGATCAATATTTGAAGTATTAGTGTGTTTGTGGGGTTTAAATCAAGCGCACGGTCTTAAAAACGCGAATTACGCAGTACCGGGTGACCTGAAAACGTGAATTTTAGAAAAGGGCTATCAAAACATTATGAAATTGTTATGAAGTGTTAAAATGGATAATTTTAATATTTCATGGGAGCCTTGTGTTTCCCGGAGTGTTAAAACGAAACTAAAAATAAAAAACGCAGGCTCAAAACGCGAGTTGTTACCAAAATTTGACGAAATCGTGAAACGAAACAGAAAATGTGAAATATAGAAATTTTTGAATACTAAGAGCATATGATGGAATATTAAACCACTAATGATAAGAAAATGGATAGAAATCCTAAGCACGGCTCATGAATAGCTAGAAATGCGAAAATCGCTAAATCGGGTACTTCTTATGCATAGTTTGTAAAAATAATTGTCACAAGGATAATATTTTCATAAAAATATCACATTTAACTTAAAATGACCCAAATTGATGTTTCATATATTTCCCGAGCCTTCCGGAGTGTTATAATGTCTTTAAAGCTCAAACCGCGAGCCGAAAACGCGTAAAACGTAAAATGTGCACACTTCGCGTAGAAATGGAAAATTTCATTATTCCATATGAAAACAAGTATGTAGGGATAATTAAATCTTATTAATGGTTAGACTGGGCATATCCTGAGTCAAATTACAAATTTCAGTGTACGTGTCACGACGTACGCGGGCGACATTCCCGGCAAAAGCCAAATTACTTAAAATAGCAAAATAAGCAAATAAAATTAGTAAAATAATGACTTGGAAATTTCTCGGTTGTTACATTACCCATCCGTTAAAAAGGAATCACGTCCTCGTGATTCAGTTTATCTTATCGGCTGACGGTGTGTCGGAAAAGAAATGAGGGTATTCTCGTCGCAATCTGCTCTTTTCGCTCCAATGTGTACTCGGGTCCATGTCAAGTATTCCAACGAACCTTGACAATGGGAATGCACCCTGCTTGAGTCGTTTGACTTCCTAGTTCATGATAACAACCGGTTCCTTATCAAAGTAAAGCTTGTCATCAAGTTGAATCTCTTCTAGTGGAATGACGAGGGTTTCATCCAAATGACACTTCTTCAAGTTCGAATCATGAAAGGTGTTGTGTACGCTAGTGGGCTCTTGCGGGTGGTTCGAGTCGATAAGCTACCGATCCAGGTTTTGCCAAATTTTTGTAGAGCTTAACGTACAGCGGGTTCTGTTTTTATCGTTTTCCGAAATATTGCATGTTCTTTCGTGGCGAACTTACACGTAACTCTCCTGAAGATCTTGTACCGCTTGCAGCCTGTTGTCCTGGAGTGTTGTTCCTACGCCCTGATGCGTACTAACGATTAACGCGAATGGGATTTCTACGGGAGCGTACTATCAGTCGAAAGAAGTAGATGTCAATGCCATGGGAGAATGATAGTTACAGGGGTAATTACTAATACAAATGAAAGATCTTGATGAATCACAAAAATAGTAATAGAATTATGTCGAGTGTAATGTTGTAGGTGCAAAGACTGCTTAAAAGAGATAGATTAGATATCTGTATGAACAAAGAAGCAAACTGTTATCAATCGATGCAAATGTAAGGATCAATGAATCAGAACAATAATGAATGGATTAAGATGTCCATATCATTCATACTAGTATGAGCATAGAGTGCTCGGAAGAAAATTTGATGTTTATACGAACGAAGAAGCAAATGAAAAGGTTATACGAACGAAGAAGCAAATGAAAAGGTGTGTAAAAGAGAGATCAATGACTCAAATTAATGCAAACTGAAGAACCATAAATCACAATAATAGTGAAGCGAAGAGATATAGAATATTAACACAAATAATCAATTAATCGAGACAACCAACGAATCAAACCAATAATAAAAGAGGTCAATACTGAAAAATAGAATTCCAAATGAGGTTCAATAATAAACGAGACAGACAATATTCATTACGAATGTCAAATGAGAATGAATGAGGAAAATCCATAACTGAGAAGGATAATAAACACACGATTGTTGAAAGTGCGTAAGTGAAATAGACAAGAATTAAGAAAGCAATAAGCGTAACGATACCTTAGATGAGAACAAATGAGATAGACAATAAATGTGAAGGAAAATAGTAAAGGAGAAAGACGATAAATGTCATGGAAGAGAACAAATGGTAAATGATGAAATCCATAAATATCACGAATGTTATATAAGAATAACTAGGAAAATCAATAATTTAGAAAGACAATGTGCATCTCGAATGCTAAATGAGGAGAAGAAATGAGAACGATCAATAAATAAGAAATACAAAAAGCAGCACGAATGCTAGCTGAGGGTAACAATTAATGAGAAACACAATAAGTGACAAAGACAATTAGCATTGTGATTGCAATTGAGAATGAATGGGTATCAACAATAAATGAGAGAAGCATTACGTTGAAAACATGCATTTTAAATAGGAACAACATAAAATGAGAGAGGCATTGAGTATCACGAAAGTTGTTTGGGGTTAAATGAGAACAAATAATAAATGGTAAAGTCAATAAATATCACGAATGTTGATTAAGTGAGATCCGCACTTGGATCCTTGAGCTTTACTCTACTCCAACGAGACTGTAGGTTGGCCATTACAGCTCGTTTCTGCTGACGTGTAATATCTGTCATGATGTGGCATGTGTGTCACCAACGATGGGATGCTATGGTGCATGGGCTCTCTGGTGATAGACTCTGGTCGAGTGGGAGGAGTAGGTGTAGTAGTGGTTCTCCTCCTCTTCTTCGGGTGCGTGATATTCTGGTTTGGTTTCAGACTTCATATTCTCGTCCTCAAATAGCTTTGTCTCACTATTAGACGTTAGTATATAAGTTGGTGAAGTGGGTGTCAGAATGGTGGTCGAAAAGTTTCCAAATTATGTCCTCGGAATCGAAAGATAGCATTAAGTTAAGGTAAACATTGTCGTCAAGCTTCGGTGTTACCTTCTTAGCGGCGTGATTCTTCAAAATGCAAGGAGTGAAAAAGAATGAGACGTTAAAAGTCGTGTTCCAAAAGTAGGGCGTTCCAAGGCGTCACGTCAAAGTCATGCTCTAATCAACCGGCGTATCTTTAGGCGATGGTTTACGAGGCGATATAGGTGTTCAAGAAGTATGAGACCAATGTTCCACCTCGTCTTCGAAGGCGAATAGCAAGATACCCGAGGGAAATCGATAGACTGCAACGGGTTTGCATAAGACGATGATACGAAAGGTCATGAAAAGTTTTAGCGAACCACGGTATTACTCATGATGTTTGAGAAAATAAGAAGATCATTAAAATGTAAGTATAGGTATGTAATCAGGGAAAACAAGTTTTGAGCTCAAGCTCCGAAATAAGCGTAAGAGGTCAAAATCAGTCAAACATTTATATAATTAACCTTTATATAAATAATAGTGATGCTTAATAAATAAGCACAGTGATCGAAAAGTACACCAAGTGTGTATATAAGTAGCATATAATTCGATAGGATAGCGGTGCTCCAAGAATGAGCATAAATGTTCGAGTATTTATATAATTATCCTTTATATAAATAAGAGTGTATATAAGCATAATTTATATAATACCATTAGTGATGACATATGTATAACAACATAGGCAGTCTGGTGGCATATGCGCACGGATATCGGATACGGCAATGAGAGACTCTTTAGTGAAAAATAGTTATAGTTTGGGTTTTGAAAACGACCCAGTTCTCTATAACTGTAGCTCTGATGCCAATCTGTAACACCCCCAAAATTATCGCAGCGGAGGATAGTTCACTGGGGTATTACTTCCTAGCACAAAGTACAAGTAATGGAAAACGACCCTTGAAAAGAGACGTTTTAAAAGTGTTTCACATTTGATACATTAAATTCTCAGAGTTTGCAAAGGTCCCAACAGTTTTCATAAAACACAATGTTTTCAAAAGATTGCAAATGTTTTAAAGATAACATAAATCTTTAAAATATAGACTCTTCAAATGTGAAAATATGCCGAGTCCTCAAAATATATCCGTGCGACTCCATCCAAGACCTTCATGCCTTTAAACCTGAGATAAAACATGCTAAAACGTCAACACAAAGGTTGAGTGAATCCATAGAGTTTTAGTAATAAGCAGTTGATCACAATATAATTCAGTTTATGAAAGTGACTAAGCAACGAATACAAAGTCGAAAAAGTTATTATTGCCCTAAGCTCATGACACCGAACTTTAACGTCATTTTCAGATATTCAATAGAATATAAAGATGCCCTTCGAAGGTAACAGCCTAATTACCTTGCAACCTCAAATACAGTGCATATGGTAGCCCAGCAGGGCAGTCCAAAATGGGGGATGTCATTCCCAATAGATCTATTCACGGCATTCGCGTTTACACGCATGTAACTAACGGTTCATGATAGAAGGGACTTTCAGGCTATGGGAAACTTAGGCAATAATAATATCAGGATAGCATACAATTTCAAAGCATTGTGATCATAAATATTTATAGCATGTATCTCCCCCACGGAGTTTGTAAAACAATTGAAGTAAAAATTGGGGCTATGAATTCACCAATAATGAAGTAGCAACAGAAATCGGAGAAGTGTGCACGTCGAGAAAAACCGCAAAGATCACAAGTGACCTAAATAAAATACAACACGACTTAGGCTCGGGTATTAAAGTATATTAGTTATATTTATGATTTAACTCAGTACTTGAACTCCTAACATCATATGGTCATTTATTTAAAAGTCTTATAGCAAGACATGGGTCGAAAGACGTTTATCAAAGCTTATATGGTTTAAAAATGCAAAGCTGATGGAAATTTTATAAAATTGACGCACTAATCGGGTCGCCATTTCTAAACCGTGAAGGATAAAATTATGAACTTTACATGCTTAGAAAGGTATGACTCTGTACTATATGAAAATCAAGGCCTTACATAACTGAGAATCTCAGAACATGGGTGAAATTACCAATTTACTCCTGTGTCTCTAAGTAGTTATACTCAGCATCCAAATGAGTTTAGCAAAAAGGGTGTATATTTTTATCTACAGGTCTAATGGACACATGGCTTATGGGAAAAGTTTTCTACAGGTCTTGACTACAACTTTCATGTTTACCCCAACCTAATATTCTTTACAACATTTTAGAGTAAATAGCCCATCAAATCTGACATGCATTCCTGGACCAGTTTTAGTGTGGATTTTCTCTAAAAATCATCGTGATGAATTTTGAGGTAAGGTTTTCGGGGAAATGACCCTAAGATCTGAGGCTATCACCCAGTATTTTTAGTCTTTCATAAAACCTTATGAGGACAAAATGGTGGATGGATATTTTAGCATGAAATCTGAGACAGCCTAATAACTAATCCAAATTGTTACTTTTGTGCATTTATTACATCTATTACACATGCATGCCCAAGATCAATGATTCCTACTCTTTTATTCAACCAATAACTCAATCTTTCCAGGAGATGAAAGATTATTTTTAGTTTTAACTTCAGTTTTTAATAACAAACATCCAAGATAATCATCAATAATTAGTTCAAAAACTCATAAAATCCATTAAACTCTTGCAATATACTTACCAATCCAACCTAACAAATTATCAAACACCTTATTTCCTATAAGATCTTGAATCTAATCATCTAAAATAACACATGCAAGAGTTGTTTGCTTATCCTAGAAAAATCTTTAATAAACATAAGAAAAGATAGGAAATGAGATGGAATAACTCAGGGAAACTTACTAGGATTAGGAGGTATGCAAGTAACACAAGATTTTGAAGGAGGAAAATCAATGATAATGGGAGTGTTGGGGCTGATATGCCACGAAATTTAGGATTGAAAATGAAGATTTTTGAGAGGAATAACTTTGGTGATAATAACTAAGTTGGAAATGAAGTGTGAGTGTGAAATATGGATTTTATAAAAATGTAAGCATGCATTTTGATAGGCTAGAAAGGGGGTGGCCGGTTTTGGGGGCCCAAGGCAATCCCAAAATATTATTTTATTCATATTTGATCAATATTTGAAGTATTAGTGTGTTTGTAGGGTTTAAATCAAGCGCACGGTCTTAAAAACGCGAATTACGCAGCATCGGGTGACCTGAAAACTCGAATTTTAGAAAAGGGCTATCTAAACATTATGAAATTGGTATGAAGTGTTAAAATGGATAATTTTAATATTTCATGGGAGCCTTGTGTTTCCCGGAGTGTTAAAACGAAACTAAAAATAAAAAAACGCAGGCTCAAAACGCGAGTTGTTACCAAAATTTGATGAAATCGTGAAACGAAACAGAAAATGTGAAATATAGAAATTTTTGAATACTAAGAGCATATGATGGAGTATTAAACCACTAATGATAAGAAAATTGATAGAAATCCTATGCACGGCTCATGAATAGCTAGAAATGCGAAAATTGCTAAATCGGGTACTTCTTATGCATAGTTTGTAAAAATAATTGTCACAAGGATAATATTTTCATAAAAATATCACATTTAACTTAAAATGACCCAAATTGATGTTTCATATATTTCCCGAGCCTTCCGGAGTGTTATAATGTCTTTAAAGCTCAAACCGCGAGCCGAAAACGCGTAAAACGTAAAATGTGCACACTTCGCGTAGAAATGGAAAATTTCATTATTCCATATGAAAGCAAGTATGTAGGGATAATTAAATCTTATTAATGGTTAGACTGGGCATATCCTGAGTCAAATTAAAAATTTCAGTGTATGTGTCACGACGTACGCGGGCGACATTCCCGGCAAAAGCCAAATTACTTAAAATAGCAAAATAAGCAAATAAAATTAGTAAAATAATGACTTGGAAATTTCTCAGTTGTTACATCTGTTAAGAACCAAAAACCAAACATCTTCTGTTTGTCCAAGAACCATAACGTGTGTGTCGTCTGAGATCTCTAAACCAACCGAGTACCAAATCTGCTCTTTGTCTGATATCTGACAAAGCTGGCAGTACTAACAATATATCGGATAAAGCTAACAGTATTAACTTTCCAAACTGAGCAGTACTTAAGTCAATGAAGCTCAGCAGTACTAATGTAACCTTATTGTGCACTATGAAACACAAGCAGTACTAACGAGTTACAATAGGAGCATTAAAAATATGCTAGCAGCACTAACCACATGCTAGCAGCATTAACCATCAGACACAGCTAGCAACATTAACCATATAAGCAGCAGCACTAAGTCTCAAAGAGCAGCAGTACTAACTTGACTTGTATCCATAGCAATATTAACATGTACGCAGCAGAACTAAGGTTCAACGAGCAGCACTAAAAAGAGATAGCAGTACTAACTGTCCAATCAGTACTCTCTTAGCAGTAGAAAGTAGTAAGAATCATCAGCATATACTGATTGAGTCGACATAAGCTGAGCTTATCAGTACATACTGATCAATCAGCACAAGCTGATCAGCACAGCTTTAAAGTTACCCTCAACTTCCTCTTCTGCCCTTGTCTCGAATAGCCATGATCATCATTCAAATTAATCACTTGCTACCTCGTTGTACCAGTAACAGAAAACCATTACTCCCATCATAAATCGCCAAGTTCCTTTTTATTAGGGTTTGTGACAACCCTAATGCCATCGAATAAAATATGCAGCTTCCATCCTGGTAATACTACAGATGTCATGTCTTTTGTATCTCTACTAGGGTTCATCATCAATCAATGATTGACTCACCAAAGCTAGTAGAAACATTACTAATCGCCTGTTTCTTCACCAATGTAGGGTTTATGAAAAACCCTAATAAGCATCGACTTCCGAAGAAGAATCACAAACGATCATGATAGAGTAGCATGCTTGAATTAAAAACATCAGACTTAGGGTTTGTAAGAAACCCTAATTGCAATGATTTTTACTTATCTTCAAAAGCAACATCTTGACATCTTTTCTCTTCATAACAACGACTCCAATAAACCTTGTAATCCCAGATATCACGAGCTCCCAAGCTCTGATATCAATTGATATCAGAGCTCAGGGGCTCTTGATCTAGGGATTCACAAGGTTTTTAGTCGAAAAAAGATGAATAAAATAAATTTTAGTGTTTATGTTCGTAACTTTCTGCAGAGCTATTTTCAAAAGTAGATAGCTCATTCATTAATCGTTGGATCGGGCTAAAATTTTTACTGAAGGTTCTTCATATAGCAAGGTACATTCTCACCGGAAGGATCTTCAATCTGAGCTTTAAGTCAAAGGATATGAATTTTCTAAAAGTCTGCTGCAGAAAAGGAAGTAAGTTGATTTTTAGGGATTTTATGATATTTAACTTCATTAATTCATGTTTTACTTGTTCCAATTCATCATGGAAGTCGAATTCAAGTGCTTATCTTATCATCAATAACAAAAACTTTAGATTATGGGTTAATTCATTAAGGGGAAGAAGCTTCAAGAGTTCAAGTTTGGTTCTCGGCTGAGTTTGAAAGTTATTGGATGACTGATCGGTGTATTTTACATACACCTCATAGCATGTTAATTACGCATTATTGCATTGTTATTCGTTGTTATACATGTACTTTGAGGTGTTTTATGATTATGTAGGTTTGGCGCACAAAGGAGCTAAAATTGCGATATTACAAGTTTAAAATAAAGACATGAGAGATTTAGATATTGTCGTACTATTTTGGTCACAACTTCTTCGTCCGAGCTCTGTTTTTAGCGATTCAAAAGGCCACGGAAAGAGAAAAAAGAGATATTTATTTTTATGTGATAAAATCCTCAAAATCTAGAAGTTTGCTCGTGGCTTTATCTGGTGCAAAAACTGAGCTCGTGGCTATTGGACTTTTAGTCCATTTTGGTAATTGATAATTTGATAATACACTTTTATTAATGGGGCCCCTCTTTATATTGGTCCATTCACAAGAAGAGGGATAGACCCCATTCAATTTTCAGCCGAGCTTTATATATAAAAGACTTTCGGATCACAGAAAGAAAAAAATGGGGATATATCAATTGAAAAGGAGGTGAGCAGCCAGGGGGTGATTTCATTCAAAGACCCCATCCCATTTTTTATTATATTTCAGCCACCTTTTTTTTTATTATCAAGGTGAGACCATAAGAAGAAAATATAGATCTAGCCGTCTTTTTAATACATTATTCGACAAAGACAGGAAGGAGAGAATAATGATATTTTCAGTGGATACCATTCATTTGATCAGCCGACACATTTTTCTTTTATATATGAAGCTTCGAACGAAGATGATGTGCATTAATGTGATGCGCGGCTAAACGTTTTTGTAATCTCTCCCGGTAAAAGATATATTTGGTTTGATCATGTTTGTAGATTTTATTTTGTTTGTCAAACATTAATTCATATGATTTTAATGCTGATCATTTATTTGATTTTGATGTTTAATATAATTATTTGGTGAATTATTGTAAGACACATTATTGCGAGTCAACGATTCGTACTGAGCCTAACTAGTATAGGGGTTAAGACGGTCGTATGGTAAACATAATTTGTACCCATAATTGTTCATTTGAGTAATTATTAAATTAATTGATAGGATTATTGTAAGACATGTTATTGCTAGTTAACGAGTTGTGCCGAGTCCACTAGTTTAGGAATTAAGACGATTCGTGTGGTATGCATAACTTGTGCCCAAACTTGTCCTTTTCAATTAATACAACTATATCTATGTGGTTGGAAGACAAACATTAGTAATAATCCGTAACTTAGTCATACCATTATATCCGGAGCCGGGAGGGATTGCTTTTTACTCAACTGTTTACGAATCTTATTTTTATTTGCTCATTTAATTTTTATTTGTTTATTTACTTTTTAGTTAATTAGTAGTTTTATTATTAAGTAAACCAATCAATCAATTATTTATTTCATAGAGCTTAGTTTAACTAGTATTTAGTTATTGAGTTTTCAAAACCACAACTTTTATTGGTCAGTGATCACCCCAAAACTTAAATTAAAACCACATACTCCTCGTGGATACGATACCCGCTTGCCTTATCTAGTATAAGGTAATTAGGTTATTTTTTATCGGTACAACGACAGCGGTCAAATTTTGGCGCCGCTGCCGGGGAGTGAGTGCGCTTTTAGTTTAAGTCTTTGTTAATAGTTTAAAAAAAAATAGAAAAAGATTTTCTTTTTCTCTCGTTTTGTTTGCTTGTCTATTTTGTTAGTTGTGAGTGTGTAGGATAGTGTATGCGCACGCGTAGATCGGGACGTACATCACCGTTAGCTTACGATCCCGAGGTAGAGAGAAATGCAAGGTTGAGGAGGAAAGCAGTTAGACAGTTTTCTACTAACCTTGATTTTGCTGGTTTAGAAGAGCTTTTCTCGGAAATGCGAGGTGACGACGATGCCGCCGGTGCAGAATCCCCACCACGGGGTGTGGATTCCTACTACAGACCAGGGAACTTCGAGGATCCCTCGCCGAACCTCATAGCAATCTTACCCGTGTTTAGAGGTCATGAGGAGCCGTACGCACATCTGCGGGAGTTCTTCTCCATTGTAGATACATATCAGGTTAATAACACCACTAAGGATGGGGTAAGACTTCGCTTTTTTCCTTTTTCTCTTAAAGATCAAGCTAAGGCCTGGTTCACATCTCACGCACTAGGTAGTATTAAATCATGGTCTGAAATGCAATCCGCGTTTCTTGATGAATTTTATTCTATAAATAAAACTGCTGCCGTTAGGAATAAGATTAAATCCTTTCGTCAAATCCCAGGCGAGCAGTTTCATGAAGCTTTTAATAGGCTAAAAGAGTTATTAATAACTTGCCCTCACCACGATGTTCCAAAATGGGAGCTTTTCAAAATCTTCTATGATGGGTTGGATTATCACAACCAACAATTTGTGATGGCAACAAGTGGGGGTACGTTTTTCTCACGACCCATAGAGGAAGAATGGGAGTTTTTTGAAAAGCTGGGCAAGGGTTCCAAGACCCAAGCTTCGGTGGATCGAAATAAAAAACACACATCTTCCGCCAATTTTATGTCTAACCAATCTGGCACAAATTCTGAAATTAGCGAGTTAATTAAGAAAGTTGATCTTTTGTTGAGAAATCTAGGAAAAGGTGCCTCAAATGTGTCGCATGTGTCACATGACGCGTGCTTAATGTGTGGTGATTAGAGTCATTCGGTCAATAATTGTCAAAATTGGGGGATGCCATCGAATGAGGAAGTAAATGGAGTCTATGGAAACCATCCACGAAACGACCCATTCTCTGAAAGTTACAATCCGGGATGGCGCAATCATCCCAACTTCCGTTAGAAGGATGACGACAATCGCTCTAACAATTACCAACAACAAAGCTCCTACCAAAAAAGGCCACATCAATACCAAAATCAATACCAAAATCACGGTCAAGGTTCAAGCAATGGCCAACAATCCAATGTTGACCAAAAGTTTGACTTGATCCTAACCGAGTTGGCCAAGTCTAATCAAGTTGCAAACCTAAATTCTGAGTCCCTCTCTAAATCTGTAGTAAATCTTGAGAGACAACTGGGGAAATTGGCCGAAGAGGTACACAAACGAGAAGCGGGTAAGCTTCCAAGCTATCCCACTCTTAATCCAACGCATAAGCCAGGTGGTCCTGAGCAGTTGAATATGGTGACATCTCTTCGAAATGGTAAAACCTACAACAATGACATCAAAATTCCAAGTGTTCATGATTTTTCACATGATGTCGAGGATTTCGTTACTGATGACGAAATTTTTGTTAAAGGTAAAAAGGTTGATAATGTTAAGTCTGATTCTGATTTGGTAAATGATTTGTTAAAAGATTTTCCAAAACCAACAACACAGAATCCTGAAGCTACCAAATCACCCAAAGTTGGGGAGGGTGGTGTGTCAAGCACAACCACTCCTTACCCCGTAGCTTTGGAAAAATCGGCATCTGCAAGATTGGCTAAAATAGGTCCTCATTCTGAGGATATATGGGGGACTTTCAAGCAAGTAAAGATCAATCTCCCCCTTATTGATGCTATCAAGCAAATTCCTGCATATGCCAAGTTTTTAAAGGACTTGTGTACCCAAAAGAGGAAGTTGAAGGCAACTTTGCCTAAAAAGATTGACCTGACTGAGCAAGTCAGTGCAGTCTTATCTAGCTCTCTTCCTCCCAAATTCAAAGATCCTGGAGCACCATTGATTTCAATTTTGGTAGGTAATATTGCCATTAAGAAGGCACTCCCTTTGTCTCGGTGCTAGTATCAACATCCTTCCTGCTAGTTTGTTCGATAAGTATGACTTAGGAACTCTTCGTAAGACTGACACTATAATTTCCTTAGCCGATCGATCTACCAAAATTCCTAGAGGTATCTTAGAGGATGTTATTGTAAAAGTTGATGACTTCTATTACTCAGTTGACTTCTTTGTTATGGACACTGAGTTACCATACAAGGATGTTCAACCAACCATTATCCTGGGGCGACCATTCTTAGCTATGATAGACGCTAGGGTTAATTATCGAACTGGCGCCATGGATATTGCGTTCGGTAATAAGAAGCTAAGATTGAATGTGTTTAATTTTGTGAATTCTCCTACTATGAATGAATGCTACTAGGTGGATGTGATCGATGAGGAAGTCCAAAAGCATGCACCCCGTATGTTTAAGGATGATCCTTTAGATTTGTATCTAACTGGTGAGAACGAGGAGATTCTCGATGTTGCTGAAGTGCAAGAGATTCAAGAGTGTTTGGTCAGTTATTTGGACCATCAAAAACCACCTTAGTCTTATAAAGTGGAGCCCTTGCCTGCTAATTTTGACACTGCCACAAAACCGTCACTAGAGGTGCCTCCAACTCTTGAGCTGAAACCTTTGCCATCCAATCTCAAATATGCTTTTCTAGGTCCTAACAATACTTTACCCGTTATTGTTGCTTCTGATCTTTCTAGATCACAAGAGGAATCACTTTTGGAAGTGCTTTCCAAGTATAAAGCAGCAGTGGGATGGACAATTGCAGACTTGAAAGGAATCAGTCCTTCATTATGTATGCACCGAATTGTTATGGACACAAATGTTGAGCCATCAAGAGATGCGCAAAGGCGCCTGAATCCTAATACGAAAGAGGTAGTGAAGAAGGAAGTTCTCAAATGGCTAGAAGCTGGTATCATCTATCCCATTTCGGATTGTAAATGGGTAAGTCCCACGCAAACGGTGCCTAAAAAGGCTGGTATCACTGTTGTGGAAACCGAGAGTGGGGAAAAACTCACCACCTGACCAGTGACCGGGTGGAGAGTGTGCATAGATTACCGTAAGCTGAATAATGCCACATCTAAAGATCATTTCCCACTACCATTTATTGATCAAATAGTTGAGAAGCTTTCCGGTCAGAAGTTCTATTGCTTTTTGGATGGGTACTCCGGGTATAATCAAATACCCATCCATCCTAATGACCATGCCAAAACTACTTTTACATGTCCTTATGGGACATTTGCATTCCGCCGAATGCCGTTTTGTCTGTGTAATGCATCCGCTACCTTTCAGCGGTGCATGATGAGTATCTTTTCGGACATGGTTGGAGAATCTGTAGAGATATTTATGGATGATTTCTCCAACATTGGTCAATCCTTTGAAAGCTGTTTGGGTCAGCTTGAAAGTGTGTTAAAAAGATGCACCGAAACTAATCTAGTGCTTAGTTGGGAGAAGAGCCATTTCATGGTTCGTGAGGGAATTGTATTGGGGCACGTTGTCTCTGAAAAAGGATTCGAGGTTGACCGTGCTAAGGTGAAAATAATTTCAACCCTTCCTCCTCCCACTAACGTTAAAGCGGTGCGATCTTTTCTTGGTCATGCAGGGTTCTACAGGCGATTTATTAAAGATTTCAGTGCTATATCAAAGCCTCTTTGTAACTTACTCTTAAAAGAGGCACAATTTGACTTTAATGAATCATGTCTTAAATCATTCAATATGCTTAAGCAAAAGCTTGTAGAAGCCCCGATTCTGCAGTCACCTGATTGGTCGAAGCCTTTTGAGATCATGTGTGATGCGAGTGATTATGCCACTGGGGCGGTGCTGGGGCAACGGGCCAAAAAGAAACCCGTTGTAATCTTCTATGCTAGTAAGACTTTTCAGAAGCTCAAATGAATTACACCACTACTGAATAGGAATTGCTAGCCGTGGTTTTTGCTCTTGATAAGTTTCGGTCATATATCTGGGGGCACTCTAAGGTGATAGTATTTTCGGACCACAGTGCCCTGAAACATTTATTAACCAAGAAAGAGACAAAACCGAGGTTGCTTAGGTGGATTCTGCTCTTACAAGAATTTAATCTAGAAATTCGGGATAAAAAGGGGTCGAAAAATGTGGTTGCCGACCATTTGTCCAGGATTATCCCTCCACCGTTCAACCCATCTGACGTGATCAAAGAAAGCCTTCTGGATGAAAGCTTATTTGAGGTTTCGAAGCTCCCTTGGTATGCAAACATTGTTAACTACCTTGTAGTTAAAAAGCTTTCAGATTACTGGTCCAAACAACAAAGACAATACTTCTTTTCTCAATTGAAGCATTGTATTTGGGAGGATCCGGAGGTTTATAAAGTGTGTGCTGACCAAGTTTTTAGGAGATACGTTCCCGATCACGAGCATATGGACATATTGGCTCATTGCCATTCTTATGCGTATGGGGGACACTTTGGTGCGACGAAAACTGGGCACAAAGTCCTGCAAAGCGGCTTCTTTTGGTCGACTATATTCAAGGATGCCCAAGCTTTTGTGAAAGCATGTACTCGTTGCCAGCAAGTTGGTAGGATTTCAAGGCGTGATCAGATGCCTATGAATCCCATACTTGTTGTTGAGATCTTTGACGTGTGGGGTATTGATTTTATGGGACCATTCCCTACCTCCCATGGCAATGTGTATATTTTGGTGGCAGTTGACTATGTCTCTAAGTGGGTAGAGGCTGAGGCTACAAAAACAAATGACCATAGTGTAGTTCTTAAGTTTGTCAAGAAAAATATCTTTGCTAGGCATGAAATCCCCAAGGCCGTCATTAGTGATGGGGGTTCCCACTTTAAGAACTTCAAATTTGGAAAGTTATTGAAACACTATGGGGTTAATCATAGAATAGCTACCCCTTATCACCCACAGACTAGTGGACAGGTGGAAGTATCTAATAGGGAGATCAAGTGAATATTAGAAAAGACCGTTCGTAGCGATAGGAAGGATTGGTCCCTAAGGCTAGATGATGCCTTGTGGGCATATAGGACGGCTTTTAAGACCCTATTGGGATGTCACCGTATAGGTTGGTATATGGCAAGGCGTGTCATTTACAGGTTGAAATAGAGCATAGGGCTGAGTGGGCAATTAAGCAGGTTAATATAGACTTAAATAATGCGGGTAATTCTAGGAAACTTCAATTATCTGAATTAGATGAGATTAGACGCGATGCCTATGAGAACTCCCGGATTTATAAGGAGAAAACTAAGGCTTTTCATGACCGACACATCACCAAGAAATCTTTCTTGGTGGGTCAAAAAGTTTCGCTATTCAATGCTAGACTTAAGCTCTTTCTGAGAAAATTGAGAAGTAAATGGACGGGTCCATATGTTGTGACTCAAGTCTCTCCACATGGAGCCATTGAAATAAAAAATATGGTGGGTGGAGAGCCGTTTAAAGTCAATGGACACCGTTTGAAGCCGTATGTTGTGTTGGAGAGTGATCATATGGACACGGTCGATGTGGTTTATTTGGAACCATTCCAACCATCTCAATAGCTCCAATGAGTTATGTCGGGCTGACGACGGTAAACTTAGCGCTTCGCGGGAGGCAACCCGTGAGTTGTAGAGTGTGTGTGTATGTTCTTTCGAATTTATTTTTCTTTTCATTTTCTTATTTTTGTGTGTGTTAAAAACTTTGTGGGTGTGTTCACTACAAACCCTCACGAGACTAAACTCGTCCACTCGGGCTACCGAGTGGTTTAAAAGGCTTGTTGCATACGCTAAATGCAACCGTGATTCCTACAAAAGTGAGTTAGGTTTTTGTGTTGTGTGAGTTTGTCAAAGTGATTTTTAACCAAAATTTCAGCTTAAAGCTTTTGCATTAGGGACAATGCAATGCTTTAAGTTGGGGAGGGTGTCACATGTGTTACATGTTTTTGTGTGAAATTGTGGTTAAAAATGGGTCAAAATGTGATTTTAAAAAAATGAAAAAAAAAATGAAATCATATTATAAAAGTTTTGTACTAATTGGATGTGGAAGTTTCTTCTACCTATATTTGTTGAGTGTTTGCAGATTCTGAAGATTGGCTTATGGATGATTTATTGGAGCAAACTAGAAGATCCAGCCATGATTATAAGGTGCACCCGATTTCATTGTATAATTTGGTTATAAAATTAATTTGATGGTTTGCATGTAGTTAGGCATATGTATAATTAGTAGATGATCAAACCATACCCGATTGAATTTCTCTACTTACTTTTGCTTAGAACGGGAAGGAAGTTAAAATAATATAATATGAAATATAATAATGTAATAGTTAGGTTAGGACACTTAAATTGATCTTATCCGGCTTGTCACCCGCGCACGGTGGCCATAGAAAAAAGTTGGAGAACTGTCATAATTATTGGTGGTAGTCATATGCTGGGCTTGCCTATCTGATTCGTCACCCGCGCAAGGTGATATTTTAGTTGTTAGCATGGGTCAGACACCAATTCTTATGATGGATAGCATTGCACTTAGCTGAGACAATTTTATGTGAAATAACTCAATCCTTGTATTGTTGTTAATGAAATTAGGAAGGTTAGTTTAAGTTAGTGCATTAATTAATTTAGACTATGTGGTAGATAACTCCATCATATGATATACCAGTAGGCACGAAGCATAGTTGTTCCCATTTAATTAAATGGACTAAATTAACCGGTTCCCATGTGCCGATGTGTCTTAGTATACACCTATAGGATAGATATTCATACATTTGAATGATTGGTCTATATATCAATCTTAAAAGGAGTGTATTAATCATTCGGGATGACATGTATAAGAAACAGTTCTGGATGTTTAAAAAAGGAGCTTATGTATGTTATGAGCAAAAATGCTTGAAATATGAAATAAAATCCATGTGCAAAAATTGATCAAAAATTGAAATATATAAACTAATGTATGATGGCTTATGTGCTATTAAAAAGTTTGCTCCTATGGTATAAAAACTCCGGTATTATAAAAGGTGTAAGGTATTCTCACCTCTTGTTTTGGATCCATGTTTAGATTGATTATAGGGGTGTACTAAGTATGTTGGACACATGGTTAATTATATGAAACATAAAGTAAATGGAACCAATGGGAACGGTTATGTTAAGTGTTTAAGAAGGACAAAAATATTGGTAATCATTTTGGATTATTGGTCACATAGGATGGTTATTAGTGTATCGGGTTAAATTTGATCTTTTTGATGGAATTTCATTAGTATGATTAAAAACTGTGTAATTAACAAGCTAAGATATAGTAGATTTCTTCCTCGGGACGAGTAAGGGTTAAGTTGGGGAGGTTTGATCGGTGTATTTTACATACACCCCATAGCATGTTAATTACGCATTATTGCATTGTTATTCGTTGTTATACATGTACTTTGAGGTGTTTTATGATTATGTAGGTTTGGTGCACAAAGGAGCTAAAATTGCGATATTACAAGTTTAAAATAAAGACATGAGAGATTTTGACGTTGTCGCACTATTTTGGTCACAAATTCTTCGTCCGAGCTCCGTTTTTAGCGATTCAAAAGGCCACGGAAAGAGAAAAAAAGAGATATTTATTTTTATGTGATAAAATCCTCAAAATCTGAAAGTTTGCTCGTGGCTTTATCTGGTGCAAAAACTGAACTCGTGGCTATTGGACTTTTAGTCCATTTTGTTAATTGATAATTTGATAATACACTTTTATTAATGGGGCCCCTCTTTATATTGGTCCATTCACAAGAAGAGGGACAGACCCCATTCAATTTTCAGCCGACCCTTTATATATAAAAGACTTTCGGATCACAGAAAGAAAAAAAAAAAGGGGGATATATCATTCGAAAAGGAGGTGAGCAGCCAGGGGGTGATTTCATTCAAAGACCCCATCCCATTTTTTATTATATTTCAGCTACCTTTTTTTTATTATCACGGTGAGACCATTAGAAGAAAATAAAGATCTAGCCGTCTTTTTAATACACTATTCGACAAAGACATGAAGGAGAGAATATTGATATTTTCGGTGGACCCCATTCATTTGATCAGCCAACACATTTTTCTTTTATATATGAAGCTTCGAACGAAGATGATGTGCAATAATGTGATGCGCGGCTAAACCTTTTTGTAATCTCTCCCGGTAAAAGATATATTTGGTTCGATCATGTTTGTAGATTTTATTTTGTTTGTCAAACATTAATTCATATGATTTTAATGCTGATCATTTATTTGATTTTAATGTTTAATATAATTATTTGGTGAATTATTGTGAGACACATTATTGCGAGTCAACGATTCGTATTGAGCCTAACTAGTATAGGGGTTAAGACGGTCGTATGGTAAACATAATTTATACCCATAATTGTTCATTTGAGTAATTATTAAATTAATTGATATGATTATTGTAAGACATGTTATTGCTAGTTAATGAGTTGTGCCGAGTCCACTAGTTTATGAATTAAGACGATTCGTGTGGTAAGCATAACTTGTGCCCAAACTTGTCCGTTTTCAATTAATACAACTATGTCTATGTGGTTGGAAGACAAAAATTAGTAATAATCTGTAACTTAGTCATACCATTATATCCGGAGCCGGGAAGGATTGCTTTTTACTCAACAGTTTACGAATCTTATTTTTATTTGCTCATTTAATTTTTATTTGTTTATTTACTTTTTAGTTAATTATTAGTTTTATTATTAAATAAACGAATCAATTAATTATTTATTTCATAGAGCTTGGTTTAACTAGTATTTAGTTATTGAGTTTTCAAAACCACAACTTTTGTTGATGAGTGATCACCCCAAAACTTAAATTAAAACCGCATACTCCTCGTGGATACGATACCTGCTTGCCCTATCTAGTATAAGGTAATTAGGTTATTTTTTATCGGTACAACGACATCGGTCAATGACACACACAAGGAAAAGAACTATTCTTCATGTTACTACTGCTTGGTTTCAAATGCTATTGTTGTCATTTTTCGTAAGCTATTTGGCACACGTTCATTGAAGGTACTACATGGTGTTTGTTACTATGGTGGTTAGTTATTCGATAAGTTCTTTCAAATGGTTAACATATGGGTTTCAGGGGAAGCTTAATGTTAAATTGTTTTACCATTTATATGCTACATCGAGGTGAAGGTTTTTACAACTACTAGTTGTTATTATTACTATTGGTTTAGGTTTCTTTTGTCTTGAGTTCATTTATTGTAAGCTTTTTGGTGTTCATCATAGAGGGTAATTCGAGACATTGGAAGACTTGATTGGAAGTATGATAGTAGTTAGTGGTTGTCTAAATCAAAGTTGCATTTACTTAGAGTCTCCTAGTAGATTATGACAAAAAGGGGAAGAAGTAATACATTGAAGCTTTGCAACTTGAAGATCCTTGGTGGTATAGCATGGATTAAGGGGAAGTCTGTTTCTTTCATATATATTAACTTCAAGGGAAGTTCGTGCTTATTTGGGTTTTGTCATTATCAACTAGGGGAAGATTGTTGGGTCGATTATTTGAGTTGATAAGACAAAACATATGAAAGATGAAGGACTTATGAAGACAAAGGAAGAATTCTTCAAATGATGAAGAATGAAACTACAAGGGCTTAAAATGTATTATGTTAGAAGTCTTTGTAACCCTAATGTCTCTATTATATAAAGAGACATAGGGGGTGTTAGTTTATGTGTTTCAAGATGTAAACACCAGGAAAAGTGTGTGTGTGTGTGTGTGTGTGTGTGTGTGTGTGTGTGTGTAGGGCGGCGTATAGTTTATGTCAAACGCCTAGACTAGGGCTTAGTGTTTTCTTCAGCCTCAAGGATCATTGATCCCTGTTAAATTAGGTAACCGTACTACACTTGATCACGTAGTATTGGGGCTGTGAGTTTTCTATGTAGTTGTTAGAGATGATGACGAAGAAACCTTATACAATAACATTGTTGTTCTATTTATTCCACTGCATGTTAATCTTTGTTATTGTTAATCCCTAGTGCTCTAAACGATCCATGGAGTTATTCTAATTTCTAAACTCCACAATATAATTTCCAAACGTTAATAAAAAGTGCATATTCTGTCCGCCACTTTTCCCGTGCGAGATATCAAGGGCTATTTAATATATTTGTTAGATAGTGTTTGGCGATGAGCCTTCTAAGTGTGTTTGGAATATTATGCTTGTTTGGTAACAAATGTTTAAGTTTGGATTTTGTTTAAACGCTCACATTTGAAACGCTAATAAAAAAAACATTTAGCTTTTTCGTCATTTTACCAAAGGGCTTGTGTCTTAATGGTATCCCATGTTGTGTGAGAAGCTCCTTAATCAAATAGTTGTGGGTTCAAGTCCTGCTTAAAACATGTGAGATAGATTTGTGGTGTAAACATAGAAAACTCCTAACTACTATTAGCTACTACCTAAGGTTCACTCAATTCAGTGCTTCCTTTGAATCAATTCTTTTACTAAATCTTAATATTCCCGAGAGTATTTCTTTCTATTCATGATCAATATGCCTTAGTTCCCATATATAGCCATATTGCTTCCTTTTCCATTTAGCCTTTTTGCATTTGAGCTCGGCTTAATGACATCAAATTTCCTTTCAACATTTAGAAAGACTCTTTGAATTAGTGGTACTGCATGTTTGTGTGGTCTGCAACTCAGTTTTTTGGTATCAGTCAACATCAGTCATGTGTACTTTATGGCATGTTCCCCTGTAGCATATATTATTCTTCATGGCACATGTTTTAGTATTTTTTTTTTGATAGTATTGTGACGTGCTTCATAACTACTCAAGAAAATATCGTTCACCAACGAGAGATGTAAGAGAAACTTGTCGATCCCCACACCGAATCTTAAGACAAACACTACCCGGCAACCAACATAAATAGGAAACCACAATAACTACATTGGACAAACTATCACTGCACCTCACACGTACGAACTAGGATCACACACCCAACACTTCAACTATATCTTTTCATTCGAAACTTCCAAATATTTGACGAATCCCACTGTCGAAGATGGGAAGAAGGTTGAGTCTTCACATCTTACTCAGACTCAACCTTCTTCACATCTTCGACAGTTGGGGCTATCGTTGTTGGTTCCTCTACTGGAGATGAAAGTATGGAAATTGACAAACTGTCTTCGATGGTAGTCAAACGAGCCCCTTTATCGGGTTCCATAACTTCCTAAAAAAACTTCAAACTTGGTGAATCTGAATGGGTCTCTAGCGCTGTTTCTTGATATTGTTTGCATTCAAGCGCTGCTTCTTGATATTGTTTGGATTCTTCAATTTGGTCGTATTATATTCACCTGATGACTAAAGTCCAAAAAATAAGAGACGCGTGTATTAGATATTCGTAACAGATGTTTATTTATCTAACGATACAATAAATTTGTAAAGTCAGTTTTCTTTATTTCATATATATTCACACATCTCATCTTTATATACATGTTATGTGATCTTATTATTTTTCTGAAAAAATATTCAACTTATTTTCTAGGATTTCTTGATTTAGGTTGTGTGTGTCCAAAAAGTATCCGTATTCGGATATCCGAAAATTTGATCAGAATTTTTTAAAAAGTTGGGTTTTATGAAATGTAAGTGTTGGAACTCATACAAAAGTTTTCCAAAAGTTATAGATATTTGGATATTCGGATATATAAAACTGTGAAATTTCGGATGTCCGAATTGAAAAAACTTAGCTAAAATAATGGTCCACACATAAAACCATCATCGCACATATGCGTCTAGTAGTTACATTTGTTTAGACAACAGACTCATAACTGCACGAGGCTTAGAAAATGCCAGCTCGATTATCCCCTATCACATGTTACAAGAATTAGTAAAAAAAAACTCTTAATTAACTACAGTATTATGTTTCATTAATTACAAAATTAGTATGACGTGAAGACGATTAAGAACATAAGTGTTTTTTCCCCAAAGCTCGGGTCGGCTTTCCATGAGCGAAAGCTCAAGAACCCGATGTATACACCACACATCAAAGCTAGTTATCAGATCAGCCCTCCATACACAACCTTCCCGACAGTTAGGAATCAATGTAACCAGATCAATTTGCATTCATGAGTCACTTGCATGAGCCGCCCCGTTCATCTCATTGCTCTCAACTTCATAAAGAAACCGCTCCCTAGAAGCTACACGGTCCACAAGGTCCTCGTCAAGACTAGGGGAGAGCAACAAAACCGAAAAAATGAAAAATAACAATAATAATAATAATAATAATAATAATAATAATAATAATAATAATAATAATAATAATAATAATAATAATAATAATAATAATAATAAATAATAATAATAATAAATAACTGAAAAAACTGCCCAAAATAATCGAACCAACTCTAAAACTAATTTTGCGGATTTCGTTTTAAAAAAAAACCGAAAGTTTTGATTTGGTTTTTTGTTTTATATGAAAACCCAAACCGAAAAAACTGAACCACCCCATACTAATATTATAAAACTAATAAAAAAATACATATCAGTTTTGATACAAGTAATACCAAAGTCCAAAAACTAAGAGACAGTGTATTAGATATTCTTAACAGATGTTTATTTAGCTAACACTACAATAAATTTGTAAAGTTAGTTTTCTTTATTTCATATATATATATATATATATATATATATATATATATATATATATATATATATATATATATATATATATATCATATATATATGTTATGTAATCTTCTTATTTTTCGGGAAAAATATACAACTTATTATCTAGAATTTCTTGATTTAGGTTTTGGGTGTCCAAAAAATATCCGTATTCGGATATCTCAAAATTTGATAAATAAATTTATTAAAAAGTTGGGTTTTATGAAATGTAAGTGTTGGAACTCATACAAAAGTTTTCCAAAAATTATAGATATTTGGATATTCGAATGTATAAAACTGTTATCCGAAATTTCGGATATCCGAATTGTAAAACTTAGCTAATATAACGGTTCTAACATAAAACCATCATCACACATATGCGTCTAGTAGCTGCATTTGTTTAAACGACGGGCTCCCGTGTAGAGTTTTTTTTTTTTTTACCAACTTATTTACTTTAGAAAACTTATTTACTAATGTATGGATTGTTTAAAAATATTGACTAAAGTATGGTGTCACATTCTAATTTTAATAATATTATTTGTTTTTATTCTTTTATTATAAACAAATCATGGTCTTTACTTCAACCGCTTAACGCTGTATCCATCAATTAACATTCTTTATGAAAGGTCCAGTTTATATATTATATGTGTACTGGTCGATCATTAGTTTTCATGACTAATTGATTTTTAAAATCTGTTTTTGATTAATGCTCTTTGTCACATATTGTACTTCTTGAAATTTGTGATCCTTGTTATATGTAAAGCTGATTTGTGTAATTAATTAGTGTGTGATTTTTGGTTATAAGCTAATTTCATTTGTTAGATGAGATAAAAACGTTTTAATTCAAACTACTTTTGTTCTTATTTAGTTGATTAGTGATGTCTATGCTTATTTGTATTTGCAATTCATGTTTTATTATCATTTATGACTTTAACAACAAGATTAGTTGTTCAATAATTATTGTTATTTTTTTTGAAACGGCGTTATCTACGTCTACTTATTGATTTGCTAGAAGAAGAAATATAGAATTATGTGAGTGTCGTTGCAGATATGATTTTGCAATGATGACTTCAACATATTGTCACAAATTGCTAAGTTCTTAGTAGTTGCTCGTAATAAACATATACTTGAAATGAAGTTAATATTGTATATTAAGGTACTTTCGTTCAACCAACTTCTACTTATGTATTAAAATTAAAATAAAGCACGAAGGATGATTTATATACCATAAAAAAAAAACCTTCACTTACATCCATTGCTATTATATTGAGATTAGTTTGATTGAGATGGATAAATGAAAAGTGAAAAGAAATACAAACGAAATACTATATAATAGTCTATATTTTTTAACAAGCCACAAAATGGTAAATAACTTTTCTAAAAACAATTAATTGGTTAAAAACTCCTCCGATGTAGCCCATCAGAATACTCGATACTAGTATGCACACTTTGGTTATCCACATTCAACAACGATTTGGGGTTTGACGACGCTTTGGGGTTTACTTTAGAATCTCTACCCTGGTAACTAGCCAAGTTTCCTTAACCTAGCTTCATGTGTTGGTTCTCTGTGAAAATCAAACAGTTGTCACCAAAATTAGTCAAGAAAAACAGCTAATTGGCACCTTGCAGCACGGCTTAATGCTACTAACTTTGACCTACTCCCAGCCCGACTCCATATATCATCGTTTTCTAAACTTACTCCTAAATGAACTTGGCCCATCTTTTAACATGATGTGAGAATTGCGAACCCTCGCAGGAAGTTTTACAATCATCTAGGCAGTGAACCTAACCGTTGTAGTGTAATATAGGTAAGTCTCGGGGGATTGATCGTTCTCTAGGGGAATAGTATCGTTAGGTCAAAATGTATGTCGAGATAGGTCTAGAGGTGAGGGATGATATTTTTTGTGTTTTTATATTTTATGAAAAGCAAGTAAAAATCTCGGGTTTTGAAGAGTGGGCGGAATTAGTTACTAGTTAACTAACCCAAAACTAATTATAAAATAAAATTAAACTAATAAACCAGAAAAGTAAATTGGTGGCAACTCTTATTATAGGAAAAGCAGTGTTCACTTAGACATCCGTACTCCCTAGTTATCTCCTACTGATTTGCAGAATTGTCACGTCCTTGTTTTAATTGAAGCGTTGTATTCCTTAATATTGGTCGTGGGGAGGTGCCGAAGTCCCCATGATGAGTGTGTAAATACTCATCATTTTTGTCCCATCTGAACTGCAAAAACATTTAAAAACACTCAGAAATGCTTCAAAATACAGAAAATATCCTAGAATTGTGTTTTTATCTGTTTCATGTGCAAAAGGATTGAAAACAGATGAAAAATGAGCAAAGTTTCACAAATGACATATGGTCCCTAAACTTTAGCCTAATCCTAAACCATTTTAACCCACCAAATAAAACCTATTTACCCCAATCCCTTATTCCCAAAATAAACCCAACCCAAAATCCTTATCCTGCCTAACCCATTTCCCTTAAAAATCCAAAACTAAACACAAAGCCCAAAACCATCCCACCCTTTTATCCCTTAGCTAATAAAACGGGGTCAAAAAGGAAACCAAAAAAAGTAAAACCTTATCCCTTCCCTAAAACTAACCCGCCAAATCCTAAACCCAGGATACCACCACCTCATCCCCCCTCCTCTTATACACCCACTGAGCATTTAATGCTTCCCCACCATCAAACACTCCATCCTCACTCACAACCCCTGGTTTTGCTTTACACCTCACCCCTAGCTCCATATCTACTTCCCAACTTGAACCAACGAATTTGGGGTCGAGTCAAGCTAGTGACTCGGTGAACAAAAATATTAGCACAACATGGGTTTTCACCCATGTCTCTGACTTCTTTCTCTTTTCTAACACCTAAGTGTGGGGAGTTGCCCCTGCTGTTGTATATGTATATATAATCAGTTAAAAAAAATGTGTATATATATAAATAAAAAGATTTGGTTCCCACTCTTAGCTAGTAGTGTTACCTTTTTACGTTATAAGTGTCGGCATAATAGCCGGTGCTTTGAATATTGAGGGCAATATTCAATTTTAAGTGTGGGGGGGGGGGGAATTCTGGTGATTTTGTCACATTGTACTTTCTCGTGCCCTAGTTCCCCAGTTTTGGCCAAAATTTAATTTTTTTTTTCATTTGGTGGAAGTGCTTTGCACTAACACAACAAATGGTTATCAGTCCACCATGTCTAACCCACATAAGGACTGGCTAATCCGAGAGCAAACGGCTCTAGGTAAAGATATCTCAAATCCGTTTATGGCTGACAATTTGCCAAAAAATGTATGGTATTCAACTCACCATATCTTTGATAGTGAAGAGTTGGCTAGCCCACAAGGTTATGGCTTGTGGTTAAGGTAGTAGAAAACCATAATTGGTAATCAACTCACCAAGATGATAACTGTATTCTATCAAAGAATTGGCTAGACCAAAAGCAAACGGCTTTTGGTAAAGACAAATCAAATCCGTTGACAGCTGATGATTTGCTTAAAATCATTTGGTTATCAATGTACCATAGCATCATACTAAAACATTGGCTACTCCAGAAGTAATGGCTATCTGGTAAAGAGACATAAAATCCATTAAATTTTCAAAAAGGATTGCTAGGGACTAGCAATAGTTTTGTGTGGGGGATTGATGAGTGTGTAAATACTCATCATTTTTGTCCCATCTGAACTGCAAAAACATTTAAAAACACTCAAAAATGCTTCAAAATATAGAAAATATCCTTGAATTGTGTTTTTATCTATTTCATGTGCAAAAGGATTGAAAACAGACGAAAATTGAGCAAAGTTTCACAAATGACATATGGTCCCTAAACTTTAGCCTAATCCTAAACCATTTTAACCCACCAAATAAAACCCATTTACCCCAATCCCTTATTCCCAAAATAAACCCAACCCAAAATCCTTATCCTGCCTAACCCATTTCCCTTAAAAATCCAAAACTAAACACAAAGCCCAAAACCATCCCAACCTTTTATCCCTTAGCTAATAAAACGGGGTCAAAAAGGAAACCAAAAAAAGTGAAACCTTATCCCTTCTCTAAAACTAACCTGCCAAATCCTAAACCCAGGATACCACCACCTCATCCCCCTCCTCTTATACACCCACTGAGCATTTAATGCTTCCCCACCATCAAACACTCCATCCTCACTCACAACCCCTGGTTTTGCTTTACACCTCACCCCTAGCTTCATATCTACTTCCCAACTTGTCCCTTACACCTCCACAACTGAACAAAATTATTTAATTGCAACAAATCTGCCCCAACCCCCCTCCTCTTTTTGCTACTCACACCAACTATCCCATGTGCAGAAAAAGATAAAAAAACCCACTAGCCTAGTTTCCCGCCAAAAAGTGATTGGACGATTGAGATTGACTTATCCCAATCCAAGGGGTGGGATTGAAGCAGAAGAGAGAGATGAAGCTATTGGGATGATTATTTAATAAGAAAGAAGACCAAGAGAAACACTGTCACTATATTTAGACCAAATTGGTAGTGTTGGTTTTTAGATTAAAATCAGTTAAGTTTTATTGTCGATTTAAATTCAGTCAAATGTAACCTTCAATTCAGTTTATGTTTAATTTCAAGAATCTTGTTCTAATTTTGTTGTAATTTCAAGTTTAATGTTAATTTAAAAATCAGTGTGTTAAAGTATTGTTGTGCAAAACCCTTTCAAGTTTCCATTTCTGTTCAAACAAGCTTGTATGAGCTTATTGTAGCTTTAGAATAAGCTCTCTTGTTCTAATTCAGTGTTAAGTTTAATTTTCCAAAAAGTCAACTGTAAAAGTCAAAGAAGCAGTTTGAAGAATAAAAAGCCTTCCTCTGATCATTAGCTTGTGAGATTTGGTTCCTTGTGAAGCTTATCCACCATGCTAATTGGATCAGAGTTTGTTGTTCATTTTCAAGCTTATTCTATAAGCCTGCTAGTGGCTTTTATCTTGTCCCATTCACTGCACAAACTGAGTAATCAGTGTGTTTGTGGCTTTTTCACAAGCCCTTCAATAGCTCACTAGTGGTCCCCACAGTGTAAGCTTTGGCTTTTTGGAAAGTCCACCAGCTCAGCTTGCTACTTTAGTCATTTATTTGTGCTTACCAGCTTATTCCATAAGCTTATTTTGCCCTTAAAGCTGACTGCAGGCCTGAGTGGTTGACTGTGGTGATTAGTAAGTACTTATTTGCTTATTCCAAGTTTATCAGTGCTTATTTCTTGTTCCTCTAGTTTTATTCCAGTACCTTTTACTCATTTCCATCTTATTTTACCTTTGTCTTCCTTTGTTAAGCTTATTTGGTAGCTTAGTTGAGCTTGAATCATCAAATTAAGCCAAAATCTCAGCTGATAAGCTCAATAAGCTCCAATCTGCTTATTTTTAAGTTTTAAATTTCTTGTTTTCATTAAAGTTTCATAATTTCGGTATTTTAATAGGTTTTTAAAGTAAAATTTAGAAAATCATCATTTTAATAGAAGTGATAGCTTCTATTTAAGCCATTTGGCTTATTTTGAGCTTTTTCATTAAGCACTTTTCATTTTTATAATTTTCCTAGTTTCCTGTACTTGCATAATCTTTATAGAAAAAGTTTCATATTTATTAGAGTTCATTTAGTATTTATTATAATTTAAATTAGTTTTAAATAATTATTAAATAGTAATCAATTAATAATAAATAGATAAAAAGTCAAATAAATATATTTTCAGTTTTAAAATAAGTTTTAGGTTATTATAGCTTATTCAAGCTATTTCCTTTTATATTCCTTAGTGTAAATCAATCAAAACCTTTTCTGTTCAATTATCACCCGATCCCATATTCGTTCTATTACAGATTTCACACCTCGTTGGGATTAAACGACCCGGGGATATCCTGTACTCCTTGGTTAAATTGTCTTCAAGTGGTTTGACTTTAGTTGACCAATATCCTTGGTAAATATAAGTTGTCCATTTGAGACCAATCACCCCAACTCTATGTCTCCCCTAAATCCCTTAAAGTCTATTAAGTTATCTAAGATCTACAAGCCGCAATTCATGCAATAAATACAACGAGGAAAACTAATAGTGCACTCTATGGTTGCGTTTTATAAGACATTTAAGCTAATATATATAAGAACTTAGCCAGTTTTCTTATCCTAACGTGAGGCAATCAATTAAGCAAGAGACGAAAAATCAATATTCAATAACTAGGTTTCATTAGATCTAAGCAAACACCAATTAACTTAAGCTAGCATGTATAAACAAATAATCAAACAATACATAGACATATCGAATGATTAAAGGGATAACTTATCTTTAATGAAACATGAAGTTCAAGGGTTGTAAAAGCCTCACAAAAGCTGCTAAAAACGTCTAGGTTATGCCTCTCCAAAGTGTTACACGAATTAGGGTTTCGTCTTATGCATGTTGCCGTTGTGACGGCGGCGCTTAGGATGTCTAATGCCGTCATGTGATGTCTGACCCCGTCCCTTTGTAAATGTTCTGGGCTGTCTCTTGTTACCTTTATACGAAATCTTGGTCTTCAAATTCACCTGACGCCGTCAGGTTCTAATGTCATCAGATTCATCTGAGGCGTCGCTTGTTAATTCTGAGCCAAAAATCCTTCTTCAGTTGCAAGTGACGGCGTCATGTTGTATATTGTGACGCCGTCAGATCTCCTTATCTGACAGAATTTGCGACTTCGCCATTTTCTTCACTTTTTCGCAGATTCTAGCCCAAAACATGTCGTTTTCCAGATTTTTCGTACCAAGTACCTAAAATGCAAAAAGAAACGATTTAGGGCAATATTGGATTATATAAATATGATTTTGGCCTTAAATGACCTCTTAAAAATGTGTCAAATAAATCCTCATCAAATATCCCTACACTTGGGATTTGCTTATCCCCAAGCAAATATGCTTTTATCCTAATCAATTTACAAGTTATGGGTCATTTAATATTAATATAAAAGTAATTACAACATACAATCGTTCCACGTTAGTCGTAAAAAGCACGGAAATTATATACTAGCACCTCACATAAAGTGTTTGGATTCTCACATCTCTCGGGTGTATAAAGTTATATAACATATGGAAACGGGAAAAATAAAACACTCTCTACCTGACATAACACATAGATCAAACCTCCACCACTTTGGCGTAAGCATCTAGGATAAACTATCAAAGAGGTCTTTTAAAGGGTTGTAACGTTAGGTGTAAGGGTATGGAAAAACACGGTTTTGTTGGATAAAAGAAATTTTAATGGTGGCAAGTCAATTACATGTACAATGAGGTGTTGATAAGCCAAGACTCGACTCGACTCGCTAACTACTAACTCTTTTTGTATTTTTCTTGACACTTTCTTGACTAAAACAAAAATAAAAGATGGGATGGTAGTCTGTATGTTTTTTCTCTTTTCTTTTACTTCTTTTTTTTCTTTTTATCATTTTTTTCTTTTTTTCTTTTTTTTTTTCGAATTTTTTTCTTCTTCTTCTTTTTTTAATTACTTTTTTCATACACTCTTACCCTACTATCCAAAATAATACATCATTACAAAGGGATTACTTGCAACCTCCCTACACTTGACTTTTACATAGATAAAAACTAACTAACGACCCGAATTAAAAAAATCAAAACACGTGGAGTACTTTAAGCATTAACGCACATATGGGGGTCATACATTGACATTCTTCCACAATTACTCCATAATAACTTATACTTTACCCATGAGTCTCAATCGTCCCAAAACTGTATTTACAAGATATAACTCGACTTAACAACCATGTAACCAACCAGACAATTAACAAAGGGTTTACACATAAGTTGTAACAACAATGCACTAAAAATGAGTGCATACAAGGTAGGCTAAGGCGATTTAGGTGTACATTTGGGGGTGGATTGTAAACAATACTCTTCATTAATATTTCGGAATCTACTGAAATATCACGGGAACCGCGAAAAGGATAGACTCTGAGGGGTGTACTAGGGGCATCGTGTACTAAAAATGAGTACATCGCAAAGGTGTGTGTTGGTCCATGAAATTGAGTAAAACAAGAACAGCTTCATTGATAATGAACAATTGTTACAAAAATTACTCAAAACCCACTAGACTACATGATAACATCTTCAACTTCTTAAAGGGGATACTTTCGGTAAATATCTCCTTTGGGTGACGAATTAGCTCTCATTGATCCAAGCTATGCTTGATGATTCAATGAGAGGATGTTCCTATCAACTAATACACTTTGTGTATATTTTTGTTTGTTTAGGAATGCATGCTATCTCTATTACAACAGACACAATATATACAGGTAACTAAACAAAGACATGTGGGGTAGGTATGAGTAGGCATCCACTTGTTGTGTGTTGTCATCCACTTGGTGTGAGTTGTCATCCACCAAGTGGTCCCTCTTCTTCTTCCTCTTTTGTCTTTGTCTGACTTCTATCTTTTCTTGTAGAAGTTCGCGCCCATATTTATCAGTCTGCTTGTAGAGATAGTATCTTCAGGGTTACTGAGACATTTGTCAATTCTTAGTGATACTGAAGTTGTTTGTAGCTCGTATACTTTACTCACTGACACCGTATCAGTAAGTAAAGTGTTTCTTCAACAACGAGCTTTGTACAACACTCACTGATTTCTTTATCAGTGAGTTAGGCAATTTTATATTCAAATCCTTGCAAGGGTAATTGGGTCAAATTCTTGACCCAACAATCTCCCCCTATTTGGATATACAAATAGCCAAGGTTCAAACCTACTTGTTCAGGGACTTGGGTTTAGTTCATGAGGTTCAAGGGTTCAGGGACCTGAAGGTTTTGTTCCTGAGTTTCAGGGGTCCTCAAGGGTTCAGGGACTTGGGTTTAGTTCCTGAGGTTCAAGGGTCCTCAAGGGTTCAGGGACTTGGGTTTAGTTCCCGAGGTTCAGGGACTTGGGTTTAGGTCCTCAAGGGTTCAGGGACTTGGGTTTAGTTCCTGAGGTTCAGGGACTTGGGTTTAGTTCCTGAGGTTCAAGGGTCCTCAAGGGTTCAGGGACTTGGGTTTAATTCCTGAGGTTCAAGGGTCCATGGGTAGGGTTCAGGGGGTCCAATGGTGGTTCAGTGACTGGGTTCAGGGAGTGTTTAATCCACTGACTTTTCATTGCCCACATTTTATTCCTCACTTTTAAAACTTCCTGACTTTTCTCAGTATTTACAACACAATTCAGTCCATTGATTCACACTTCCCGTCCACTCCCTGATACAATATCTTGAGTCACAATCTTAGTGCCTGATACAATTTTTATCAGTGATTTTTATCAGTCTCGATACAATCTTATTCAGGTGCAGCCTGAACACTTATCAATCTGATGCGGAGTATCATTTTTCTTCAGGGACTTTTTTCATCCCTCAGCATTATACTCCAAATAATTAACAATACTACCCTCTCAGTGACTCTTCTGGTTTAGAGAATGGACTTCTGGCACTACTCAGCTGTACATACACACTGAATCCTGACTTTTCATGTCCTCATTTTGCATTCTCCTAATGCAAATTCTATTCCCTGATTCGAACAACACCCTGATGTATACCCCATTTTTCTAACTCGACTACTTCTCCTAAACTGATATTTTTTTTTCAATCTAGATTCAGCTTTTTAGAACCCACTGATTAAAAAAAATAGCCTAACCTATTTTCCATCACTTCCCTGAAGCTTATCAGCTGATGTGCCCTTCTGATTCATACCCACAGCTTGCGCAACTCCGACTTTCCTGAACTGAATGACACCCAAAATTTTCCAGAGCCATTTCTCACAACGCTTGGCCATTTTTATTGCCTTAATAGACCATATCACTTTTACTCCCAAACACACTTATTCGATCTAACCCTCCTTTTTATTTCAATCACATCGACAACGGTAATCCCAAACCATCTCAGCTTCTAATAAAACTGAATAAACCCAACAACAAGTCTTCTTTTCAACCCGAATAACCACAACTACAAATCTTCAACTGCCATTGATTTGTTATTTAACCACCATCGATGTCCTATCTGGGAAAGATAAGTAGTTTTTTTGGGTTATTGGATGTGGTTATTTTTTTTTTGGATTTTGGGGTATGATTATTGTTGTGTTTTGAAGGTGATCGATTGTGTTTTTGAAGGGATTCAGGTTTTAGGTCGATTATTGGATCTAGGTATTTTTATTTGTAGTACGTGAGATATGGGTGAGTTGAGTGAAATATGAGATGAGGGGTTTTGTGTAGATCGAGAGTTATTAACTCTTGAAGATGTTGATGGTAGAATAGATGTGATCCTTTTTTTGGGTAAATAGGATCTTTAGATCTGTTTTTTTTTTTTTATTATTATTATTTTTTGTAGGGTTTTGTGTGGGGATAATATTTGTGTGGTGGGTATATGTTTTATGGGGTTCAGGGAGGGTTTTGGTGTTTGTCAGTCACCAATAAATGTGTTTCTCCCCCTAAAAAATTGCTATATCAGTAGCAGTTTTTGAAGATCACATTTATTAATTTTTGAAGAATGTTATCAGCAGTTTTTGAACGGATCTGGATCATAAGAATAATCCACCTGCTCTGATACCACTTGTTGGTCCATGTAATTGAGTAAAACAAGAACATATTCATTGATAATGAACAATTGTTACAAAGATTACTCAAAACCCACTAGACTACATGATAACATCTTCAACTTCTTAAAGGGGATACTTTCGGTAAATATCCCCTTTGGGTGACAAATAAACTCTCATTGATCCAAGCTATGTGTGATGATTCAATGAGAGGATGATCCTATCAACTAATACACTTTGTGTATATTTTTGTTTGTTTAGGAATGCATGCTATCTCTATTACAACAGACACAATATATACAGGTAACTAAACAAAGACATGTGGGGTAGGTATGAGTAGACATCCACTTGTTGTGAGTTGTCATCCACTTGGTGTGAGTTGTCGTCCACTAAGTGGTCCCTCTTCTTCTTTCTCTTTTGTCTTTGCCTGACTTTTCTCTTTTCTTGTAGAAGTTCGCGCCCATATTTATCAGTCTGCTTGTAGAGATAGTATCTTCAGGGTCACTGAGACATTTGTCAATTCTCAGTGATACTGGAGTTGTTTGTAGCTCGTATACTTTACTCACTGACACCGTATCAGTAAGTAAAGTGTTTCTTCAACAACGAGCTTTGTACAACACTCACTGATTTCTTTATCAGTGAGTTAGGCTATTTTATATTCAAATCCTTGCAAGGGTAATTGGGTCAAATTCTTGACCCAACAGTGTGGGAGAATTACTTGACCAATGAAGCCAACGTAATTATAAAACAGGTTTAAAATAAGGGTTATCCTAATGCCTCTTATCATTTAGTTAATCCTAACTACATGAATGTAGTCTCACTAGCGATCTCGGGATGCATCACAAACGCAAGTTCTAGAATTTATATACTACCTGTACACTCATAAGCATTAAAGGTGAATGCTTTTTCCTAACAATCTAAAGGCGAACCTCACATTTTTAGGTGGAAATTTTTGAGTGAAAGGGTTTTTGTGTTAGCTATATAATTCCTATCCATGAGACGCTTATTAAAACTAAAGTTTCACTCCTACATGTTGTAAAAAAAATTAAATTTGGTGCTAAAATAACCCTAACAAGTATCTCTTTTAGTTTATTACACATTTACTAGAAAACAAAACAAATATTAAGCAAGTTAAAGTTTCTAAAGTATCTCATTTTACCCTCCCTACACTAAATTGAACATTGTACCCAATGTTCTTGAAAAGTATCAAAGTTATAAGGGAAAAATAAAATAGATGAAGGAAACTAATACTCCCCTGATTTGCTCGGTATGGGCGACGTGAAATATGGTTAAATCCTCTTCCAAAAAAATAAACTTCAATAAACGCACATCATACTTCATCTTTTATCTTCTTGTCTAATATAACCTGTAATTCACTAAGAAAACAAACACGAAACCTCGCGTAACATCGGCGGCAAACACTATATATGTAAAAACTAAATCCTAGAAAGGGAATAAGATATAATGCTTGCAAAATAAATGTTTACAGATTCCTGAAAATATAAAAATTCTGGAAATTTTCAAAAATTAAGTTCCAACTGAAAAACAAATCCTGGAAAACTGTGATGTTACAGTGCTTGACGCCGTCTGGTTGTAAGCCCTGACGCCGTCAGGATTGACCTGACAGTATTTTTGCGTTTTGTTTCTGGAAAAATCTTAGTATTAAAACCTGGAAATTCTGCAAAACATTCATTGTGACTCGATACAGCATTTGACTCAAACAAACTGATCGGTGCATTTTACGTACACCTCATAGCATGTTAATTACGCATTGTTGCATTGTTATTCGTTATTATACATGTACTATGAGGGTGTTTTGTGATTATGTAGGCTATGCACACAAAGGAAATAAAATGGCGAGTTTATGAGCTAATGTGATATACAAAGTGTTTGGATTGTACTTGAAGTAAATGTGGACGATTAAGAACCAAAATGAAGATATAAATACAAGCGTAATATTGCTACCTTGTTTATATCATAACTTCTTCGTTCGAGCTCCATTTTAGATGATTCAAAAGGCCACGGAAAGAGAAAAAAGATATTTATTATTATGTGATAAAATACCTGAAAATCTGGAGTTAGTTCATGAGTTTATCTGCTAGAAAAGATATCTCGAGGTTTAGCTTATTATTTAAAAATTGGGCTCAAATCTCTTAAATGAAAAAAAAAAACCTAATGGATTTTTTATTATCACAAGTCGGCAGAAAAAAGAAAAGGGAAGCCCTTTTTTTTTTTTTAATACAAGTCGACAAAAAAAAAAAAAAGAGGGAGATATGTTTTTTCTTTTTTGGTGGCTGTACGACAAGATAGAAGGACCCACCCCATTGGACACAATTCGATCATTTGAAGAAAATTCGAAGCCGTCATTTGTTTATTCATCCAAAGCCGACACTTTTATTGAGCCGTCATTTTTTATTTATTCAACATACATAGCAGATAGAATATGATGTTTGCCGGTGATGCGCGGCTAAACCTTTTTATAATCTTTTCCGATAAAAAATATTTTTGGTTTGATCATGTTTACGAATTTTATTTTGTTTGTCAAATATTAATTCATTTGATTTTAATGCTTATCTTTTATTTGATTTTAATGTTTTAATATAATTATTTGATAAATTATTGTGAGACATATTATTGCGAGTCAACGATTGTGCCGAGCCTAATTAGTATAAGGGTTAAGACGGTCGTGTGGTAAACATAATTTGTACCAATAATTGTTCACTTGAGTAATTATTAAATTAATTGATAGGATTATTGTAAAACATGTTATTGCTAGTCAACGAGTCCCGAGTCCAATTAGTTTAGTGATTAAGACGGTTCGTGTGGTGGACATAACTTGTGCCCAAAATTGTCCTTTTCAATTAATACAAACTATGTCTATGTGGTTTGAAGACAAACATTAATCATAGTCCGTAACTTAGTCATACCATTATATCCAGAGCCGGGAGGGATTGCTTTTTGCTCAATTGTTTACGACTCTTTCTTTTATTTTCTCATTTAATTTTTATTTGTTTATTTACGTTTTAGTTAATTAATATTTTTATTATTAAGTAAATCTATCAATCAATTATTTATTTCATAGAATTTAGATTAATTGGTATATTAGTTATTAAGAATTTAAAATCAAAAGTTTTATTGATTAGTGATCACCCCCAAAACTTAAATTAAAACCACATACTACTCGTGGATATGATACCCGCTTGCCCTATCTAGCATAAGGTAATTAGGTTTATTTTTTATCAGTACAACGTGTGAAAACCGTAGAGGAGGGGTGAATACGTTTCCATTTAAAAACTTAAAAAACTTTTGTATCAAACACCCGATCAAGTGCGACATAATATGAAAAGTATCAACAATGATCATGCAACATCTAGAGATGGTATAAAGTAAACTACAACACAAACACAATCAAACCATGACACAAACATAATCAACATAATATAAGCAACAAACCACTCAAACATAAACGCAATGCAAATATAACTATAAAGCGATAAAGACTAAAATAAAAGTAAAGAGATAAGTTAAGAAGGCGCAAACCGGACACGATGATTTATAGTGGTTCGGTCACGAAGCTCCTCTTCGCCCTACTCCACTCTCCGAGTACGCAACTCGAGAGTTACTTCACTAATCAACAAGCTCCCTTCAGGCGGAGAAAACTGTACAACGTCGCTTATCCTTATTTCCGACACTAAGCTAAATGTCGAGTACTAATCTTAGCTAGTACCAATCTATCACGATCTACCCGATCTACCCTTGATCCACTTGATCAACACACAAGCCCACAAGCTACAAGAGATCTCCAAGATCTCAACAAGATCACAATGATCTAATCCCACTTGACTCGATCTACCCGATCTACCCTTGATCCACTTGATCAATACACAAGCCCACAAGCTACAAGAGATCTCCAAGATCTCAATAAGATCACAATGATCTACTCCCACTTGACTCGATCTACCCTTGATCCACTTGATCAATACACAAGCCCAAAAGCTACAAGAGATCTCCAAGATCTCAACAAGATCACAATGATCTACTCTTACTTGACTCGATCAACCCGATCTACCCTCACAAACTCTCAAAAGAAAAATGAACTTGATGTATGCAAGGATACAACAAGTATGTAACAAGTGTTACAAGTGCACTAACTATAACTACAACACTTTGTATCTTTGTGATACTATGTGTTCTTCTCTTGCACTAGTAGAGGAATGAATGTGATCTCTTGGTGGGATGAAAAGATCACTCTTAAACAAATTAAGACTCTCTAGATGATCAAAGAAAGTGATCTAAGTAAGAAGGGATTAGACCAGAGAAAACTAACTGGAAAAATCAAGTTGAAAGTGTAAAATGGTCCACTATTTAAAGGCAAAGAAAAAACTAGCCGTTACGTACGAACGGTACCACTAATTGTCACACGGTACCACTAAATTTAGTGGTACCGTGCCAGACAAAAACACTCCTCTTTTTGTCTTTAGTGGTGAAAGTTTATTTGGGGAAGTTTGTAGCTGATTTGGGGGGGGGGGGGGGAATAGCTGTTGGGACTTTTAAACTTATTTTTCAAAATAAAACATTTCTTTTTAATTCAAAAATAATTTGTAAAATGTATTTTTGAAAAAATGTTTTGTCACATTAAAAATGTGAAGTTTAGAACAAAAAATTTATTTCTTTGATCATCCGTCAAGTTTAAATTTGTTTGTTCATACCTTGAGTGATTCACATCGGGATGAAAACCTACGACTATGTTGAAGCATACTTGAGACGTCGAGAGATGTTGATGTAAGTATGCATTGATGATTTGTGTTTACAAGTAACTTGCATATTGTATGTTATGCATTACAAGTTACATGTTTGTCATTATTAAAACCGAAGAAACCGTTTAGTTTAAATATCGTAATATTTACACTAACAATCTCCCCTTTTTTGATGATGACAAATATGTAAACCGTAACACACAGTAAAATATAAAAGTTACTTGTTTACACTCCATTCTCCCCCTTTTGTCGAAGCAAAAAAGTAGTTGCCTCGAGCTCTCCCTTGAATCCACTCCCTACTCCCCCATATTACACTACTATCCTTCCTACCCAAAAGGCGAGCTTGCATCATCCCAGTGAAGTCTTCTGTCACCACTATTAGAAAGACTCCGTGCTATGTATTCAAATACTCCCGAGCTCCCCCTAACTCAATGTTCCCCTATGGTGATTGAATCCCCTTGTTTATTTACCTTGGTATCTAACGGATCCATGGATCAAATTCTTACAAAGGCTTTTCCAACATAAAGGGTTAGCTTCGTGCAACATAATATATAAAAGAATAGGAGCAACATTATAGGGATAGAATACACATAGCAAGACATGCAAGGGTTAAACTATATTAAAAACATAGCTAAAAAAATTTTGATGAGCATATCAAAGTGTGCAAGAAATTAGATACGTGATGAAAGTGTGCCAAAAGGATAAAGACCAAAAAGAAAGCCCAAGAAAGTTGAGCGACACAAAAAGATGAATGCATATTTCAATTCATAGACACTTGAGTGTCACAACCCCACCGACAACCTAAGGTGTAATTGTTCAGTCAATCATACTAACAAGAACGAGATTCGTTCGTTGACTGACACACAAAATGACTTCTTCCAAGTTGTCAATGGGAAGGCAAGTTCTAACAAACCTTTTGAACAACATAATTGATTCGCGAAAATCAATGCATAAATTTTTCCAAGGATTTACAAAGAAAATATGTAACCCGAGTCGTTTTCCCAGCGAAGGATTGAATGGAATTTTGTGAATTCAAGTCGTGATTGTGTGTGATGAATAGTGAAAAGGGATATTTTGCATAAGAAACAAGTCTACAAAGCCTAAACGAGCAAAAACGCAAATAAAATCAAAATCGAGCTAAAACCGGGAAATCCCTAGTCAAAAAAGTCAAAACGAAGAAAACTAATCCTAGAAATTTATGATAACAACTAAATTATGCTAAGCAAAGATAATAATAAAACTAGTAGTAAGTAAATAATCTAAAGTTAACGATAACAACTAAAAATAATAAACTAGATTATACTAAGCAAGCAAATAAGAAATATATAATAAAAATATATACTTGTTAAGCATAACTACACTAAAAACAACAAATAAAGCAACAATCATAATAACTAAACTAAGGAAGACAATAAACATAAAAATAGATAATCGAAAAGGGATTAGAGGTCACCAAGTTCGGGCTAATAACGAGCAATACGGTACAATAACTCAAGTCAATGCCAAAAATACCCATCTTCAAGCTAATAAACCCATTACTTTCCTTATTGGCTCCATCATCACCAACTAATCATCATCAACTAATCTATATATTTTTGGATTATAATTTTTAGTTAAAAATAACATAAAGTTTAAAACTTGGATGATAATTACAGAAAGTAAAAAAAGAAAACTCTATTTAAAAATACTAGAAACTTAAGTTTAAAAGACAACTTAATAAATGTTACTGATTAAAAAGCTTTCGATTAATAAGAAGAAGAGAAAACGAATCCAAAGTTTGACCCATACTCTTTTAACAATTTAATAAGGACAATATGAAAGAAATAAACCAAAGATCCAAACTGATTCGTCAACTTCTAAGGAAGAGAAATCCATACATTCATAAAGTAATATTAAACAAATGATTTAGTGTAATAAAAGAAAGATTAAAAATGAGGTCATGATAATATTAGAAATACATGAACTAAAAAAGTGCGGATGGTTGTGATTGAACTGACGCCCCTTGGAGATGGTGATGTCGGCTCCCATCTACTTTTTTTTTTTTTTTTGAACGGCGAATTTCTTAGATAATTTGGATAAGACATTTGCACCCGCCTTACCGGCGAGCTCTCATCCACCACAGACCAGACTATGTTGTCTTAACCGGGCCCACGCTGGCCGTGGGGATTCAACGACATCCTCCCGGAAACCGTACCGCCTCCACACAAGTTTAATTTGCTGGAGTAACGGCCGGATGAAAACCGGGTTTCGGCGGCTCCCATCTACTTGAAAATAACTGCTGCTACTTTTTGCTTCTTTCTTTTTTTTTTTCTTTTAAAAGAGACGGCTACTACTTCTACCTACTCTCCTATTTTCTTTTTCGTTGGCTGCTACTTTTTTTTTGTTTTTTTTGCTGCTACCTACTGCCTTCATAAAATGAGTATATCTCTTTTCAATGACGTTTGCCCTTTCTTTACATATGGCTGTGATGGGCTTTTAGAAATATATGAACCCAATAATATAAGCTTTGGACTTGGCTCTTAATATAAGTTTCTTGGGCCAAACTTAATAATACTTGAGCTTAACTTCGGGCTTTAATTGGGCTTCCACTTAAGTTTTATAAATCCATTAATAATTTCGTCTTGTGCCATTGGACTTGAAATTTCGTGCTCTTTTTCGTCTGTTTTGTCTTTTCTTTTCATCTTTTTCTAAAATCCTTTACCAGCACATACACAAACACAAAAATAAGCATATATTTGGCATTTATGGTTAGCTTTTGGTCATTTTGGTCCATTTAATTAGGTAAAAAATATGTGTAATTTAACACATATCAAAATCCCCCAGACTAAGGTATTGTCGTGTCCTCACGCAATGTTATCAACTCACGCTTTTGAAACCCAAAATTTCAAACCTCTTTTTACTAACTTTGAAAAGTAGCAAAATATTCAAAAGAGATTTAAGAAACTAAGGGCACGTTTGGTAGAGAGAATTTCAGAGATTAGAAATGAAGTAGAGAATAGAATTCAGAGAATAGAAATGGGTAGAGAAATTTAAAGTCAATTCTAGTGTTTGGTAACATGAGAAATAAACTCGAGAATTGGCAAAAAAAAAAAAAAAAAAAAAAAAAAAAAAAAAAAACTTTTTATTGAAAGAAATTAGAACTTTTGTTTGTTGATTTTAAAAAAAAATATATTTTTTCTAAATAACAATTCTAAAAAATATATATTTAAAAAAAACATTTTTTTTAAATTATTATTTTTTATTTTTTAAAAAAACTTATTTAAAAAAATATTTTTTTTAATTTATTTTAAAATTTATTTTTTATAAAATTAATTAAAAAAATTATTTAAAAAAATTTATTTTTTCTAAATAACAATTCTATAAAAAATATATTTAAAAAAAATATTTTTTTTTAAATTATTTTTTATAAAAAATTTATTTTTTTAAAAAAAAAAACTTATTTTATAAAAAAATTTATTTTAAAAAAATTATTAATTTATTTTATAAAAATTATTTTTTAAAAATGTATTTTTTTTTTAAAAAAAATTAAACAAATTATTTTTTTAAATAATCTATTTGATACTATACTAAAATACACATGTAAGTTAAAAAAGAAAAAATACAACCAATTCTCACATGTACCACACCATTTCCACTCCAACTAGAAGGGAAATCAAAGAATTCAAAAATACAAAGGGAGCATTTCTCGAGAATTGGTCTCATTTCTTTGGCTCATTTCTTTGACTTACCAAACATGAGAATTGGTCTCAATTCCATTTCTCCACCCTTATTTCTCGGTACCAAACATGCCCTAAAAGTTTCAAAAACGCCCCGATTCTCCATTTTATTCACACTTACACTATTTTTGTATTTTTCTCTTTTTCTTGTGACGGGATGTTGACTTTCATTATTTCACAATAACTTTTAGAATCACGGAGTAGGAAACACAACTCATAAAGAAGTGACCATACGGATAAAATTCATCATCCCTGATTTTTCACAAGTCCCCAAACCAAGCTTAAAAACGAAATCATTGCTAAATACAAGTTAAGATGCTAACGCTACTCATGAATGTAATTTGTAAACTTTTCACTCCCCAATTATTCTATAAGTTCGGTACGTGTGCTCATTTTCAAAAGTTTGGTTACAGAAATCGACATTATTATGGTTGTTACTTGTTTAAGTTAAATACCAATTTACCGGGAACCTCGAAAATCTAGGGATCGAAAAGGGCCTTTTCCATGTAGCGGCTTTCTTCTCGGCACATCCCAAACCAGTTGGCTTTAGGTGACCAGGCTTTTGACACCCCACAGAGAATAGTACCGGAATCAGCGAAATTTCGATTTCAAAGATTTTGGATATTCCCACTAAGCTAGTATTAAAAACTTAAATAAATAACAACAAACGACCATTTAGAGATTAGAAACTCAAAGGTGAGATCACTCCATGTAACGGCTTTCTTCTCGGCACATCCCAAACCAGTTGGTTTTAGGTGACCATGCTTTTGACACCTCACGGAGAATAGTACCGGAGCTTTCGGGGTCTTTGAAATCAACAATCTACAAAATTACCGTTTAACCTTTATGACAAAATTGACGAATCCTAGTTCAACTCTTGATTTAAATTTAAGAAAAAGCAAGTTTCCTACATTTATTCATATAAATAACTACATCTTTATTTTTGCAACATCATAACTTATTGCATTTTGCAATGTCATTCCATTTTTTTTTTTTTTCCATTTTTTCATTTTTTCTCCTTTTTTTTTATTTTTTTTATTTTTATATATATGTTTTCTCAAAAATTTAAATAAAAAGTTGAACTAGGACTCTATATCAAAATTGAATAAAAGTTTATAATAAAACGATTTCTAAGTTTAAAAATTTGAAAACAGCACTAATTTAACTTCTGGGAGGAAAAACTACAAATTACACTGATGAACTTTTAGGATAACCAACTAATCCTTGCTTAGCATCACAACTTATAATTAACTCTATCATTTCTCGTTCTTCGCAAATTTAAAATCTTTAATAAAAAGATCCGCGAATGCTTAGTCAAAAAGGTTAAGGGGACAAGCTAGGGCTCAACACGCTCGGTCAAGTCAAAATTTTATTCCTACTCTAACCATTGGAAAGTCAACAATGTGTCAAAACACTTATGATATTTTTGCAAAAATTTTAAAATTTTCTCATTTTTTTTTCAATTTTTTTCATTTTTTGGAGGAAAAACAGGGTTGCGAGAGTAGAAGGCAAAAATGCAAGGCAAAATCAAATCGAACGATTACCCCCCCCCCCCCAAGACTAAAACGAAACATTGTCCTCAATGTTTTAAAAGAAGGGTTCTCCTACATAAATCTAAGGCCGTTTATGAATTATGCCAAATAGATAACGTTAGTCGATAAGATTAAGGATACCAGATTTCCTGTATGATGAGACTTGAGATAGACAAAACCATGAGCACGAGAGTCTTCACATGTCGGGCAAATCCTACACAAGACAACAAACACCAAACACATGAAATGGAAGAGATAGAACTCCTTACGTCACATTTATTAGTAAGAAATTAGAAAGAAGATAGAAGGATAAGCACGGGGTGCCTCCCACGAAACACTTGTTTTTTTATCGAGTCGTATAGCTTGACTCGCCCCGAATTTAATTGTTCTTGGGGGAGCATGTGGAAAAGATCATCTTCATCGGACTTTCGTTCAACAGGTTTGGATAAACATTGAAACATATGAAAGTTCCACACCGATGAGATACCCACGGTTCAAAAGAATAGCAACCATAAACGGTGATACCGGGGTCAAAGATTGTATCCTCACTCCCGAAGGAGTGAAGGAGAGGAGAAGTCACATCATATGTGATGAAGGGAAGAAAGATTTTGATAATTATTGTGAAAAACTCTTCATCATCAAAAGCAAATTTGTCATTAAAGGACTTTGGTTCATTTGCAACAAACATCTCGGGAGGGAGGGTCGGGATGATGTCATCAATAGGTAAATACTTATGATCAAGTACACCTCCCCCCAGACTAAAATCTTTCTCAAGATCGAAATAGAAATGATCATACTCCGGAGGAGATATGATATGAGAGAGTTCACCGGAGAACTCTTCAAAGATAGACGAATCATTCTTATCAAAAAGAAATGAGTCATACTCGGGAAGAGAGATATAAGCATGAGAAGTGGTACTGCCACTTCTCGTCTCTTCCGAAAGATCGATATCAAAAGAAAAGGCTTCATAAGCCGGGAGAGAATAATCGGGATGAAAAGTGGGATTGCCACTACTCTCTTCTTCGGTATCAAAGATAAAATTCTCATATTCGGGAAAAGAATCTTTGAGCTCGAGCTTCGAAGGATCTAACGGCTTTTCATCAACAATAACTTCCTTCGGGGGGAGGGAAAATAACGGTTCATCGAATATCATCTTTTCTAATAATGGAGCATCTCCCCCCGGATCACAATCGGCATCAACAATTTCCGTCGAAATTGGATCATCAACAAGAAAAACTTCGAGCTTTTCCATAGAGATATCACTTCCCTCAAGCGGAGGAGAAGGATGAGAAGAGTCGGAAATGATTGGTTTAGAAGATGGAGTGGGATTGCCACTCGGAGGAAGAATCGATGTCTGAACTTTCAATACTTCTAGAGGTTCATCCTCATCACTCTCGTCAGAGTCTGAATAGTAAAAGGTGTGTGGATGACCTGGTCCTGGCTGAGATTGACAATTTTGAATTGTGTATCTAGTGTTATTGTCAAGGACCTCGACTCGTGCACTCACTACGGAATTGTAATCGGAATAATGATCACTCAAAATAGTGGTAGAGTCATGCTGAACTTCAGCATCCCACTAATAATGATGATGTGTCATATTCTCGATCAAATCATAAGCTTCTTGTGGAGTTTTCCGCATGAGATTCCCACCGGCTGCCAACATAATTTTGTCTTGATTAATCGGAGTTATGCCATTATAAAAGGTTAGGATTTGATCAAGAAGCAAAATTTTATGGTCTGGACATTTTCGCAATAACGATTTGAATCTCTCCCAAGCTTCAAATACTGATTCCTTGGGCAATTGCTGGAAATTTCGAATGTCTTTCCTTAGCTGCACCGTTTTAGAATATGGAAAGTATTTTGACAGAAACTTGAGGAACATCTCTTCCCAAGTATGGATTGAATGTGTTTTTAAGGTATAAAACCAAGATTCAGCGTTGTGGGATAAAGAGAATGGAAAAAGATTCAAACGAATGCTATCTTCAGAAACTCCTTTCTGTTTCATGGATTGAGTGATAGATATGAACTTGTTTAGGTGCTCATTTGCATCTTCATCTCGAAATCCGTAGAATTGGCAATTTTGTCGAAGCAGTCGAACCATATAATTTTTCAATTCAAAATCGGTTCTCGGAACGAATGTCGAAGCGATCGGTCCTCCTCTACCGATAAGTGACGGACAATAGAAATCCTCCATGGTCCGAGGATCATGGGGATGATACGGTGGAAAATCGATCATTGTGGAGAATTAAACAATGAGAGGGTAAAGAGATATGAATTAAACATAAAAGAGGATAACGAAGAATTTTTTAGGGATTTAAAAGAAAATAAAAGAAAATAAAAACAAATTAAGATAGAGGGAAAACAAAATTTAAAACAAATTTTGAAAAAGAAAATGTTTTTGGGTTTTTATAAAAAATAATAAGAAAATATTTACAAGAGAAAATGATAACTTTACAGGGAAGGATCTTCAAAACACTCATCAACTAACGGGAATCAAGAATTCACTTCAAACCTTCCCCGGCAGCGGCGCCAAAAATTGATTCGCGAAAATCAATGCATAAATTTTTCCAAGGATTTACAAAGAAAATATGTAACCCGAGTCGTTTTCCCAGCGAAGGATTGAATGGAATTTCGTGAATTCAAGTCGTGATTGTGTGTGATGAATAGTGAAAAGGGATATTTTGCATAAGAAACAAGTCTACAAAGCCTAAATGAGCAAAAACGCAAATAAAATCAAAATCGAGCTAAAACCGGGAAATCCCTAGTCAAAAAAGTCAAAACGAAGAAAACTAATCCTAGAAATTTATGATAACAACTAAATTATGCTAAGCAAAGATAATAATAAAACTAGTAGTAAGTAAATAATCTAAAGTTAACGATAACAACTAAAAATAATAAACTAGATTATACTAAGCAAGCAAATAAGAAATATATAATAAAAATATATACTTGTTAAGCATAACTACACTAAAAACAACAAATAAAGCAACAATCATAATAACTAAACTAAGGAAGACAATAAACATAAAAATAGATAATCGAAAAGGGATTAGAGGTCACCAAGTTCGGGCTAATAACGAGCAATACGGTACAATAACTCAAGTCAATGCCAAAAATACCCATCTTCAAGCTAATAAACCCATTACTTTCCTTATTGGCTCCATCATCACCAACTAATCATCATCAACTAATCTATATATTTTTGGATTATAATTTTTAGTTAAAAATAACATAAAGTTTAAAACTTGGATGATAATTACAGAAAGTAAAAAAAGAAAACTCTATTTAAAAATACTAGAAACATAAGTTTAAAAGACAACTTAATAAATGTTACTGATTAAAAAGCTTTCGATTAATAAGAAGAAGAGAAAACGAATCCAAAGTTTGACCCATACTCTTTTAAAAATTTAATAAGGACAATATGAAAGAAATAAACCAAAGATCCAAACTGATTCGTCAACTTCTAAGGAAGAGAAATCCATACATTCATAAAGTAATATTAAACAAATGATTTAGTGTAATAAAAGAAAGATTAAAAATGAGGTCATGATAATATTAGAAATACATGAACTAAAAAAGTGCGGATGGTTGTGATTGAACTGACGCCCCTTGGAGATGGTGATGTCGGCTCCCATCTACTTGAAAATAACTGCTGCTACATTTTGCTTCTTTCTTTTTTTTCTTTTGAAAGAGACGGCTACTACTTCTACCTACTCTCCTCTTTTCTTTTTCGTTGGCTGCTACTTTTTTTTGTTTTTTGTGCTGCTACCTACTGCCTTCATAAAATGAGTATATCTCTTTTCAATGACGCTTGCGCTTTCTTTACATATGGCTGTGATGGGCTTTTAGAAATATATGAACCCAATAATATAAGCTTTGGACTTGGCTCTTAATATAAGTTTCTTGGGCCAAACTTAATAATACTTGAGCTTAACTTCGGGCTTTAATTGGGCTTCCACTTAAGTTTTATAAATCCATTAATAATTTCGTCTCGTGCCATTGGACTTGAAATTTCGTGCTCTTTTTCGTCTGTTTTGTCTTTTCTTTTCGTCTTTTTCTAAAATCCTTTACCTCCACATACACAAACACAAAAACAAGCATATATTTGGCATTTAAAGTTAGCTTTTGGTCTTTTTGGTCCGTTTAATTAGGTAAAAAATATGTGCAATTTAACACACATCAATAATCATCTACCTAAAAAAATGATTACTATTATGACAAGTCATGCCATAAAGTAGACTCGATAGAAGTTATACCCCTAAAAAAATGAAAATGTGAACGATAAGCACCTAGATGTGAATGGAAATGATTCCATAAGATGGGAAGTTTTGGATTTGACCTTTGAGGAAAGGTGGGAAAGGACGGTTTAGATTAATATATCGTTTGCACTGACAATGAGATGCATGATATATTTCAAAAGAGAAAAAGAAAATGTGCATGTGATCCTAACAGGATTGTGGGTGGATATCTCTAACGGGGTTGAGGTAACGAAGTTCTAGATTCCTAGTTTGGATGATCCTAGTTGTTTGTTAGAGATAATTTGGTACATGAAGGGTTTCGTGTGATTGTGAGGATTGAAGGTTATTGAACTAACTATCACTATCCACAGTGAAGTGTAGCTAAAAGGTTTGAGTGGGATTGATATAAGGGTTGAAGGTTTTGAAACTAAATATCACTGTCAAGAGTGAAGTTTAGTTATAAGGGTTGAGTGTGATGATGAATGATATTAATGTGAGGTTTGAAGATGAGATGCAAGATAAGCTTGCAATGGTGAGGCCTTATATAGGCAAGAGTTGTGGGATTCGAATTAAAGTTGGTGGTAGTGTCCTATGGTGTAATGAGGGAATCTTAGGGTGTATGTGCGTTTGCAAAATTTTGCAAGTTTGAGGTTAGGGATGCAGGAATCTAGAGGAAACAGTGAAAATTCGTCAAACAAGGGCACGATACCACTAAATACCGCACGGTATCGTTAAATATAACGGTACCGTGGCCTATTTAACGGTACTGTGACCTGGAAGTCATGAATTTTCCTGTGCAACCTAGTTCTGGGCAGTTAAAGGGAAGTTTTCCAGGGAATAAGAACCACATTTGTGTGTTCTTGAGAGTGTTTGTTGAAAGACTATATGAGTGTGTTTTCGCTCCCCCTTAATCGATGACCATCCGGACAAGATGTGAAAAAAAATAAAGAGGAAAAGAAACGTTGACGGAAGCGATGAGCTTAGTAATGTCATGACAAGTGGTGAATAGCATACAATAAACTTCACCTTTGAAGTCACGTAGCTCTCCTCAATCATTGTGAATATTCATAGAACATTCATATGATGAGGCATATGATTATGTGGAAATATGCCAAGGGTTAAGAAGATAAAATCTTCAAGGTTGTGGGGTTAGTGATAAGGTTCTAGTGGGGTTATCTATGTTGATGAAAAAGGGTTATCTCAACTTATCTTAGCGGTTCTTCGTTTGAAGTGTGTGGAAGATGAGTGGGATGCGGAAGCATTGGTATTGTAGAACGAAGGTTGAAAAGTGTAGATAAGTTGAGAAGATAATGGATACGGAAGTAACCAAACATATGGTGTGTTTAGTACCATGCGGAAGTGAAAGGGAAAAGGCTAAGGAATCAGAAGATAGATAGAATCTATTCTGATAGGAGACGGTTCTCGTTCAAGACTACATCGAGTAGGTTTCGATAGTGCTTTTGAAACAATGAGAATTGAAAACAAAATAAACTATCTCAGCAGACAACGGTCCGACGGTACTGTTAAATTTAGCGGTACCGTCCCCTATTTAAGGGTACCGCGACCTGCTGAGGTCATTTTTGACCCAGAATTATATCTTTTTTATTTATATATTATATTTATATTTAATATTAATTTTTTTTTTACAAAGAAATTTCACATATGTTGTGATTTTTCTGGAATTAGATTAAAGGAATTTATACCAAATAAATTCTTTTATGAATGAATCCAACGGGATTCGATGAACGTTGATCGAGAACGAGAGATGACATTTAATTGTATTTCGCAAACTAAATATACTTTAAATATTTTGGATGAAATATTTAAGTTGTCATTGGAATTTAAGAGGATTTTACGAATAAATCTCGCTCATTTAGTGAGACTTTTCGACACGAGGAGAGAATTTATACCTAATAAATTCTTTTTACGAGATGAACGGTACTAGACGAGAAGAGATGACTTTTATATTTCCAAGGTAATACATAGGTAGTCATTAGAGCGATGTGAAGGATGACTTAATATTTCCAGTGAAATATTTAAAAAGTCATGAGACGAGACACAAGATATGACTACAATATTTCAAGTGAAATATTCAAGTAGTAAAAAGACTGATGTGAATGATGACTTAATATTTCCATTGAAATATTTAAAAAGTCATGAGACGAGATATACGAGATGACTTCAATATTTCCAGTGAAATATTCAAATAGTCATAAGAGGGATGTGAAGGATGACTTAATATTTCCAGAGAAATATTTAAAAAGTCATGAGATGAGACACAAGATATGACTACAATATTTCCAGTGAAATATTCAAGTAGTCATAAGAGGAATGTGAAAGATGACTTAATATTTCCAGTGAAATATTTAAAAAGTCATGAGACAAGACATAAGAGATGACTTCAATATTTCCAGTGAAATATTCAAATAGTCATAAGAGGGATGTGAGGGATGACTTAATATTTCCAGAGAAATATTTAAAAAGTCACGAGACGAGACGTAAGGGATGACTTCAATATTTCCAGTGAAATATTTAAGTAGTCATGAGAGGGATTTAAATGACGCATTTGAACACATGGAAATTTTGAAACTCACGGAATGTGTTCCATCATTCCTAGACCTAGACGAAGATGGTTAGAGGATTCTCGTTTGAGAGGTTTCGTTGATTTACGAATTTCGATGTGCTTCGCACGCGAGTGTTTCACAGGGTTTTGAAAGGCGTAAAGCAAGGCCTATGGTGCTGATTCGCAGCAGGGTTTGGGATCTTAAGAAGTGTATATTCACACGAGGATGAAAGGAACTACTAATCACTTATATAGTAACTCGTGAGTCCTTTGTCATCCGAAGGTTGATGTTAGCTTTTAGTTTTTGGATGAGCGTTTTAACATATGTTGTTAAAAGGCTTGAATATGATGTTTCAGATATGACATTTAACAATTACGATCGCAAGTTAAACTTACTTGAATATTTCAGATGAAATATTTAAGTTGTCAAACCTACTCCGAATTCTACTGGGTTCGTATCTAACCTCCCCATGACAAAGGGTGTATTACTTGGAAGAAAGCGAAATGATGACCAAGGAATTAGGACAACTTCGCGACTACTTTAACTTATAGGTTTTGACACTAGTGTATGACTATATGACGTCTAAGAGTTCATAGTGATAGGCATACCTAATTCATTATGTGTGAAAAGGACATAGTGTGGGCGCAAAATTTACAAGCTAATCATGTAAAATGCACATAAGAAATAAATGCAAACGTCATGCAAAACATGATAATCATTTAGCATTTAAGATCATGAATACATTCAATCATATCTTACGAGAACATGTTATCTTTATGAAACACATATGTGGGATGCAAGTAATCTAGGTTCGCTAAGGAGGATCCTAATTACTAATTGTTCAAAATGAAATCCTAATGGGATATAAAGTTCACCAATGTAAACTATCTTTAGTCAAATGTATGAATGAAAAATTTTCAAGTTAGAGAATGAGTATGAGACTATCACTAGTGGTGCTCAATTCAGGCTAAACACGACCATTTTTATAGGTTATACCACGAACCCAACTTCTCTCCTGGAAGCAATTCAACCGTTAGGTCAAATTGAATTTCTAGTGCGATAGGTTCTCCAGTAGTCATTCTCATGTTAGAAAAATTCAAATTCCTATATTTGCCTATCGAAGTATAGCAAAGATGATATTAGCTTATTTTGCTAATACATGGCCTAATATGACTCAACTAACCATATTTTGAAAGTCGGTTAAGAAGATGACATGTCTTACACAACTCCTAACAAAGGCAAGCAAAATGTTTTAATTTCGTGTTTGAGATTTAGAGGTTATTTGGTGGAGATGGTGCATTTTATGATCTCTTGGATAACACCTTTGTTTGTTGAGAAAAGAATCTAGTAAAGGTTACTTACCTCAATAGATCTTGTGAGTATTATATTTGAAATGAGACATATTGTATATTTCAACAAATATGCTTTTCTAAGAGGAAACTTATCACTCTTACGAATGCTTAGTAAAACAAGTATTTTAGTGTATAACCAATATTACTTGTTTATGCAATGACACATGTTGTATTGGGTTATTATTCAAATCTAATATCCTATATTTGTTAACAAGATGCAATGTATTCTCTTGTAACACAACCATTCATGTTACAAAGGGAATGAGATGCATAAGATATAAGTTATCCTTTGTCAATCTTTTGATAAGAGAAATACATGTGATATTCTCGAAGATTGATGACGTACATAGTAGTTAATAACATATTATGTGTGACACTTTTACTAGACATATGATTTTGAGTGTTAAGTCATTCATGAGCAAAGTTTACATATGTTGTTTGTTTGCTCGTGTTTGGTTTTTCGAAAATGACACGTTTACTAATTGCATTGCAAAGTAAATTACTTGAATATTTCGGATGAAACATCCAAGTTGTCAATCCTACTTATTTGTGTATTTTATGCATCTTTTAAACATATTAGTTTAATGTTTGGAACACAACTATTGGACAAGAAGACTCAATATGGCATCTTCAACACAAGTGTGAGTTATGATCTGATGCATATTATTTTCGTCTTGAGAGGAAGTCATTATTTTCGTAACAACCGAGTATGATTGAGTATGTAGATTCAAGATAATATATTTCGTTATATTTTGATGTTATCTTGGAGCTACACAAATAATGACAATAATTTCATGTCCATACTCGAAAACTTGTCAATTAGATTCAATGATGATATCAATCATAATTTGAATAACGAATTGATATGTACTCAAAATCTTTCTTGACTCTCACGATCACTCCTTTTAAAAATAAAATTTTAAGGAATGTGTTCCACTTATTCTAATACTAGTTGTATGTGTGAGGTTAATGATATATTAACTTACTACTTCGATATTATCATTTATTTTTATTTGTGAAAAACTATTTATATTATTAAGTATAATATTCTTAGTTTTTCGATATCTCGTTAGTATAAAAATAATTATCTTAACTATTTTTATACAACATACGTAAAATACTAAATGTTTAAAACATTTTGTATGTGTGTTAGATCAATACAAGTTTAATATATTTTCTTTTACTTAAATACTAATGTATTAATATGATCTTTTATCTTGTTTAGACAACCCATGGTCAAGCAAGACAAGAGGTTGTGATGTTTTAGAGATCATGTTACGGATTTAATGAAAGTGTTAAGTATTTTGAGGTGATATACTTTTTACACTTAAACATTTGAAAAAATAATTGTGTAAGACAATATCTTTCGACACACATGATCAACCAACTAAATTTCAATTCCTAAGAAGGTTACTAATGCATTTTAAAACTTGCAAGATGTCAAAAACACATATGCAAGAGAAGTGGTCTATGACTATATGCAATGCAAAACCAATTACGCAACTTAGTGCAAAAAGTCTAGTCTAAGTACTATTGACGCATAAACCAGAAAACTAATAATCAACACATAGCAACAAGGCATGTAAAACGCTTGTGATTATAGATATAATTAGCTCAACTAAAGATAACTATAAGCACTCAAAATATTAACTAGCAATACTAAGACACTAAGAAAGACAAATAACCATTTAGCATAACAAACAAAAATACTTATCGTCATTTTGTGTATTAAATACAACAATGTATACTTAGCTTGATTTTATTTGAAATTGAATTATTTTTCACCCCATTTCAAAATTTGATCAAGTTCAACACTTTGAAAATACATCTATGTGTGATGTTCTCTTTGTAATTTGACCAAAAATTTGTGCAATCGGCATGACCGGAAAAGACTCTCTGTTACGAATCAAAGACTCTCGTAAATTTTACTTTACAATCATTTCCTAAAAATATTTGTAAATGAAAGTAGACTCAATTACGTTTAAAACGATAGGTGGCGCGACTCCTACGGACTTACGCTTGATTTTATACGAATTTTTGAAAATTACCCAATTCTGAAAAACAGACGAAGGTACCATTAAATTTAGCGGTACCGTCCGTATTTAATGGTACCGTCCGTTATATTTAACGTACCGTGACCTGTTATTACAGTTTTGAACAAAACCAATTTTCTCATCACAAACAAGTATTTGACATAACGAAAAAATGTAAAACTTAATAAACTAAATACCAAACATATAAAATATATATTAAGTAACATTTTCACGTTTAGGACTAAGAAAAAAATTTACAAAAATATATTTACTATAAAACAAGGAGTTGTCCCAAACGCTCCTTTCAAAACCGCATGACTTTACGACTCTTTCTAAAGACATGACCGGACACTTACAAACTCTATTCTTTTATTGGTTTAAGAAAACCTTCAAGCTAGTATGATAAAGTGTACTTAACAACAAAACTTGTAAGTATTAAACAAGTAAATACTTTTCATATTTTATCACCTTCATGGGTAATTTGATACATGGATCGTACTCAATTTTGAAAACCATTTGTTTTAAAATTTTGAGCAACCTGGCTCTGATACCAATTGTGAAAACTGTAGAGGGTGGGTGAATACGTTTCCATTTGAAAACTTAAAAAACTTTTGTTTCAAACACCCGATCAAGTGTGACGTAATATGAAAAGTGTCAACAATGATCATACAACATCTAGAGATGGTATAAAGTAAACTACAACACAAACACAATCAAACCATGACACAAACATATTCAACATAATATAAGAAACAAACCCCACAAACATAAACGCAGTGCAAATATAACTATAAAGCGATAAAGACTAAAATAAAAGTAAAGAGATAAGTTAAGAAGGCGTGAACCGGACACGATGATTTATAGTGGTTCGGTCACGAAGCTCCTCTTCGCCCTACTCCACACCCCGAGTACCCAACTCGAGAGTTACTTCACTAATCAACAAGCTCCCTTCAGGCGGAGAAAACCGTACAACGTCGTTTACCCTTATTTCCGACACTAAGCTAAATGTTGAGTACTAATCTTAGCTAGTACCAATCTACCACGATCTACCCTTGATCCACTTGATCAACACACAAGCCCACAAGCTACAAGAGATCTCCAAGATCTCAACAAGATCACAATGATATACTCCCACTTGACTCGATCTACCCTTGATCCACTTGATCAATACACAAGCCCACAAGCTACAAGAGATCTCCAAGATCTCAATAAGATCACAATGATCTACTCCCACTTGACACGATCTACCCGATCTACCTTTGATCCACTTGATCAATACACAAGCCCACAAGCTGCAAGAGATCTCCAAGATCTCAACAAGATCACAATGATCTACTCTTACTTGACTCGATCTACCCGATCTACCTTCACAAACTCTCAAAAGAAAAATGAACTTGATGTATGCAAGGATACAACAAGTATGTAACAAGTGTTACAAGTGCACTAACTATAACTACAACACTTTGTATCTTTGTGATACTATGTGTTCTTCTCTTGCACTAGTAGAGGAATGAAGGTGATCTCTTGGTGGGATGAAATGATCACTCTTAAACAAACTAAGACTCTCTAGATGATCAAAGAAAGTGATCTAAGTAAGAAGGGATTAGACCAGAGAAAACTAACTGGAAAAATCAAGTTGGAAGTGTAAAATAGTCCACTATTTATAGGCAAAGAAAAAACTAGCCGTTACGTACGGACGGTTCCATTATATCCGGAGCCAGGAGAGATTGCTTTTTGCTTAATTGTTTACGACTCTTTCTTTTATTTTCTCACTTAATTTTTATTTGTTTATTTACTTTTTAGTTAATTAATAGTTTTATTATTAAGTAAATCTATCAATCAATTATTTATTTCATATAATTTAGATTAATTGGTATATTAGTTATTAAGATTTTAAAACCAAAAGTTTTATTGATCAATGATCACCCCCAAAACTTAAATTAAAACCACATACTCCTCGTGGATACGATACCTGCTTGCCCTATCTAACATAAGGTAATTAGGTTTACTTTTTATCGGTACAACGACATCGGTCACAAACACATAAATATATGCTAATCATTCATTGTTAACTTTCATGTTTGAATTTGTTCTTTTAAACTACACTTATCTTTTTGTAAAATACCTTTGTATGCAATTAAGACGAGGTGAAAAACAAAATAAAATATTTTCACAAATTATTCGAAACATGAAAGATTAAGCAATGATGATAAGACATATATATGACACAAATAAAAATAAAAATCAAACCAAAAAACAAAAAGCTTGGGTTGCCTCCCAAGAAGCGTTTTTCTTTATTTACGAGTCTTGTAGCTAGACTCAAAGTCATGGCCTTTAACGTCACTCCATGGTCATCTTTTACCTTGGTTTTATATTCCGGACCTAATTGCAAACATTCTTTATAAAAACCAAGTATCTTCTTCATCACATAGTCCACACCTCTTCTCTTATCTTCTTAATTCTGATAGTAAACCGATTGCTTATATTCCTTCTCTAAACTTGACAATCGTCTAAATTGTTCAATCTTATGCGGCATTTGGTTGGCAATCTCATCCGTTTCATCTTTAAACCTAACTATCCCTAAGGATGGGTCATAACTCATCTTAGAAGTTTCCACAAAAGGCCTACCTAACACTACGTGAGTCAAACAATAATCAACCGCCGGACTAATATCCTCCATAATCACAAAATCCGTAAAATATGTGAAATTTCCAACAAAAACATGCATTCCCTTAACTCGCCCCACAAAATTACTTGTCTTTCCCTTATCGGGGTCTCTCCTAGGTGCCAATTGCTTTTTCATAATCCAATTGTAATGTATCATAGTCATAATATTTATGGGGTACTTAAGGTCAATGTAAGCCTTCCACACATGTACATGCCCGATATTACATGGTATATTTATGTTAGATGGGTCACCTGCTTGGACGATCGGTAGATTCATGAAATATGGTTGATTAGGGTCATCTAACAAATACTTATGGTATGCAAGTTCATCTTTTGTGGGGAACCTATTAAAGTATTCACTACCTACTTCTCCTTCTTCCTTACTCTCATCATCCGTTGTCTCCTTCCTAGGATCACTACTACCTTCCATTAAAATTTCTTGATCTTCCTCCTCACTAATCTTTTTTGGTGGTAGTAGAGTAATGGCATTAGCAAAGTGGACATGTTTTGATGATGATGGATCCTTGATTTCCCTACTCCCACTTGTGTTTCTAGCTACTCTCCTTGACGGGGCTATCGCTTGGTTGTTGAGAGCCTATAACAAATTATCAATTTTATTGGTCATCTCGCTTTGTTGTTTTTTGAAACCGGCTTCAAACTTGGACAAACGAGCTTCTTGAGATGACATAAAACTAGACACTAATCCTTTGAAATTATTGGAATTGTGGAAGGATTATTGTTAAAAGTATGGTTCGAGGATGAACCGTTTGGTTGAAAACGATTAGGTGGATTTGAAAATTTGTTTCGAGAGAAATTTTGGTTTTGTTTCCACCTAAAGTTTGGGTGATTTTTCCAAGATGGGTTGTATGAATCACCAAGGGTGTTTTGCTCGGGTTTGAAAGTGAACCACTTATCTCCCGCTTCGTCTGTACGCGAGGATGCATAATCCGCAAAAGCTTGTTCGAGGAGTTTCGTGCAATCACGAGTGTCATGCGGACCACTACATAATTCACATGAAGAAGTGATTTTGTTCACTTGACTTGATGGTTTAGGAGCTTCGTAGGATTTCATGAGAAACTTGGCTTGGTCTTCAAGTTCCATGATCCTACGGTCGAGGAATGCTTGAGTTATTCGAAGGCAAGGATATTGCCTTGACTGTTTTGCTCAACTCGCGGGGATCATTCCAACACTCGTTGTCATAGAGAGCAAGATCTTCTATGATTCCCCACGATTCTTCCGCATTCTTGTCACGTAGCTTACCACCGGCCGCATGGTCAATAGTTTACCTTGTGGATTGATTGACATGATCATAGAAAATTTGGATTTGAAGTCAAAGATCAATGCCATGATGAGGGACTTTTTGGAGTAAGTCCTTGAAACGAGTCTACGCTTCGTAAAGAGTTTCACCTTGACATTGTTGGAACATCAAGATGTCATTCCTTAGCTTGGTAGTTCTCCCCGGTGGGAAAAAGCGAGGAAATGAGAAGTAAGATCATCCCAAGATGAAATAGATCCCACAGGTAAATGCTCAAGCCAATGAATAGCTTGGTCACGTAGAGAGAATTGGAAGAGATGCAATCGTGTTGTCTCTTGAGTTGCAACATCAAGGTCTATGGAATTTACGATTTTAAGGAAATCCTTGAGATGTTGATTTGGATCTTCGGAACGAAGTCCATGGAATGCACATCCGCTTTGCACCAACCGGATGGTGTCGGATCGCAAGGGAGACACATTGGCTCTTTAGGGGAGCTCAATGGTGTTTCGATAGCCTCGGTGGCCTGGTTTGGAGTACTCACCTAGAGTACGGGTTCGAGGTGGGTCTTGGTGTGGTTGTTCTTGGTGGGGTTGCTCTTGGTGTGGTTGGATAATGGGTTCAAAGATATTATTATCCACCATGATGGCAAATGATATGGATTACGAAACAAAAGGAACTAAGAAAAGATATACTACAAGAAAGCTAATAAAAAGAAAATAAAAATCTCACTTGATAGGAATCTAGTGAGTAGACCTAAACGAGATAGAAATCGAACCTAAACTATTAACTATTCCTCGGCAACGGCGCGAAAAACTTGATGTTAGAATTGCGAACCCTCGCAGGAAGTTTTACAATCCTCTAGGCAGTTTACCTAACCGTTATAGTGTAGTATAGGTAATTCTCGGGGGATTGATCATTCTCTAGGGGAATAGTGTCGTTAGGTCAAAATGTATGTCGAGATAGGTCTAGAGGTGATGGATGATTCTTTTTGTGTTTTTATATTTTATGAAAAGCAAGTAAAAATCTCGGGTTTTGAAGGGTGGGCGGAATTAGTTACTAGTTAACTAACCCAAAACTAATTATAAAATAAAATTAAACTAATAAACCAGAAAAGTAAATTGGTGGTAACTCTTATGATAGGAAAAGCAGTGTTCACTTAGACATCCGTACTCCCTAGTTATCTCCTACTGATTTGCAGAATTGTCACGTCCTTGTTTTAATTGAAGCGTTGTATTCCTTAATATTGGTCGTGGGGAGGTGCCGAAGTCCTCAACTCTATGTCTCCCCTAAATCCCTTAAAGTCTATTAAGTTATATAAGATCTACAAGCCACAATTCATGCAATAAATACAACGAGGAAAACCAATAGTGCACTCTATGGTTGCGTTTTATAAGACGTTCAAGCTAATACATATAAGAACTTAGCCAGTTTTCTTATCCTAACGCGAGGCAATCAATTAAACAAGAGACGACAAATCAATATTCAATAACTAGGTTTCATTAGATCTAAGCAAACACCAATTAACTTAAGCTAGCATGTTAAAGAAAAGAAAAGATAAACAAATAATCAAATAATACATAGACATATCAAATGATTAAAGGGATAACTTATCTTTAATGAAACATGAAGTTCAAGGGCTGTAAAAGCCTCACAAAAGTTGCTAAAATCCTCTAGGTTATGCCTCTCCAAAGTGTTACACGAATTATGAAAAACATGCGAAAAGTATATAGAGAGTTACAGTTGTGACGGCGTCACTTGCAAAGTGTGACGCCGTCAGCTCGCCTCCAATTAGGGTTTTGTCTTGTGCAACTTGCCGTTGTGACGGTGACGCTTAGGATGTCTGACGCCGTCATGTGATGTCTGACGCCGTCATGTGATGTCTGACGCCGTCCCTTTGTAAATGTTCTGGGCCGTCTCTTGTTAACTTTATACGAAATCTTGTCTTCAAATACACCTGACGCCGTCAGGTTATAATGTCATCAGATTCATCTAAGGCGTCACTTGTTAATTTTGAGCCAAAAATCCATCTTCAGTTGCAAGTGACGGCGTCATGTTGTATCTTGTGACGCCATCAGATCTCCTTATCTGACAGAATTTGCGACTTCGCCATTTTCTTTACTTTTTCGTCGATTCTAGCCCAAAACATGTCGTTTTCCAGATTTTTCGTCCCAAGTACCTAAAATGCAAAAAGAAATGATTTAGGACAATATTTGATCATATAAATATGATTTTAGCCTTAAATGACTCCTTAAAAAGGTGTCAAATAAATCCTCATCATAACGCTATTGTATGGTCTTTCTCTTTCACAACCTGTATATTCCATCTATCGCCTTTTCAACCGACTTAGACTTAACCTTTTTCACATCTTCGACAACTGGCGATGCCTTTGCTAGTTCCTCTACTGGAGATTAAAGTATGGAAACAGACAAACTGTGTTCGATAGTAGTCAAACGAGCCCTTTTCTCGGGTTCCATAACTTCCTCAGAAAACTTCAAACTTGGTGAATCTGAATGGGTCTCCAGCGCTGTTTCTTCATATTGTCTGGATTCATGTGCTGCTTCTTGATATTGTTTGGATTCTTCAATTTGATCGTATTCACTTAATGACTCCAATACACCTAATCTAAAACTTGCAAATTTTAAAGGGGTTACAATGAGCCAATGCATCAGAAAGAACGAAATACTCACGATCTTAACTAGTATCGTATAAGGGCCGCCACCACTGCATATGTTCCATCTAATATTACTTTCCAAATCGTTGTTCCCAAACACCAATTCGAATATAAATATAATAAATAGACCGAGCATTCCAGTAAATGTGATCAGCACTGAATACTCAACAAACCGAGAAACCTTGTGTACTCCCATTACTGATTTTATGTTGCAATCCGAAAATATGAACCGTTTGGTTTGTTGCAATATAATGGAAACCAACTTAATTATAATCTGAACTCCTCTGTAATCCTGTTTGGTTCACTGAAATGAGGGAATTGTAATTCAAATTACATTAAAAAGGTTGTTTGATTTGCAACGTACTTGTATTGAAATTCACTCCAATTACATCCAATCAAGGAATTCCAATTACATGACAAATTGAATGAAAAGTTTTGAATTACATTGTAATTCAATATTTTACAATGTTAGTTATCAATATATTATTATTATTATTATTATTATTATTATTATTATTATTATTATTATTATTATTATTATTATTATTATTATTATTATTATTACTATTATTATTATTAATTTTGATTAATATTTTAATTAATATTTATTCAAATCTTTTCAGAAAAAGTTATATTAAAAAAATGTATTATTACCATTATTTTATATATATAGGGGGACTTTCTTACGAGAACCATTTTATCTGCGAGAACTGAGAGAACCACAAAAACCATACATGCACGCCTTTTAAAATAAAATAAAAATACATGCAAATCATCAATAATCGTAAGTATCCACCTATGTTCTTCAATATCATCATGAACTCATCCTCTTTTTTCACAAAAACCTTACACAAGGCCGCAATATTGTCGTTGCACGCCTTATAAGAACATACATGCACACCTTCAAAGAAAAATGTTGTATTTCCAATTTCTTATCAAATTCTTTAGAACAACTATGTTTTTTTAAAAACATATATGTTGTTTTTAGAACATATGTGCAAAAATACAATTATTGAAAGCGTGCATGTATGTTTTTGGTGGTTCTCTCAGTTCTCGCAGATAAAATGGTTCTCGCAAGAAAGTCTCACTATATATATATATATATATATATATATATTATTCGGTTAAATTATAAAAATTATTTATTACGAGTTTTTTTATTATTACTAAATATAAACATAAATTATTATTATTCATTATTGTTATATTGTATTGATAATAATTAAGTTTTTTTTAGAAAAGCATATTACATTATTATATCAATTACTTTTATTATTCTATAATTGTTATATTATTATTTTAATTATTATTAAATTATTAGTAATATTATTATTCTCTCCGTCCCAAAGTGAATGTTGAAGTTTCAATTTTGGGATGTTATAAAATGAATGTCTACTTTATGTTTCAACTAATAAAAATGGAGTTTATTGGATGAATGATATGTGATTGGTGGATAGTGTAGTTAGTAGGTTAACCTAAAACTTTGTGCAATTAAATTAAGTGAACATTTATCTTAGGACGGAGGGAATATCATACTATAATTATAATTACTATATTTTTGTAAAATTAGTATTCCCTCCGTCCCAAAATCATTAGTAATAGTATATTGAATTATTAATTTCCTAATATTTTAATATTTTTTAATTTATTTATTTTCTGAATTACATAACGTTGCTGGTCAACCAAACACAATGACAGATTTTATCAATTACAATTCAATATATACCAGTTCTTCAAATTACATTTTTTTTTACTGATTACAATTCATTTGAAAACATTCTGCGAACAAACGCCCCATAAGTTCCATATCTTAATATCACTTAAGTTTACTAGTAATACAAAATAGATCTTAAAGTTAATTGACTTTATACCTTCATACCCACATAAGTTTACTTTTATAACAAATTCATCTCTAAACTATTAAACTATATATTTTTACTCATCTATACCATTCCTTTATAATTGTTAACACTTTTTTCTAACCGACATATTATCGTTACAAAATTTATTTTGTAGTTAAAAAAAAAATATTATGCAACCGCTGCAACGCGCGGATAACAAATATCTCGTTAAGGAACAAAATAAATCTTATCATATACAAGCTTCCAACTTTAATACTACCTTTAACTAAAAACAAAAAATCATGCAACTTTAAAGTTCACTTTGCATAAAATAAATTACTCCTAATTTCATTTGCCTGCTATACATAAGAAGGCTACGAGATAAAACATCTATACTCCATTTTTTTTTTGTAGTATATCCATAAGTATTTTTTTCTTCTTGTTTTTTCCATCAAACTGATATAGAAAATTTCATAAATGGTCGGAATGGATAGGCCATAACTTTCGAACGTCAGCATCATGTTGAGAATACGGTATGTTCATAAATAACGTTTGTCTTCTTCGACGTCATTTAAGGTAACGTATAACAAATTCGGGATCTAATTAGGTTGCTAGTTTATGAAATGTTAATCAAATAAAACGTGAACAGTAAGTATACATTTTTTGACCGGGATACAAATTAACATGCTTACGCAAACATTATACACGTAAAAATGATTAACATGACGTATTTTTGTAAGTTCACGCACCCAAGACTAGCAACGTGAACTTGTATTGCGGTAAAGCTATAGATTAACAAAACATAAATGTTGCGACATGAAGGTCAAAATCCTGATATAACTTGTTTATGAATTGATAGCAGATTTAAGTTTCAGCTCTACCCAAAATTATACCATTAACACAGCTTTATAAAAAAAAAAAAAAAAAAAAAATAAACTTTTTTCAACATGATCTAAGTCATTTGCAGATCTATGATTAATCGTTACAAGGTGCTGTTGACGCATGTGTCCGAACGGCCTGTCTCGACCGGCCGTCCGGACGACATCGATCCGTCCGGACATACCGTAAGGCACGCGACTCATTCGGCCAAAATCACTGTGAGTAATAGGACAGGTGGCGTTTACCTTTTGACAGATGGCAGCTGCAGACACCGCCGCCGCCGCCCCAGGATTTACGGGATTATGTCGGGGACATGTCTCCTGGAAATCCGCCGCCGCCATTCCAGGTATCGAGGTCGAGTACTATAAATACTCGACTCATTTACTGCTCTCAACCAACACTTTTACCTGCATTAATTCCTCACTACAGTTGATAGCCCTTTCGGAACATAAGATACTTACTCTCACACCGGAGGTGGGTCCTGGGATTACACCCGGGGCGAGCCTAACGTGTGCTGTTGTGTGCAGATACCCGGAAGACCCCAGATAGCCGAAGGGATCAGCACCCAAGCCTACCGGAAGAACCCTAGTTGAGTTCAACCGGCAGGCCCTCTTTATTTGTCTGAAGTGGTTGCAAGAAATTGCTTCAACAAATTGGCGCCATCCGTGGGACCTTTCGCTCGATCTACCTGTGATTCAGAATGACAGGTCCTCCACCAACGTTTGAAACATTCGAAACGACAAATACAACACCCTTCACCCCTGTCCGGAATACAAGTGAGCCCGGAGGATCCGGAGGAAACCAAGAGCCCCCCGATGCCCAAGCACTAATTGCAAGCCATCTTTCGGCGTTGAAAGAACTGATCAAACAACCGGGCAATCGCAACCTGATAAGCCCCAGAATGCTGAGGCTCGACGGTGAGTCTGAAGATTCAGAGGAAGAAGATGTCGGAGGGTCGCCCTTCGGGAAAGGAAAAAAGGCGGATGATAATTCGAGCTACGGAAAAGGAAAAAAGGCAGATGACGACTTGAGTAAACCGTTCAAGGAAATGATCAAGTGCCCGTTCACAAAAAGAATCATAGAATTCTCGTCTCCCAAACACAAGATCCCAACAAACTTGAAACTATACCAAGGGACCACTGATCCGGACGACCACATCAATCGTTTCACTAGAGCAGGAAACCATGAAGAGTGGCCCATGCCAGTGTGGTGTCGAATGTTCCAACAGACGCTGGACGGAAAAGCCAGAGGATGGTTTGACAAACTCCCGACGGGGAGCATTGACAGCTGGGATGAACTTCAGAAGAGGTTCTTGAACAGATTCAGTATGCTGAGGATAAGCACCAAGGACCTTACAGAGATCAATAAAATCCACCGAAAGGCGAACGAAAGCCTTCCGGACTTTAAGGAAAGATGGATTTGCGAGGCCAACAACTTCCCGGACGCCCCGGAAATTATGCAAATCGGGTCGTTTTTGAATGGCCATCACTGCCCAGAACTGGCCAAGAAATTCTCAGACAAGATTCCTAAGACCGTTGATGAGATGTTGGAAAGGGTCGATGATTTTGTTCGATCCGAGGAGGCTTTCCGGACGACAGAATTGCCGAAAGGAGAGAGAACGGAGTCTCGGCCTAACCCTTACCAAAGCAAGGGCGACTACCAGTCAAGACCCCCTACTGGAGATTACCGTCGGAACAGCCCCAGGGTCGGGTATAAAGGACGAAGGAACGATTACTATGCACCTTACATCGCTCCAAGGTACGGGAACGCTGGGAGGTTCGACCCTCGCCGAAATGATGTCCGCCGAAGTGATACAAGGTCAATCGACTTGGACACCCTCACCAAAACACCGAAGGAAATATTGGCGACAGAGCACCAGCTGAGATTACCGCAGCCCCCTCCTACGAAGGGAAAGCCACAGAAGGATTGTGAGGACAGATACTGTGACTACCATGGGGAGAAAGGACATTTCACGGACGATTGCTGGGTACTCAAGGAGGAGTTGAAAACCGCATTGAATACAGGGAAGCTGGATCATTTGGTAAAAGACCTCAGGAGGGGAAAGAAAACTAATCAAGGAGGTAACCACCAAGGGAATAGAGGGAAAGTAATCAACATGATTCGAAGCCTTACAACCTCCCGGAAAACGGAAGAAGTGGGAAAGGAAAAATGGATGGACGCTCCAATAAGTTTCCGTCCATTCCTTTGGAGAGGATGTCGGACGAACCGCTGATAATCAAAGTTGAAATTGAAGGAAGAGAAATCCGAGAGATCTATGTTGACCCTGGTGCATCAATGGAGGTAATGTATGGGCATCAATTCGAGCGCCTAGATCATGCGGTTAAAGCACGGTTGAAGAAGGTTGACACAACCTTGACAGGATTCGCTGGAAAATCCGTTAGGCCAAGGGGGGTGATTGACTTAGAGATCCGCTTTGGAAGCCGGGATCTGTCCCGAAAAATTAGTTTGGAGTTCGCCGTGATCGACTCACCTTCCCCCTACAATGCCATACTGGGACGCACCGGTTTGAGGAAGTTGAGGGCAGTACCCTCAACCATTCATTCAATGGTTAAGTTTCCAACACCGGGCGGCATAGCGACATTGGTCACTCAGCCAAAGACGCGAGGGCATCACAGTGCGAGGAAGGAGCCCATCACAGAAACAAAAGAAGCCAAGGAGAGAAATCATCCGTTGGGAGGAATAAGATGGGACAAGCCGTATGAACAAAAGAAAAAACCCAGGATAGGAAGAAAGGACGGGAGAAAGCTGAATCGGTATGATGACCAAGGAAGCCCCCACATACCAGCCAAAATACAAGTAATGGCTCAGGTAATCGTCAATGCGAAATAACCACTGAAATGTCTTGCTATTTTATTCTATTACTGTAACAATGTGCGAACTAACGGAAGGAATGCAAATACCTTCGTAACTTAAGACAGGTAATTTTACATATCGGGAAAGCGAGGCCTATGGGAAAGCGGTCCGGCAGAAGTATCGGAGCCTTGCCGAACGAGGAAACACAAGTCGAGCAGAGATAGGCAGGAGGACGCCACAAGCATGACGGGCAATTGATTGTAAAAAGCGTCCGTGTAAATAAGGCTTAACATATCTTGTGTAACACCCGAAAGGGTTTGATATTAATGATTTAATGAAACATAGCTACCCTACCGTGGAAGGGGGCAATTTTCTCACAATATATCTTTGAAATGTTTGTGGATATCCCAAAAAAGGCTCGATATTGACTATTTTTAATGACAAATGCAGTTACCCCACCATTGGAGGGAGGCAATGTCCCTGCGAAACATCACATGTGTAGCGATTACAAAATAGCCCGAACACAAGTTTAGGGTGACTCGTCCGGATGACTCGCGACATCCGGGCGTAGTCAGTGTTCGAGTTTGGAGTTGGGAACACAAGTTCAAAGTGACTCGTTCGGGTGACTCGCGACATCCGGGCATAGTCAGTGTTCAAGGTTGATTTTCTGGACATAATTAGAAAATGGCCCCCCCGAGAGGTTCACGCCCTCCGGGGAGTGTGTGGTCAATGTCCAAAGATGGTTGATACCCAGAAAGGGGTTGCCATAATCCTGGCGGAAAGGCTGAACCACCTGTAATATCTCGAACATAAGTAGAAAGTGATCCCTCCGAGAGGTTCGTGCCCTCCGGAGATTAGTGATCAATGTTCATTGTTTTCTGGACATAATTAGAAAGTGGCCCCCCGAGGTTCGCGCCCTCCGGGGAGTTTGTGGTCAATGTCCAAAGATGGTTGATACCCAAAAAAGGAAGGGGTTGCCATAATCCTGGCGGAAAGGCTGAGTCATTTGTCACATTTTAAAAACATAAGTGGAAAACGATCCCTCCGGGAGGCTGGCCCCCTCCGGAGACTTTTGTGGTCAATATTCATAAGGGTACCATACAACCCTACAAAATGTATAAACTTACACTAACGGAGCTATACAAACAGTAAAAATAATAACAAGCGAATATCACACGTTCGTAACCAAAAGAATGTGGCGCTAATACAAATATACTTTCGGTACCATGCGAGTGACAGAGATAATAACGAACAAGCGGTACAACTCATAACACCGATGAATACCGAAGAGCAACAACTGTTCGACGGCATCCCGTTCGAAGACCCAAATTGTCCCACTCCACTCCACACATGCAGTTCCACGTATAAAAAAAAAAGAAGAGGATTTCGAGTAAGGAAGGGAAAAAAGGGGAAGAAGGATAAGGCAAGCGTTAACAAATCACAAGTTAGTAGAATCCGGCAGGATCGTTCAAAGGTCCAACAGAGTATCCCACCATATCAACCGAAAGGCCAATTCCAATAAACCTAAACGAGAAAATCACTTCGGAAATAAACAAAAACAATAGCGCGAAACATGAAACATGGAGCATACGGAATACAGAACAGTCATAAATATATACAAATGAATAAATCACACGAATTATATAAAATTATTACAGTCATCCGGATATATATATAAAAAAAAAAAAAAAAAAAAAAAAAAAAAAGAGAAATTGTTCTTGGCTCGAAGGCCTTACGACACTAAGATAAACCGAATCATTCGAAGACTTAGGGAGCCGACTCGTTCCCTCCAGCAGTTGAACTCTCGACGTTGGTAGCACCGGAAGTTGATCCCTCGGCGGCATTGGCAGTCTGAACCCGGGGAGAAGAAGCCGGGTCGGGATCAGGGAAGATTTTCAGGATTTCATCAAGAGACTTAAGATAGGAGCCGCTGATCTTCTTGATATAAGGATACTCTGCGGTAAACAACCCATCAAATGCCGGGTCGAGTTTCTTCGCAGCATCCACATCCAGATCTTCCGTCTTGGCCAAAATGGCGGCCACTTCTTCCGGCTCGCGGCCCTGAACCACACCCTCCATAAACCCGGACTGCGAGGACAAGCTGAAGGGCCCAGCTAAATGGTTCTTGTACTCATAGCTGCCCAACAAACGACGAACAACTTCCGGGAGGACCTCTTTAACAACCCTGAACCTTTCCCCTTCGGTGCGGCCCACCCGGGCAATTAGATCTTTCTTTTCTTCCCGAAGGCCCAAGTTGTCCTTCACCTCCTCACTCAGGTTAACCTTAGCTTTTTCCAAATCAGCTTCCAAGGCGCTGATTCGTTCCGCTGCGGCCAACCTCTCATCCTCCACCAGCTTCTCCAACTCTTTCACCTGCCCCATCAACTCCGACTCTCTCACCAGGCAAGCGGAATGCTCAATCTTCAGTTGTTTGAGCTCTCCCCCATTCTTTCCGGGGTTTCCACAATGCTGGTGGATTTGGTAAAGCTCGCTGTGATCCTGAAGAAGCTTCTCGAACCGAAGCAGCAAGTCTGACTGAGCAACGGACCCCATACCCAAAAATTTCCAGGCTCTCTGAACAGCCTCGGCATCCCCCAAACTTTCCAAAAATGACTCTTCTTTCGGAGTCGGTAAGTGCAACAACAGTTCTCGGCAGACCTTCCAGTTATCCAAACGGTCATCCTTGCTCACCTTCCACGTCGGCACGTGCAAAGAGGCCGACTCACTTTCACCGGTTTCTTTATCCTTTCCACGGTTAGGAACGGCAGCGGAAGAACCCCCTACATTTTCAGAAGAAGAAGAAAAATAAATCAATAAGTCAAGTAACAATTTCGGAACAAATGCAAAGTTCGGGGATCAACGTCTCATAAAATAAAAGAAAGAAAAGACTTGCCAGCACCAGTGGTCTCCGACGTGAAGCCCACGCCGATACCTCCCTGGGTATCCGGCTGTTTTCTTCCGGCCGAAGCATCGGGCCCCTCCGGCTGTTTTCTTCCGGCCGAGGCATCGGGCCCCTCCGGCTGTTTTCTTGCGCCCGACGCACTCTCGCTTTCATTTGGCCCTCGGAAAGTACCCCCTCCGGACGCATCACGATGAAGGCGGACTCTGGTCCCCTGTGTTTGGGACTGAGAGACGGGCCGGACGACATCCTGGTCCGGTTTCCTCTTTCTGGAGCCCGAAGCCTTTGGGTCAGACTTTTCGACTCTGGTCATTTCGACCGTCTGCTCAGGGATAGCAGCTTGAGGAGCGACGGCAGCATGCGTTCCATGGGATTGACTCTCTTGATGTTTATCCCCCTGGGTCACCGGCACATCCTTTCTAACTTTGGGCTTCTTCAAGTATTGAGACATTATGATGACTGCAAAAAACAAGTGCATATAATGGTCAGAGCATTGCACAGACACGACGGCCGGAACACAACTAAAGTAACAAAAGGAGACAGACAAAGGCTGTAAGGGCGCCCCCCCCCCCTCAAAGCCGCACGACTAGTTGGGATACCCCCAATCGGACGAGAGTCCTATGACATATGGGAAACTCAAGCGACGAGAGGTCTATCGCATCCTAGGCCGTCCTATCGACGTCTGGAGTAAGAGAACCGCAGGGTTTATATACAAGCTACGATGATAAACCTCGAAAAAGGTTACATGGCGCCTGCCTTTTACTAGTTATACTTTTCTGCGACATTTCGCAATCCCTGATAATCCCATGCACAGCCCTTTCACCCCATCGAAAGACACGCTTCTCTGCGACAAACTTTGGGAGGAATCATTGGACCCCTGGAAAATTCTCACAAGTAGAATTGGGCAAAACCGACGTGGTTTTTCCGGGGGAAAGAGGGATACAGCCAAACAACAAAGTAAAAAGAAGGCAGGGATGGTTCGGAACGCACCTTCGAAAGACGAAAGACTATTATGAAAATCACGGACAGATTTGCAAGAATCGTTCGGAGAATAATACCGGAAGGCGTCTCAGTTAAGAATACGGAGTTACGGTAGTAGAAAACACACACCAATGTCGCTATTTATAAGAACTCAGGATGTGGAATGTCACATTTAGCGAGACGCTGACGTGGCTGCACCTCAGCCCGCGTGCTAAGTACGCGCATGCGTGTCAGTTCATTAATGATGACCTACATGGAACAACCATAAAGTAACAGAATATTAAATAATAAAAAGAGAGGTGCACTCATAGGAGCACCAGGGGAACACTTGGTAGAATCAGTATGACGTAAGACATGTTAGAATCTAACGGCATATCCTTCGGAAAGGGTCAAACGTGAACCCATAGTTTGTCAGCAATGTCATACCACCGGCATAATCACAGCGCCTACGCATAGAAGGGCAAGGCCCTCCAGAGAAGTTGAAAAAGGCACCCTGACCCATCGGATGAACGCAATAATCATTCACCGGAAGAAATAAAGACATATATAATGTACATTGTAAGCCGTGAGAGGATCGGGAGCGATGCAATAATAGCTTCCACCCATCAAAGCCATGACATGTCAAAACCAACTCTTTAAGGCACTACACCATCGACCGAACTAAAAAGCAAATGCAACAGTGATCCTAAAGACTTAGGACGAAAGACCATAAGGTAATCTTTGATGTGTTACGTCAATACTTTACTAGCAATGCAATACCGATGGTACATGTATGTATCGAAAAGCACAGGCTAAAATATGAAGCAGCTGTAAGGCATTATCTCAGTCTTATGGGTGTATGTGTTCGAACGGAATGTGCCGAAAGGCACCAAGGGTATTACCTATATATTGCAGGTACCAAAAGGCGCACAGATATTATATAAGTATTACATCATCGGCCTTCAACCGATAATGCAATACTGGGGGGACATGTTGACGTATGTGTCCGAACGGCCTGTCTCGACCGGCCGTCCGGACGACATCGATCCGTCCGGACATACCGGAAGGCACGCGACTCATTCGGCCAATATCACTGTGAGTAATAGGACAGGTGGCGTTTACCTTTTGACAGATGGCAGCTGCAGACACCGCCGCCGCCGCCCCAGGATTTACGGGATTATGTCGGGGACATGTCTCCTGGAAATCCGCCGCCGCCATTCCAGGTATCGAGGTCGAGTACTATAAATACTCGACTCATTTACTGCTCTCAACCAACACTTTTACCTGCATTAATTCCTCACTACAGTTGATAGCCCTTTCGGAACATAAGATACTTACTCTCACACCGGAGGTGGGTCCTGGGATTACACCCGGGGCGAGCCTAACGTGTGCTGTTGTGTGCAGATACCCGGAAGACCCCAGATAGCCGAAGGGATCAGCACCCAAGCTTACCGGAAGAACCCTAGTTGAGTTCAACCGGCAGGCCCTCTTTATTTGTCTGAAGTGGTTGCAAGAAATTGCTTCAACAGGTGCATTCATTAAAATTATCAGGCATGGCAAAAAGGAAGAAAGTATTAAGGGAGGAGCACAAGACACTAAGCTAGAGATTAAAAAAAAAAAAAAAAAAAAAAAGTTAAGGACTAAATTACACTTATGATATACGTTTTCATTCTTTTGTTTTCCAAATGTTATCTTTTATCAAATATATGTTTATTACTAATGAAGATATTATCATCTAGACATATGGTACTTTCGCTTTGTTTCTTGCCGTATTGCTTAAGTTCTACTTAACATACGTTAAAAATCATTTTAACCAAGTATGCTCGATTCTCGGAGAAAAAAAACAGCAACTTGTATGTTTTTGTAGCATGAACGTACATAAGTTGACTGTTCGTCTAATAGAAATCAAAATAAGTCGAGTCTAAATAAACTTAACCTTATGTCTAATTGGAGACTCGTTTAATAGAGCTTTATGACATACCCCTTCTAGTAGATTGAAAGTGAGGCTCGTTAAAAGTAGGCTTTGCACTGCATTCCAACAGTATATGACTTAAACACATGAGACTAGAAGAGTAAAGCCACTTATGAGTAATCCAGTATATATAACTTAGACATCTCCAACTATTTATGCTATTTCTCATGATCTATTGCAATAAGTGCAGTCTAAAGTCTAAGCATACATTTTGCCTGACTTTCCACCCCTTTGACCCGAAAGACCAATTTGACCCATTTCCTCATAGCCAATTTTCTCATTTACTTTAGAGATAAAAACAAAACTTGAATCGGACAATAACGAGAGGTGAATTTCATCACATTTATTTGGTGTTGTCCTTTTCTACGGGAATATAACAAAAAAATCGAATTCCTTATAGACAATAATTACTTAGCATTAGGCTTGCTGGTGGTCAACGAGCCCCTTTTCTTAGGCGTTTCCTTATGTGTAATGGGGCGTTATTCACCCAAAATCTACCCCTTTAGCGCCCTTTTAGCGCCCATGCCCATTACATAGGGGCGCGAAAACAAAAAAAAAAAAAAAAACGAAAGAGCGTGATGCTGCTCACGCCCTGCCCTTTCCTACTTTCAAGAAAAATATTACCGTTTGTATCAGATCTATGAAATGGGTTTCGTTTTCCGGACATGGGTTTCTTGATTTTCCGGTTAGTTTGATCAGAATGGTCGCCGGAAATATTGCTGGAGAAGAAAGGTATATGGAGAGAGAAGTAGGTGCGTCTAAAGTGAAATAGATATTGTGAACATTACATTTTTGGTCCTTTTTGTTTTGGGAGTTTGTCATTTGGTTGAATTATAAAAAAAGGAAAAAGAAAAAAAAAAAAAAAGTGTCACGTGTCGCATAACGCCTCACCCACCATTACACACCTATTTCTTTCAAGCCCCTTTGCTGACTGGGCTGCCACATGGCGCAAAACGCCCCATGGTGGGGCTTTACCATTACACATAGCCTTAGGCGTTTCCTTTTGCGTCCAAATTTTAATTCCTACTTTAAGGTAGATAACTTTGCGATGTTCTTTAAAATTTCTTTATTCAAGTTAAATATGAAAAATAAAAGTTCTGGTCTTTTTGTGTTCTTGTTTAATGCGAAGGCAACTGTGCATGGTGTTATGAATTAGGGATTGCGAAAAAAACCGAACCCGACGGGGAAACCCGAAACCTGAACTAATTGGGGCGGGGCGGGGCATGCTAATTGGGTTACGGGGCGGGTTTGGGGATTAAACGTGGATTTTAATCGGGTTTGGGGCGGGGAGCGAGGAGCGGGGAATTCTCGCCCCGCCCCGCCCCACCCGTTTAATATATATACATATACAAATATATCTATACTTATATAGTATTTTGTTAGTATTTACGTAATAAAAAAATATTACTCTAATATTGTTAGTTTTTTTACATATGTAAGAATGCAAAATTGTGATTATACAAACTGGTTTAGTATCATATTTTTAAGTTTTAATTTTTGACGGTATAATTTATCATTATTTATGTATAATACTATCGTTGAAAACTTAATAATGATTGTTTGTAATTGATTATTAATAGGTTCCTTATTGCTAACTGTCTAAAAATAACAATAAATGTGAAATGGTGCGGCTTTTTCGAGAATTTCACCCAAAGAGGACATCTTGATAAGATCCCCGATTAATACGGGGCGAGTTTAGGGTGAACTCTGGTAATCGGGTTTGAGGATGGGGATGGCCGCCCCGTTGTCATCCCTACTATGAATGTCATCAGGCCACAATCAACGATCTCAGCTTTCCAATGATTGCAGCTGTAAATCCTCGTAACAAATTTATTTAAGAGTAAATTGCAAAAATCGTCCTTAAAGTTTGGCCAAATTGCAAGTTTCGTCCCAGATGTTTGGAAAGTGCAAGGATCGTCCATGTGGCAAACTTTTTGGGCAAAAATCGTCCCTGGCCTCAAACGGCGTTAACGCCATCCACTTTATTCTTCATCTGCATTGCACACGAGGTCCTTTTGGTCTTTTTACAACCTTTCCCACTTTAATACCCCACCCACCCATTTTTATATCACTTTACCCACCCCACACACTTAAAATCCCAAACCACCCAAACCGTATAATCATATAACGCTAACCCTAATTTTTAGGAAAACCCAAAATAACTCAAAATGGTGTTTTTCTTTTGTGAGAAACAATGTGTGGTTCGTTGTTCATGGACCCCGCATAACCCAGGTCGTAGGTTTTATTCTTGCTCCCAAATGGTAAGTTATAAAAAACATTCGTCCTTAACAATTATTTGATTTTAGTTTACTTTGAATTTAAAGTAACAATGAGGTTTTGCAGAGTGGTACTAATTGTGGATATTTTGATTGGTATGATCCACCAATGTGTCCACGTTCAATTCAGATCATACCCGGATTGCTAAGGTCAAAGAATGTGCTTGAAGCTGCAAATCGAAGATTGAAGATTTTTCTAGTTGCCAGTTGGGTTTTTTTCCTTGTTTTTATGATGATGTAGTAGACTATCTATGGTTGTTGATTAGTTGAACCTATACATTGACCAATATGTATGATGGTCAATGAATTTTGGATGTAAGGTTCTTTATGTTTAATGAAATGAAGTTATTAAAGTATTAGTATGTTTTCTACTTTTTTGTGTTTAGATACAAAAGAGACAGTTTTCATACGTGGAAATGAGCAATATGCAACTCACAAAATGGTCACATTTTTGGTATTTGACAATAAGAGTCAAATATCAGCTTCATTATGTGAACATAAGAGTAAAACATCAAACATCAAATAGAGTTGACAAAATGGTCACATTATGTGACAATATCATACATAATAAGTCTTAAACTGAATGCATCAGTTTCAAGTTTTCAAACAAACACAAAAGACTAATAGTGAGCATCATAAACAAGTTTTACAAATACTAGTAAATGTCTTAAACATCAAACATAGATATGCATAATAAAACAACAACAAATCTTATCAAGCTACTTTGTTGGGGTGAGCCGTTTGCTGCTTTCTTTGAAAATCTGAAAGGACTTGCATTTCCACTTAGTTGGGTGACCCTGCTAGGTTGACTTCCACTTGGTTGGGTGACCATGCTAGGTTGGGTGACCCTGCTAGGTTGACTTCCACTTGGTGCACTTCCACTTGCACCATCTTTTTTCCCACTTTGTTTTTTCCCACCACCTTTTTTCCTACCAGGTTTTTTACCAACAGATTCTCTTGCATCTGCACCATCTTGACTGACACTTGCATCAGCTTGACTCACACCTTGCCTTGGCATCTTACAACCTCTCTTGTTGTGTCCCTTTTGCTTGCAATTTGAACATGTACCAATTCCACCCTTCTTTGACAGTTTTCCACCTCTGACCAACTCATCAACTTCTACCACACTCTTCTTTCTCTTTTTGGGAGGCCTTCCAATATGTGGATGTGATTTTGGTGGAATTAAGGTAGATAGCCATTCATTCTTCTCCCAGTAATGTCTTCCAGTGATAGGGTTGATCTTATGTGAGTATTGGTTCATCCAAGTCTCTAGTTTGTATGACTCATGTACCCAATCTTCTGGCAAATCCCCATTCAAACCATTTTCATTCATGTTGTTGGTGCAGGCCACTGCATGTTTACAAGGCAACCATGATACTTCCCATTTTCTACAAGAGCAGATTCTTTGTTCCAAATTAACCACAACCTGATCTTTCGAAGGCCTTTTACCTTGATAAAGATCTGCACCATTCCAATCCACTTGGTATTGAGTTGCATCAAGCTTGATTTTGTTGAAAACTTTTGTAACAGATGGAGTCAATGGACCAATAGACTTCTGAATCACATTTTGAACAATCACTATCCTCTTCATAAGGTACTGCCTAACATACTCAAGTGCAGTGATGATTGGGGAATTCCTAGCATCTAATAATTGCCTGTTGAAAACCTCACAGATGTTGTTTATCAACAGATCACAATGAGCCCTACCTGTTAAAACCACAACTGTTAATATCTAACTAAAAACCTAACTGTAGAACTATTTGTAGATCAAATATACTAACCTGAGAATTGAGATCTGCTCCAATGTTCAGCAGGTATTTTCTTTAACCATTCATATGCTTTAATGTTGTATGCTTTCAATTCTTCCATACCTTTGTTGAACTCTACAGTAGTTGTAGCAGTTGCACACTTCCAAACCATATCCTTATAAGCTCCACCTCTCCAAGTCAAATTCAAATTCTCACATATGTGTCTCACACAATACCTATGCTCAGCTGATGGAAATAACTTCTTGATTGCAGGTAACAGACCCTGAAATTAAAATAAAACAGATAAGTGTGAAATTTGATTCAATGTGATAAAATAAAATAGATAAGTGGAAATAACTTCTTGTACCTTCTGTCTATCTGTGATAAATGTGAAATTTGATTCAATGTTCAACTCAAGATCATCTCCAAGATTATTGAGGAACCACAACCATGAATGCAAGTTTTCTGACTCCATAATCCCATAAGCTACAGGGTAGATCCCATTGTTTGCATCCACAGACACATCAGTAAGAAGCTGCCCTTCATATGGTGCTTTCATAAAGGCACCATCTAAACCTAAAAGATCTCTCCCACCAGCTCTAAAACCTTCTTTCAGTGCACCTAAACACACATATATTCTCCTAAACCTCTTTGTGTTAGACTCTGGATCTTCATCCCTGTGCACATCTATCTTAAAAGTAGTGTTTGGATTAGCTTTCTTTAATTCCATAGCATAATCTCTCAAACGGCCATACTGCAACTCAGCATCACCTTTCAAAGTTTCATCTGCCTTAGATTTAGCCCTAAAAGCTTTATGTCCAGAAATACCAACCTGGAAATGTTTCTGCATCTGATCTTTAAGTGCTTCAACTGGGATATCTGGGTTTTTGGGTAACAGATCTATCACATGCTTTGCAAGAAAAGTAGATGTGCAATGTTTTACCTTTCTTGAATGTAGACAAATATGTCCCTGTTCTAAAGACCTAACTTGCCATTTATCATTGACTGTCTTGGTTACATACACATGTCACTTGCATTTATATTTGCCACCCACATCTTCTGAAATTACCTTCTTGCCCTTATCTCCTTTCTTTACCTTATCTTTTATTGTAAAAGATTCATGTGGCCCATTTTCCATTGTGGGAACAATTCCTACACACTTAGCCCTCACTCTTACCAAATCATTTTTCACAATTTCTATATTTCTTCTTGTCTCAACTGAATATGCCTTTATCCTTTCCTTTACTTCCTCCCTATTACCAAATTCTTGTCCTAGAAAAAAAAAAGTTCACAATTCCACCCTCATTAGAAGCAATTTCATTTTTCCTCAATTTCCTAAGTGCAACTCTTCTAACACTTCCACTGTCTTCCTTATCAAGTTCACTTTCATACATATCATAGTCAATAACCTCTAAGTCATCTTCATTGATATTCACTTCAGGTCTTTGAGGATCACCATCTGTTTCCCTTTCATCATCAGAAGTAATTGTAAACCTAAACCCTTCCATGTTGACATGTATTTGGTCTATAATGTGCTCATCATCCACAATGTCCACATCAGTCTCATCTCCACCTACATCAATATCATCACCACCTACATCAGTCTCATCTCCACCTACATCAATATCATCACCACCTACATCAGTCTCATCTCCACCTACATCATTATCATCACCACCTACATTAGTCTCATCTTCATCCACATTAGTATCATCACCACCTAAGCCACTAGACTGCCCAACTTCATTATCTGCCAACCAATCTAGAGCTAAAGTCTTTCTGCACTTAGGCAACCCTAGAAACTTCCTCTTTCTAGTGTTCTGTGGTACAACAGGAAACTCTTCATCTAATTCCACTACTTCATCATTGTTATTCAACTCCCTTATTTGAACTTTTTCTATAAATGTAGGCATGTAATAACTTTCAACTGTGGTTTCACCATGTTCAATGAAAACTTCAATAACCTTATTATCTTTTACATATTGGGAAAGGTTAACAATATCATCATCAGAAGCCAAAGCCCTAAGTCCCCAATCTAAATTCTTATTTGGTATCTTAAAGTGATAATACATTATTTCCTTTGGATCATATTTCAACATCTTCACTATTGAATGTATTATGTCAATGGTAAATTGCTCAATATCTAACAAATCAATGTACTGCACTTTACCCCCAAAATACCTACGATTTGGTGTTGGTGTGAAAGTTCCACCATGAAAAAGCTTCATCGAAAACACTTCTGGATAATCAGTTGTTTTATAATAATAATAATAATAATAAAATAAAATAAAAAAAAAAAAAAAAAAAAAAAAAAAAAAACTAATTAGGATAAACACATTTACGTATACCAAACCTATTTATTTCAGTAACATGTTCTTACCATACACAATGTGTGGATCAAATTTACTCCCATCTTTACGAAAGTACCAGACCTGTAGTCCAGTAACCATAATTGATTTTTGTTAGATTTCAAGTTCAGGGACTGAATTTTGATTATATCAAACTTTTGAGGATACAGAGAGATTTGGGTTATAGGGTTTTAAAAAGTCAACTGGTCTGATATTAAAAAAGGTGGGTAAAGGATATAAAAATGGGTGGGTGGGATATTAAAGTGGGAAAGGGTGTAAAAAGACCAAAAGGACCTCGTGTGCAATGCACGTGAAGAATAAAGTGGATGGTGTTAACACCGTTTGAAGCCAGAGACGATTTTTGCCTCAAAAGTTTGTCACATGGACGATCCTTGCACTTTTCAAACATCTGGGACGAAACTTGCAATTTGGCCAAACTTTATGGACGATTTTTGCAATTTACTCTTTATTTAAAGAAATTAACAAATCATGAAGAAGGTTCTTTTTTGGAAGCCAAACCTTGATTACTACTTTTAAAAAAGTTGTTTGTGACTAATGCCATAACTGTCGCCTATACCACGTTGCACCTAGCTCGCGCGGGTCAAAGATATATTCTTTTTGCTCACAAGCTAATCTGGCTTAAATTTGGGCTTTACAAGACTGAACATTCAATGTGCTATAATTGGGCTTCTGCTAGCAGGTTTTTTGGGGTTGATAATTTATTAGGACACATCTATTCAAACAAAATTAAGAGCCCTAGGTGCGGTAACGCCGAGCTTGGCGTTATGCCTAGCTGGCACCGGCGTTGCCAGCGTTACCATACCGCCACATCTCCATTTCCAACAGCGTTGAGTTGGGTGTTAACCCACAAACGTGCGTTGAAACGATTTTTATTTTTTATTATTATTTTTTTTTCTGATTTATATGTGTGTTGTGTTGATTGTGTGTGGGCGCGTGTATGTGTGTGCGAACTTTGTGTGCATGTGCGTGTTTTTTGAAGTTGTCATTTAAAAAGGATAAACATTTTTATTTTATTTTTTAATTTTTGTGTTTATTAGTTTTTAGTTGTTATTATTGTGTCAATTTATGACACATAAAATCAACAATTTTCTAGTATTTGTTTTATGGTCATTAGTTTCTTATTTTCATTATTGCGTGTTTTTCTATTATTGAAACTTGAAAGTGTTAATTTATGATGTATTGCAAATTCGACTTTGGAAAGGCCATACCTTGATAAATCAATTAGAAACCCAAAAACCGAAAAATCAAACTAAAAAGAGAACAAAAACCGAAAAACCAAACCTAGATAAAACCGAAACCAAACGGTACAAAAACAAAAAAATTTGGATCCAGTTTCACTTTTAACCTATAACTGAGCCAAACCTCTAAAAAACAAAAACCAAAAATTTTCGACCCGATTTCACTTTTAACCTACAAGTGTTTCACTTTTAACCTATAACTGAGGCAAACCTAACCTTGCTCGCCCTAGGAGTCTTATAATAGATGCAACTTTTGACTTTGCATACAGTCTAGTTAAAGATTGGCACATAAACTTTTGACTTTGCTTATAAAGTATTGATATTTATATGGGCGAAAATTGATACTCACACCATAAAAATTGATGCACACACCACAATATCACATCACTAATGCATATGTTACAACATGGTATGTGAATATTGTGATTTGTGCATCAATTTATTTGGTGTGAGTATCACTCCCCTATTGATATGTAATAACAACAAATGAATTTGTTTAAAAAAAACAAAATAACGACTATTCACCTAAAACTTTCATCGATCTTGACTATGAAATGCTATCTAATTTGTAACTTGTTCTTTTCATTACTCAACGATAACTATTAATTTTAAGTGACTGGTAGTCAACAAACAAGCTTCAGCTTGTTGGTGGTTATAGGTACATGTCATACCTTTTTCTTTTCTTTTTTTTTCCTCAAATTATTTGTTAAAAATAATAGAAATATATTTGGTCTATCACTATATTCTAAAATCATATAAATGCTAAATAAATATCTATAACTAATATTTCAAATTTTGGGGTGTTACAACGTAACTCTCCCTCACTTAAATGATTTGTATCCTCACAAACTATTCTTAGGGGGCGTTTGGTTCGTTGTAATATGGCGTAATTAGATGTAATTGTAATTTGATTACATTACCTAGGCTGTTTGATTCGCAGAACGGAATGAATTGTAATTCAGATTACATTACGTAAGCTGTTTGATTAGCATTGTAATTGTAATTCAGTCATTACAATTACATCAAATGAGGAAATTTAGATTACATAGAAAGTTTGATGGAAAGTTTTGAATTACGTTGTAATTCAGAATTTATAATAATAATAAATAATAATAAAAAAATAATAAATATTATTATTATTATTATTATTTTTATTATTATTATTATTTTTTTATTTTTTATTATTTTTTTATTATAATCAACACTTTTATTATTATTATAATAATTATTATTATTAAGTTTTTTTTTGAATTACATTACGTTGAGATCCAACCAAACACAACGATAAAATACATCAATTACAATTCCAACACATTATAATTACAACACATTCCAACTCTTTGAATTACAATTTATTCAAATTATAATTTCTTTGACAAATTACAATTCCTTTTAAAACATACTGCAAACCAAACGCCCCCTTAAATGTTTACAACTTTTTCTAAAGCTCGCTAGTTATTTCTCCTCTACTTAGGAATTTGCTTTAAGATTCATTTCTAGTTCTCTATCCATGCTGTCTAATCATAAAGCTTATCACTAGACTTTTTGATTCTATATAATTCAATGTTCTCATTTATGGTTCAACCATTTATTTTTTTTTTTTTTTTTTTCGCTTAATCTTTTAGCCACACATTACCTTTGTCCATATAAACTCATATCTTATGGCACAATTAACTTATTACCAATACTAGCACTTGTTGATTATTGCGCATGATTAATTTGAAAATTACCTTCTCGTCATGCTAGTTACATTCTATTTAGGTATTGTACATTCATAATTCTTTATAATCATGCTAAGTGTCATTACAAAAGGTCATTCACATTCATTCTTATCTAGTTATCATTTCCTTTGGTCATCATATGTGACATATTTTATGTGGAAAATTATACAAAGGTCACCAAAAACAGTTTTGATTTATGAATTCAACCAACCTCCTCACAATCTTTTATTCACAACATCAGACTATCACTTCAAATGTGATATCTCGTTTTAAGTTTAATACAAATACAAAAGAAAGAATCAGAAACAACTACTAACAATTTCTCAACTTAGAGAGAGAGAATACGAATACACAGAGATAAGAGAATGACAAATAACTAAACCCTAATCTATAACGCAGCTTATATAGTAGCATTGAATGAACTTTGCAATTAAGCTCCTTCCAGTCCTTGAGATTAGCTAAGTTGCATATTATACCCCTGCACATAGAAACAAACACAAACTATCCAGAACATAACAAAGTAATAATAAAATGTTACCTGTTAGTCCCTGAACTTAAGAACTGTCACATTAACAGTCTAAACACCAAATATGAGATTATTACTTTGAACATTCCCCCTTAAGCTCAGCTTTGTACATATCATACAAACCAAGCATATCACAAAATTTATTGTGTTCCAGCACACTTAAACCTTTGGTGAATATATCTGCTACATTATCAACATATTTCAACTTAACAGTTCTCACCACACTAGCAGCAACCTTTTCTCTTAAGAAAAACAATTCAATCTCAAAATGTTTTGTTTTTTCATGAAAAACTGGGTTAGCTGCTATTTGAATAGCTGAACTATTATCACAATGTATAGGAACTGGGAGAGATGTTTTGATATTGAGTTCAGCCAATATCTTTTGGATCCAAATAACCTCACAAGTCACAGTATTCATTGCTCTATACTGTGCCTCAGCAGAAGATTTAGAAAGCATAGACTGCTTCTTACTTTTCCAAGACACTAAACTCTTTCCCAGAAAAACACAAAAGCCAGTCACAGACTTTCTAGTAACTTCGAACTTAGCCCAATCTGAATCAACAAATACATTCAAATCAAGCACATCTCCTTTACAAAAGGATAAACCTTTACCTGGAGCTTCTTTAAGATATCTTAAAACTCTAAAAGCCAATTTCAAGTGTGACTGTAGTGGAGCGTGCATAAACTGACTTAAGACATGAACTGCATAACTGATATCAGGTCTAGTATGAGTAAAGTAGATAAGCTTACCTACCAATTTCTAGTAATTATTAATACCAGACAAAGGCAAATCAATACTAGCTAGATCAGGCTTAGCATTATTGTCTTTAGTCTCAATTGAAGTCTTGCAAGGTTTACAAGCAAGCATACCAAATTCAGCCAACACTTCAAGGCAATATTTTCTTTGAGTAAGATATAAATCACCATTAGACTCAAGTACTTCAATGCTGGGAAAGTATTTGAGTTTACCCAGATCTTTGATTAAGAATTTTGAACTCATGAAACTTTTAACTTCATTAATGGCTTTAATATTGTTTCCAGTGATGACAATGTCATCAACATCAAGTTGGTACACAAGCCAACCATACTGCGCCACAACAGCAAGTAAACATCTTACTGTAACAATTTTAACAACTGGAGAAAATGTTTCATCATAGTCTATACCCTCTTTTTGATTATACCCTTTAGCTACCCACCTAGCTTTAAACCTTTCTACTTATCCATTAGACTTATACTTAACTTTGAAAACCTATTTTCCTCCTATTGACTTTCTGCCAACAGGAAGACTAGTGACAGTCCAAGTGCCATTTCTATTTAAGGCTTCCATTTCAAGATTCATGGCTTCAACCCACCTAATATCAGTGGCAGCCTCTTCATAAGTTTTAGGTTCAATTATTTTGTTAAGATTAGTAGAAAAACTAAAATTTTCTGCATTAAGCTTAGAATAATTGACTTGTTTACCAATACTATACTTAACTTTAGTATTAAGTTCATAATCACCCAACTTAACAGGCATCTGTGTCTTTCTAGAAGATTTTCTCACATAAGTTTTAAGATTACTCTGTTTATCTGGTGTCACAACAGGAATATTGAAAAGATCATTAAATTCTTGATAGTAACTATCATCACCCTCAGATGATTTTTCACTATCCTTAAGTGTGACATTCTCCTCCTCATCATTGGATGCTTCTGCTGGAATACTAGGATGCACACCCCCATCATTTTCAATATTTCTAGTATTTTCAGTACCTTCTAATGATGAGTGGTCTATGCCTTCACTTCCCTTAGGTTTCTTATCTCTCTTTTCATCATAGGGATCATCTGACAAATTTTCATCATCTAGGTAATGATTAAAGAATTTTAAACTATCTGTGTTTTGAAAATGAAATTTTCATTCACCAATTCGAACGAGCTATTGTAGCCGCTTGGATTTCGAGCGCTGCAGCAACGCTGTCGGCTACCAATTTCTGGATAGCTTCTGGAGTCATGGCTTGTGTTGGTGTCGTAGTTGCTTTTCTTGTGCGAGCCATACTTCTATTAACACCATAAGAAAAACATGGATTTAGAATTTACATAATGATCATGTTAGATAATTTCTGGTAACAAGGTAATTGCATACAAGGCATAACAATACTGTCACAGTACGAAACCACAACCAACTGAGTCTATAAGAATTATAAAATCACAACATGTCCGGATACTATCGTACATGTATTTATAACAATGATCAACTCTTGGTATATGATTGATCATCTACAAAGGCTGAAGTTCAACAACTTTCTCTACATTCATCAAGTTTTCTTCCTAAATTTTTCATTGTTAAAAGTCTATGATTATAGCCTAGTTATAACATATAAAGAACCATAACAATCATAAATAACATCACGACATGTCTGGATACAATCACAACACACGTGAATATGATGAAACAACCATGGTAACATAACTCCACATCAATATATAGCAAATCCATAACCAACAACATAATATTAATAACTTGATCAGTTGTTTTGCAAAACAAAACGATACAAGGTCTTTTATTAATGCCACATGTGGCAGGCTAAGATGCCTCTAAACTACAACTGATGTAATATATGTCTAGCTCCTGGATGTCTCATCCATGCGTCCCTTCAGCTCTGTGATCTGATCCAGAAGTCCCTATTCTCTGTCCGCTGCCTGACCTGTAGGTCCTCAATTAGGCTTTCTAGTGTAGTGATCCTGTGGCGAGCTTGCAGAACCTCTTCTATCTATTTTTGTCTCTCCTGCTGAAAATCTGTCATCTGAGAGCGTGTCTCAACCATCTCTATCTGTATCCTAGTCAGACCCTCCTGTAACCCTATCCTCTCTGTCACGAGGTCATGGATAGTACTATCGATCGTCTCGGTATGGTCGAGAGATACCCTATCGGCGAAGCTCAATAATGTATCAATCTTCACCTCATGGCGCTCCAATCGCGTCAAGATAGTGGAGGGAGTAGGTGTACGGGCAACTGCTGCCCTGGAGGTCTCCCCAGTCTCGAAGACTCGAGCTGGAGGGGTAAATCCTGGAGGAAATTGTAAGGATGAGGAATTATGGGAAGACGAATCACTAGGATCATATGTGTGGGCCAGGTTCTGAGGGGGTAAGTCCTCCTCAGGTGTCGGCTCCCGACGGTGAGGTGCAAATAGGTATGACTGAGTATGTAAGTTAAAAATTTAGTCGGGTCTGACTGAAGGTAGTATGGAGTGCTCAGGTGATGGAGGTGGTGTCAGCATGATCATATCTAATGGTGATGTCGAGGATAGAGGTGGTAATGGTGGTGGTATAATACGAACCAATGGTAATCGTACATTCTTACGGGCAGTGTTCATCCTGATGGGACCATTTGGGTGACTCCTAAATGGTCTCATGAAAGGATCAGGCTCATAAGGCTGTAGAACTCTGACTCGCCTGCGCCGGATAACCGGTGCAGGTGGGGGTGGTGGTGTAGGAAGGGGAGTTTCTATGTCAGATGCAGGTAGCCACTGTTGTGACTGCATGTACTAGTCGTATGATAGTGGGGTGTAGGTGGGAAAAACTGGATGGTTCTCCGGGGGAGGTGGTTAAATATGTGCTCGCCTAGCTTACACATACGGGTCATCTGATAAAGGTGAGTTAGGGTTGCCTGCCGGTACAACAGGTGTCATTGGTGGGGTAGGAACAACTTCACCCTCCTCGAAGGGCTCCGTTTCACCTGATGAGACACTTGACACTGTAGTAGTCGGGGTACCAGGAAACACTCGTGAAGTAATGGACGATAGAGTATCCTCAGTCTCCACGTCAGATAGTAAGGTGCTAGGGTGAGAAGCTGAAGACATGGTACTGTAATAATCCCGGAAATAATAAGTGTTAGTCATCAATATAAAATCAGGTATATTAAAGTTGACATGAAATAATCTGTTCAGCAACATTTTATACACGATTGATAACGCTCAAATTGTACATGTTTTTAGGAGTGTTATCGTGGATTTTATGCATATATATTGATCACTTTTATGAACTTATGGTACTTAATGAAGTATAATTTCTATTTTAGGTTCATGGAAGCTCACGAAAAAGAAAACCAAGAAAAAGACGAAGAAACGATCAATAAACGAAGATTTATGCATATATGAAGAATTCTTGACAAAAGCGAGTCTCTTGGAGTATATTCGAGAAGATAAAGTTATGAAGTTGTCACTCCAAAGACTCAAAAATAAAGCATAAGAGGGAAAACGAGAAAAGAAATGAAGAAAAGAAGCTAAAACGAAGAAATAATGGAAGACTCGTTGTTCCCGACACACCTCCACCATTTTGGCCATAATTTGAGTATACGAACTCGGATTTAGATGATTCAAGCGGCCACGGAACCAGAAGAGAAGGGTCTACAACTTTCATGTTTATCATTTCTGGCAAAAATGCTCCATCCGATCGGTATTGGCCCACAACCGATTCGGATGGAGCTAACTTTTTCATCCATCCGATCGGTATGGTCCCGTATCCGATCGGATAGACCAATCTGACCTTCCCAAGTTATTTTTAATGCATTATTAAGTGTCATTAAGCCCCAAGCCCGATCACTTACCTCCATTTACTCCATTTCCTGGTATTTTATGACACTTAGTGCCCAAGTTTCATACTTAGAGGCTAAGGGTTGATTTCTACTATATATATGAGTACTTAGGCTTGGTATACATATTGTAATTCATACTTTGGGTAAACCTTGTTACTTTTATATTTCATGATGTTTATGATTACCATGATTGTTGAATCTTTGTGTTTGATTGAAATAACCATGGAATAGTTTTGTATACTTGTTTGGATATTATGATAACTTGTGATAAAGGGATGTTTGGATATTTGTAGTGTTTGTTTGGAATATGATGATAACATCATATTTGGTTAAATTGGAACTTGTCTTGTTTATTGTCTTGATTAATCATTGTTGAGTCTAAATGTCGAAAGGGTTCTCAATAGTGGTTGATTTCAATTCATTAGTCGACGAATGTTTTGGTCTTGTACTTTGTGACGATTATATGAGAAACTTAATAAACATAACAAGTGAAAGTTTAATTTAGATTAAGGGTCGAAAGGCATCTTTTGAATATGTGTTCTAATCATTTTTCAAGTAAATGGAACTTCACGAATTAATAACATCAAAGTCTAAAGTTCGAAAGGATTCTTTCTTGTTATAGGCATAAGGCTCATGACATGACCATTTGATTGAGGCTTATACATATTTGATTTATAAAACACTAAATTATTATTGGTTCTAAAGGTCATAAGGATTACTTTTGATAATATGTTTTCCAAACTAACCATCCTAATATCCATGTGATCATTTGTCCAAACATGTATGTTCTTTGTGTGATTGTTCTTATATTGCTTTTCTTGTTGGTTTGATCAGTGACAATCATAACCATCAACTTGTTACTTACTTAAACAAACAAACGACACTTGAGTGCAACCAAGTCTCTTGGGACGACCTTGACTTACCAACCCCAATACTACATATGACTAGGGTATACTTGCCCGAATGTGTTCCTAGTTAATCGGTAATTCTTGTTTATAAATTTAAAGCTTTGATGGAGCGCATCAAATTTTTGGTGCCGCTGCCGGGATTTGGTTTTTGTTCTTAGGTGTTTGTTTGTTTGCTTGTTTGTTCGTTTCCTTTATATATTGATCGATTGCTTGTTTGCTAATTTGTTCGAATGCTATATTGCTCTTGCTCATAAATGATTGTTTCTTTGTTCTTGTTTGATTGCTTGCTTGCTTATTTTCTCATGATGATTGCTTAATTGCCTCTCTTGCTCTTTGTCTAAATTTTTTTTCTCATTTCTCATAATTGCTTAAATGATCTTGGCTTAAAAATCAAATTTTTTGATGTTGGGATTTCGTTTCATGTGTTCTAAAAATACGCATTTAAAAGTTTGCTTAATGTGTTTGAAAGTGTTTGCGAAAAAACCACCCAAACCACTCCAACCGATCGGTCACCACCCGTAACCGATTCGGATGGAGGCTTTTGATCCTTTTTTTTTTTTTTTTTTTTTTTTTTTTTTTTTTTTTTTTTTTTTTTTTTTTCTAGTTTGTGTTTTTCTTATTTTGTGAGTTTTATGTTTTATATGTTATGTGATCTCTTGCATGTCTCTGTGTTATTTGTTCGTGTTCTTCTTGTTCGGATTATTTTCATATTAATTTTGAATAAGACTATCTTGTTTTAGATTGTTTTGTTTTGATTTGTGTTACATGATTAATTATGTTTGCTTGCGTCTATGTGCTTGTCATTTTCTGTTATCGTGCTTTTATTTGCTTATTTTTGTTTTAAGTGTCGTATTATGTTCTTGATGTTCTTCTAGTACATATGTGTTTATGTGTTTTATTTACTTGTGTCTATTTTCATATTCGTTACCTTATGTCTTTTTGTTTTATTTTGTCAATAAAAGTTTATAACTGAAACTTATAAAAAAAAAAAAAAAAAAAAAAAATTGGTCACCAGAGTGCCAACCGAATCGGATGGAATCCATGTCGATCGGTTGGAGCTCTCGGTAAAAATTGGCCCAAGGGAAACCAACCCAACCGATCGGTTAGATCCTCTGACCGATCGGATGGACCAATCGGTAAAAAAAAAAAAAAAAAATGTTATTTTCATTTTTCATTTTTGTTCTTGTGTGTTTGTGTTTAGATCGAATAAGTTTAAATGTCTTTTGGTTTTTGCAAGAGCATCATTTCTTTTATTCTACTTAAATTTGGTTTTTTTTTTCATTTTAAATTTTGTTAATTTAGTACGTTGTGAATAAATAAGTACTTGTTTTAAAAATAAAAATATTTTGAACTTTGTGGGTATGTTCACTGGAAACCCTTACAAGACTTCACTCGTCCGCTCGGGCCACCGAGGGGTTTAAAAGGCTTTTTGCATACCCTAAATGCAACCGTGATGCCTACGAAAATGAGTTTTAGAATTTTACGCGTTTTTTGTAGTGTAGTTTATTTTTGCAGATTTAATAAGCTCTTGGAGATTGAATTATTGGTGATATTATACTTGGTGTGGAGATGTTTTGTTGAATGAGAAATTTATTGATCTCATAAGCTTATGCTAGCATTTGCTTAGCACCTTATCATATGGAGTTCGATCGCGATTTCTTGGCCCGGGAAGTTTCGTTTCTCTTGGACTATTAATTTATTTATCTTGCCAATTTTACATGCTTTGAAGTTAATTTTCATTACATTTTTGGCAATGCTTAACTTAAGTGTGGGGGGAAGTAAATAAAAAAAACGAAACTACTTTTCAAATTTATAATTTTTGGGGCCCATTTAAAATTTTGTATACTTTTTTGCCCTTGTGATCTAATTGTTTTCACGCTTTTAGGATAATATATTAGAATAACTGGATCAATCCACTGGTGAAATCTGTAATTTTGAAAAAATTGAGATGCGTCCCGATTAATATTGCAATCCATTCTGGGATCGATAACATTTGCTAGCACATATTATAGGCCTTTCCACTAATATGTGAGGATTTGAGCCTGTTTCGTATATAGCATACATCTTTTATGCTTGGATCTTTTGCTATGAGTGTGCCGGTGATTTTATTTATTCTAGAACTTGTACTTGTAAATCATTACCAGACCGCAGTAAAATCACATTCGTGTGATATAAGTGTATTCGTGTGACAAAGAGGCATCCTTAGGAATAACACCAAATGGCCATCCGTTTACAAAATAATTTTTGCTAACCACATCGGTTAGTTAACCTCGTATTTGGAACCCATTTGTTAGCGTTTATCTTTAGCGCTAGATACACTTAGTTCACCCTCTGAACCAATCCTTTTCATTTGTGTTACATCCAGAAAAATACAAAAATATTTTACACTTTAAACCTTAGCATAACCCTTAGTCGAAGTCTAAATGGTGGTTGCTAGTTGCTTGGAGTGTTGGATTGTTTTTGATGATTGATAGTTAGCCACACTTTGCCAGTTGTGTGTGCCATTCCGACAAAGACGAAGGATGCATACTTCGTATTTGTATTTTTTTTGTGTATGCTTATACGAAGTGTTGGGGGGGGGGGGAGATGTGTATGTATGAAGAAGAAAAAAAAGTATTAAAAAAAGGAAAAAAAGAAGAAGATAAGTCATCGCAACTCTAAGGTGAGAATTATAGCCAATGTGCTATATGTGAAGATGAAGAAATAAAGTTATGTTATATGTTGTTAGCCAATGAGCTAAATATGAGGAATATTATTATGGCGAATCGATGTATCAATATGGGAAAGTTCAAAGAAGAGGAAGTTGTTAACTATAATCATTTACGGGTTTGCGGTTTGTTCAGTAACTAGCAACAATGGGAGTTAGACTTGACTTTATTTTTCTTTTAAAACCAATTTCAAAAATACTCCCATGCCTTATCCCTACCCTTACCAAATTACTTTATTCGTTGTTAGCTTTCGAGCATCCAGATATAGTGATGGCTTTGTGAAAATATGTAGTGCATTAACATTTTAGTGACCATCCGGTTTTTGAGTGATCGAATGACACGCTAGCGATCTAGTGTGTATTTTGGTGACCATCCGTTATTTGAATAGCGCGCCAGCAATCCAAGATATACCCTAGTGACCATCCGTTTTCTAGTAACTCAAGAATTCGCGCTAGCGATCTAATATGTTCTTGTATGAGATATTTAAACATAAGCCTGGTACAACCTCGAAGCCTGTACATTACAACCTGAATAAAAAACCTCTTTAGATGTTTACACTTGGCGCTTACGCCACGTCGGTGGAGTTTTGTTTCTTGTACAAGCCTATGGTAATAAACGGATCATGACTGAGCAATGAGTGTGATTTCTCTTATATATACTCCACTACCTAAATAAATGAGTGATTGAGTGAATTATACTTCGTTTCTTTTTTGTGAGGTGTTTAGAAATGTTACTCAAGCAAGAAAATCTATGGGTATTGTCATACATCTCGGTTTTTCACCATAACGCTTAAAAATGATGAATTGTATCTTGTACTTGTACTTGGTAGATTTGCATCATAATTTTTATAATCATTTTTCATGCACCATGCGGGAACTATTTTTCTTAATATTTGCTTGAGGGCAAGCAAACCCTTAAGTGTGGGGGAGTTTGCGCTCATTTTCTCTTAAAAAAAAAAAAAAAAAAAAAAAAAAAAAAAAAAAAAAAAAACCAAAAATATTTTTCGATATTTCAAAAAAAAAAATTTCAAAATTTTAAAAATTTTCTTTTCGTTTTGTCATTTAGGTATGAATTTCGATTTTTCTTTTTCTAGATTTGCTTGAGGGCAAGCAAAGTTCAAGTGTGAGGGAATTTGATAACGCTCAAATTGTACATGTTTTTAGGAGCGTTATCGTGGATTTTATGCATATATATTGATCACTTTTATGAACTTATGGTACTTAATGAAGTATAATTTCTATTTTAGGTTCATGGAAGCTCGCGACAAAGAAAACCAAGAAAAAGACGAAAAAACAATCAATAAACGAAGATTTATGCATATACGAAGAATTCCCGACAAAAGCGAGTCTCTTGGAGTATATTCGAGAAGATAAAGTCATGAAGTTGTCACTCCAAAGACTCAAAAATAAAGCACAAGAGGGAAAACGAGAAAAGAAATGAAGAAAAGAAGTTAAAACGAAGAAATAATGGAAGACTCGTTGTTCCCGGCACACTTCCACCATTTTCGCCATAATTTGAGCATACGAACTCGGATTTAGATGATTCAAGCGGCCTCGGAACCGGGAGAGAAGGATCTACAACTTTCGTGTTTATTATTTATGACAAAAATGCTCCATCTGATCGGTATTGGCCCACAACCAATTCAGATGGAGCTAACTTTTTCATCCATCCGATCGGTATGGTCCCGTATCCGATCGGATGGACCAATCTGACATTCCCAAGTTATTTTTAATGCATTATTAAGTGTCATTAAGCCCCAAGCCCGATCACTTACCTCCATTTACTCAATTTCCTGGTATTTTATGACACTTAGTGCCCAAGTTTCATACTTAGAGGCTAAGGGTTGATTTCTACTATATATATGAGTGCTTAGGCTTGGTTTTCATTGTGAAATTCTACCCTCCACCCTTAAGGACGAATTTTCACCTACTTATCTCTCCCAAAAGACCACCAACCTTTGCCATTTTCAGAAGAAGACTCAAACACATGGAAGAAGGTGTTGGGTATTATTTTCCGGCTTGGTAGAAAGCGTATAGTTGATTGGAGGCTTGAAGGTTGCTATAAATCCTTTACCTTTGCCTATTGTAATTCATACTTTGGGTAAACCTTGTTACTTTTATATTTCATGATGTTTATGATTACCATGATTGTTGAATCTTTGTGTTTGATTGAAATAACCATGGAATAGTTTTGTAAACTTCTTTGGATATTATGATAACTTGTGATAAAGGGATGTTTGGATATTTGTAGTGTTTGTTTGGAATATGATGATAACATCATATTTGGTTAAATTAGAACTTGTCTTGTTTATTGTCTTGATTAATCATTGTTGAGTCTAAATGTCGAAAGGGTTCTCAATAGTGGTTTATTTCAATTCATTAGTCGACGAATGTTTTGGTCTTGTACTTTTTGAGGATTGTATGAGAAACTTAATAAACATAACAAGTGAAAGTTTAATTTAGATTAAGGGTCGAAAGGCATCTTTGGAATATGTGTTCTAATCATTTTTCAAGTAAATGGAACTTCACGAATTAATAACATCAAAGTCTAAAGTTCGAAAGGATTTTTTCTTGTTATAGGCATAAGGCTCATGACATGACCATTTGATTGAGGCTTATACATATTTGATTTATAAAACACTAAATAATTATTGGTTCTAAAGGTCGTAAGGATTACTTTTGATAATATGTTTTCCAAACTAACCATCTTAATATCCATGTGATCATTTGTCCAAACATGTATGTTCTTTGTATGATTGTTCTTATATTGCTTTTCTTGTTGGTTTGATCTGTGACAATTATAACCATCAACTTGTTACTTTCTTAAACAAACAAACGAGACTTGAGTGCAACCAAGTCTCTTGGGACGACATTGACTTACCAACCCCAATACTACATATGACTAGGGTATACTTGCCCGAATGTGTTCCTAGTTAATCCGTAATTCTTGTTTATAAATTTAAAGCTTCGATGGAGCGCATCAACGATGTTGTAAAATATGTAGGCACGGAGGGCGTAAGGTGGTATGGTGTAAAATGGTCCATTTTGAAAGCGTAGTTATAGTCTAGTGTTTTAATTACACTTGGTTCTCTATAACCATGGCTCTGATGCCAATATGTAACACCCCCTAAATTTTAACTGAACAACGAAAGAGTAATAGGGGTATTACTTAAAGTATCACAGTCATAATCATATAAAATGACTCAAAAGAGGCATTTTAAAAATTATTATCATTCATTTAATAAATCGTGTACAAAAGGGATTCCATAGTTTAGCATATCACAAAAGATATAATAGTTTAAAATGAATGATAGAGTTTATTTGACACCAAAACCAACAGTTTATTGCCCGCTCCGTGCCTCAAATGCTCCATCAATTTCCTGAGATAAACATGCCAAAAGTCAACAAAAATTGTTGAGTCAATCCATAACGTTTAAATTTAATAATCAGTTTAACACAAGCCTCAATTTTAATAATTTTATAGAGATACAACTATAGTATAAATAATAATATTGCAGTACAGTATATTGCCCTAAGTCTCATGACACTTAAACGTTAACGTGTGTGATATCATAGAAATGGTATAATTAAAGTACAACTAATGGTGTAAGTATGATGTCCTCGTGTAGGATATCATAGAAATAGGGGAAGTTCACTTTTTTCTTAAACAATCAGCTGATGATTATATCCCTCTCTCTTGCAGCAATCTCAAAAAACAACACGATGCTATGAATAGTTTAAAGTTGCAGATGAATGATGAAGTTCCTATTTATAGTGCAGCCATTACAGATATAGATTTCTATGGCGTACTAGGACTGAAAAAGGGATGTCCATATGACCAGGTTCTTTAACATCATCTCTTGAAACATTTTGATTTCCAATCCATTACTGACCATTTTCTTGGATCTGATTGATGCTTATTTTGGGCGTGGTTTGTGTTACAGGTTAAAGTTGCATATGAGGAAAAGCTTGGAGAGCTAATGAAGCAAGGATTATAACAAGAGGAGCTAACCAAGAAGCTTGATCGCTTAAAAGTATGTCTAAGATGTAAATTCACCGGACACTTCTCCACCACAGGTAATTTATGACCTCAACTTTTTTTTATTGCGACTACCTTTTGGCAATATATGATATGTTTATGCTCTTTTGGAGCCTGAAATTGATTTCAAAATGGTGTATGATTTATAATTTTGGCTTTTCAACTGGTACTATATATACATTGAACTAAAGACTACATCCATCTTCCCTTTTTAGTCTGTATTATGAGATCCAGAGATCGTATTTTGAACAAATTTAGAATAAACACGAGCAGTACAAACGAATATATACCATCAGTACTAACCCTCAATGGCAGTACTAAGTCGAGATCGTAGCAGTACGAATGTAAAAGACAAACTGGCGACATCTCAGCAGTACAAAGTTTTCGTTTGCATTTTTTTAAGCATTAGCTCTATTTTTAGATAAGGATTGTTATTAGTGGTTTCAGAGTAATCAGTAGTTTATGTTTACTTGATAGAGCAAAGCATTAGGCTTTTTCTTAGGAGGCTATATTATTAGTTATATGATCAATTTTTAGATATAAGTTAGTTTTCGACTCACCCATGAAGAAAACTCCATCATAATTTTAGGGTTTTAATGATTTTCAATGTGTTTTTGTGCAGGTTACAACACCAACATCATCAGTGCCGACCGGGACACTTTCGGGTGTGTGGTGAGATTACAAGGTTATCTATCCCTAAAGATTATGAATTTGCTGGTCCGAAAGGGTAATTTTTATTTGTAATTTACGAGTCATATTATATTATTTATTTTGTCGCTTTTAAATCTTGATGCTTTAATTTTCATGGTTCCTTTTATCAGTTTGTGAACCGTGAGAGTTGTGTGATTAGATTGGATGTGAAGATGTCTAAACTTACCATTATGAATTATTGTTTCTTAGATTTGTTAGTTGTTTTGTAAATGTAGCTTAGTTGTTTTTTAAGATTGTGAGTTTGATTAACTAAGCTGTTTTTAGATTGCTAATAACTCATCATGCTAGGTGGTAGAATAGCCGTGTTATCATGTTTGTAAACTGTTGTAGTTTTTAATGGAAAGTATTTATTTTTGTTCATAATCTTATTCGTCACTTCTGTTAGTCACTAAAAACATCAAATCTACTATTGTTTGTAGGTATGACAATGATCTTGTGAGTCCCCTTAGAATGGTCCTTCTTACATCAGTAGCTTTTCATGAACAGATTGTTAAGCCCCATGCACCTACCCAAATTACATTGTCACTCTTATCACAATTGTCCTCTCCACTTGAGATAGATCAGTTAGAGATCCAGTTAAATCAATCAGAGTGTAATGTTATCATTGTAAATGCGCAAAAGGCGTGAGTCATCATAATCTCCCACATTCATCCTGATCGAAGGGTGGAGACTGTTCCTGTATTACAACTCTTTACAAATAAGTGGCTACGATTAACATATGGTATAAAGTCAGGTAAGGCTGCTATTGTCATGTGAATTTGCACATCACCGTATAAAGAATTATTGTAGTAATTGTCGTTGTTATTTTAGTTGGATTAGGTGCATAGATGTACTTTCAACAAATGATTTACTGTATGGATACTTGGTTAGTGTTCGGTTTTCCGCCAAACTTCAGTCTATCCGTAATTAGTTTAAAAAATGATGGCTTATTAAATGTTGTGGCTCAATTATTATTTCCTGGCTTGATTGTGGGGTTGGAATGATGATAGTTTGTGTAGCAATCATACGCTCTTTTATGTAGATTTTTCTGATTTTATCTTCGTGAGCAGGATGTAGTTTATCAGAAGTGCAAGTGAAGAAGATAAAATGTAGCAAGGCTGAACGCATGTACTGGTATGTCATTTCAGCCGTTGTATAAGTGTTTAAGGATTTTAGTTTTTGGACAGGATTTTTCTAATTTTGTCACCTTATGTATGCAGTGACTGCTGTAAAACCTCAATTTTTGACCTGCATAGAAGCTGCCCTTCCTGTCATTATGTCCTTTACCTTCAATGTTGCCGGGAGTTGCGTGATGGCAATCTTCAGGGAAACAAGGAAGAAGTTGTCATTCAGTTTGAAGATTCAGAATACTTGTATGTGCGGCCGCTTAAAGATTTTAAGAGGCATACCAAGCGTCCTGCAAGTGCTGCACCAAAAGACCAGCAATTTCTTGACTCGATGTCTGCTGCAGATCCGTCACCAAAAGAACAGGAAAGTCATGACTGGATGTCTCTCGATGATGGCAGAATTCCATGTCCTCCACAAAGTATGTGCGGTTGTGGGAATGGAATCCTAGAGTTGATTCATGCAAAGGAACCAGACTATGTTTCAGAATTGCTGGATTCTGCACAGGAGATTTTAGAAAAGCACAGACCAGATGAGGACATGCGAGATTTGCCTAAAGAATGGTGCACATGTTCAGATTTTGTCTGTGAAAGTGATGATAAGCAGTTGCGTAAAGCTGCATCTTGTGAAAATTCCAACGATAATTACTTGTATTGTCCACGTGCTATAGACATTCAAGCTGGAGATCTAAAGCATTTTCAGTGGCATTGGTCAAAAGGACAGGCTGTCATAGTCAGTAATGTTCTTGAAACTACCCTTGGGCTGAGCTGGGAGCCCATGGTTATGCGGCGAGCTTTTTGCCAGATCAAAAATGTAAACTATGACAAGCTCTTGGATGTATCTGTGCTTATGATTTTCACAGCGTGATCACAGTCTGTTTCATATTTGGAGTTTATTGATTGTGATAGGATACTAAGATAAAAGGTATTATCCTATGGATGTACAGTAGTTTTTAGTACAGTAGTTTTTCTCCAAATTCATTTGTGTTTCTATGTTATGTTTAGTTATTAAATCTTGCGTCGATTTTCAGGGAATTTTCATAGGTTTTTTTATCCGAAGAGAAGCGTGAAGCTTTCGAAACAGATATGTTCCCTAGAGGTAAAGTTTCAACTCTAATATTTAAATGAAAAGATTAAGTCTTGCATCGGGTTTGACAGTCTATTGTAGAGGGTTACAACTGAATTTAAAAAAAAAGGCTTGACAAGATTGTGTGAAACAATTATTGCATTTTTATATCTTTTATGGAACAAGGCAACGCAGTTGAGCATCTGTATTTCATCTGACATGGCGAGCTGGTATAACTTTTTAATTAATTGGTTAGGAGGCGAAATTGCTATATCTGTAACACTTGGTACATGCACCCTTTTATAGATGCTCGACTTACGTGACAACAGTTTTGGTCTTTTGGACCAAATTTTGGGGCTGCTTTAAGCCAAGGTATATATCACTTCATGTTAATCTCACAGATCTTTACATATGTTACTTACATTTGGACTCGATGCACCAGATCTACATGTGGTCATGCAAACTAATTTGCATATAAAACCATGTGCGTTCGTGTTCAATTTGAATATTGTCGAATTATAAAATCCACCTTTTGCTAATTTACAAAGACCCATTTTTAGGACAAGAGGTTCGACTATAATTTGTGGAGCAATTTCCAGCTATGGAAGATGAAGATGAGGAGCAGGCAGCGAAGGCTATATGGTCAGATGTCAGTCAGAGATAATTCATGTATTCATCAAGGCCTTTTATCTTCAGAGATCACCAAAAAGTTGCAGATCATGTAAGAATATTTTTGTTATGGGTTTGAATTGTCGTCATTTATATTCAAAGATCACCAAGTGACAGTTGACTGCTATTCTATTCAATTAGTCACGTAAGGGCTAACCAATCCCCTCATTCAAATTTACTTGCTGTTAACCCAACATTGTGCTTAGTATTCATCCGAAAATCCTAACTCTGTCCCTGGATTTGTGGCATGTTTATGCACATTGTATAGCGTTTTTATAACTTCAATTTGATATTTTGAGCTTAGTTATTATAAGCTAAGTTCTATCATTCAAACTTTTCTGCTTGGAAATTTGATAATATAGATTAAGGGGGTGTTTCGGAATGCATTTTTTAAAACAGATTATGCATTTGCATAGCTGTCACGTTGAGACTTTTAAACACATGTTCTCTTTATAGGAATAGGTTTCCTAATGGTTTACCAAATACTATTTTGAATATTTATGTTTTAGAAATGCAAGATGATCTATCCCAAAACATAGTCCCCAAACACCCTTTAAGCTATATTTGTAGGTCATGCTATAGTTGTTGCATTTGATGATAGGAATGTTTTGAAAATTAGTTGTAATTGTAGTTGTAGTTGTAGTTATGTTATAATAGAGCCGGAGTTGGATTGCATAGTCTAGATCAATAAGAATAATACCTTAGGCTTTTTCTTCTTTGGGGTAGATTTTTTTTACCCGCAAGTAAGAAGCATACAAAAAAAGTATCATACTAAGTTTTCAAGTCGTTGACGTGTTAGAGATAAAACTTAACCGAACTGATTCATTCATAAGTAAATATTGAAGGGAGAGGCAAGATGCCAGTTTTGCTTTTTTTAACTATTTTTCGCTTTTTCTTTGATCCTCCTGCTTGCAAAACAATTTGCGACTCATTTCCAAATGCATCTAGAGATCAATAGACCATTAGCAGTAAAAATTAAACATTGGGCTGGTAGGTGTGTTGGTTAACTGTTAACATAGGTTGATTATTAGTAATGGTCAACATGGATGGGTTGGGTTGAATGTTCATTTATCTGTAAATAACTAGTGCTTTAAATATTGTTACATGAAATATATTATAATACCATTTGTAATTTAAATATTTTAACACAACCGCTTAGGAGGTTGTAGACAATATAAATACATGTCATTTCACCCGTTTGAGATAAACACAACCCAACTTGGCCCATTTATGTGTAATTAGGTAATGAGAAAAGAGAAAGAGCTCTGGTGTAAGTAGTGGCTGAACTACACTTTGGTCAGCTTTAAGCCATGGTATATATCCCTTCATGTTAATCTCACAGATCTTTACATATGTTACTTACATTTGGACTCGATGCACCAGATCTACATGTGGTCATGCTAACTAATTTTCATATAAAACCATGTGCGTTCGTGTTCAATTTGAATATTGTCGAATTATAAAATTCACCTTTTGCTAATTTACAAAGACCCATTTTTAGGACAAGAGGTTCGACTATAATTTGTGGAGCAATTTCCAGCTATGAAAGATGAAGATGAGAAGCAGGCAGCGAAGGCTATATGGTCAGATGTCAGTCAGAGATAATTAATGTATTCAACAAGGCCTTTTATCTTCGGAGATCACCAAAAAGTTGCAGATCATGTAAGAATATTTTTGCTATGGGTTTGAATTGTCGTCATTTATATTCAGAGATCACCAAGTGACAGTTGACTGCTATTCTATTCAATTAGTCACGAAAGGGCTAACCAATCCCCTCATTCAAATTCACTTGCTGTTAACCCAACATTGTGCTTAGTATTCATCCGAAAATCCTAACTCTGTCCCTGGATTTTTGGCATGTTTATGCACATTGTCTAGCGTTTGTATAACTTCAGTTTGATATTTTGAGCTTAGTTATTATAAGCTAAATTCTATCATTCAAACTTTTCTGCTTGGAAATTTGATAATATAGATTAAGGGGGTGTTTGGGAATGCATTTTTTAAAACAGATTATGCATTTGCATAGCTGTCACGTTGAGACTTTTAAACACATGTTCTCTTTATAGGAATAGGTTTCTTAATGGTTTACCAAATACTATTTTGAATATTTGTGTTTTAGAAATGCAAGATGATCTATCCCAAAACATAGTCCCCAAACACCCTTTAAGCTATATTTGTAGGTCATGCTATAGTTGTTGCATTTGATGATAGGAATGTTTGGAAAATTAGTTGTAATTGTAGTTGTAGTTGTAGTTATGTTATAATAGAGCCGGAGTTGGATTGCATAGTCTTGATCACTAAGAATAATACCTTAGGCTTTTTCTTCTTTGGGGTAGATTTTTTTTTACCCGCAAGTAAGAAGCATACCAAAAAAGTATCATACTAAGTTTACAAGTCGTTGACGTTTAGAGATAAAACTTAACCGAACTGACTCATTCGTAAGTAAATATTGAAGGGACAGGCAAGATGCCAGTTTTGCTTTCTTTAACTATTTTTCCCTTTTGCTTTGATCCTCCTGCTTGCAAAACAATTTGCGACTCATTTCCAAATGCATCTAGAGATCAATAGACCATTAGCAGTAAAAATTAAACATTGGGCTGGTAGGTGTGTTGGTTAACTGTTAACATGGGTTGATTATTAGTAATGGTCAACAGGGATGGGTTGGGTTGAATGTCCATTTATTTGTAAATAACTAATGCTTTAAATATTGTTACGTGAAATATATTATAATACCATTTGTAATTTAAATATTTTAACACAACTGCTTAGGAGGTTGTATACAATATAAATACATGTTGTTTCACCCGTTTGAGATAAACACAACCCAACTTGGCCCATTTATGTGTAATTAGGTAACGAGAAAAGAGAAAGAGCTCTGGTGTAAGTAGTGGCTGAACTACAATTTTCCACCATGGTAACGGTACCATAGTAAATTTTCGACCGCGTCTGTAGAAGATGACTTCCATGTAGCCCTGTCAATGTTGATGATTGTTGTGTTTTGGATGCCGAATGTAAAATGTAGGTAATAACTTTGAGTTGTTCTGTATTAACATGATTAGAGAATACCTAAAAAAATGGCAACATTTATTTTTATTTTTTTGTATTTTTTACATTCTATGCTCACTTATCGAGTTAATGAGAGCCCTTTTATAGCCTATCCTATCGAGATAGTTGATGGTGCTGGAGGAGTTAGTTGATATTGTACCATAGATAGATGGAGAAAAAGTAGATTCTTCACCAAAGTTGGATAAGACGCACACATGGATGTTTGCTCCAACTGCTGAGCATTTAGCTAATTTGAAGCTTGTAGAAGGGCAAAACGGAGTAATATTTACTTTTTCAACATATGTGTGTGGGCCTCAAAAGGCGATTCATAGTTTTCCGAATTTGTTATTACATTTTGAAATGTGTTTGTTTATTGTGTGTGTTATGTTGTGTAGCTTATGATAGATAGTTTACTAATTTATAATAATCAATAAGCGTGAAATTGTATTAGTGTTGTCATTAACCCATTTATTTTGTCACTTTCATAGCACATTCTTAATATTGAAAGTGCGCGGGCCTTAAACCAATGAAATGAGACCAACAAGCTTTATTACACAAACGATCCATGATTGGGTAGATTTCTGCTATGTAAAATGCCGTATTAGCAGACGTCAACTTTGAATTGCATAGTAAATTAGCACTAAAAGGGTTATAACATTGTATATGATTGCTATGTTACTGAATTCCTGATACACGGTTGTATAGATGGTTTAGGATTGCTATGTTACTGAGTTGCTGATACATGTTTGGACTAAATTGTATGTCCTATTTCAACTATCTCTCTTTAAATTGTATGTTACTGAATTCCTGTTTGGACTAAACCGTGCTGATACATATTTTACCCATTTGAGTTGTTGTGTTGAACATGTGTGAAGGTAACCATATCATGCATTAATAATTACTACAGTCATTAGACTAATGAGCCCTGAATGCTGCACAAGGGGTAAATATTACCTTTTCGACACTAAAAAACTGTTTATTAAAGCTTATTACAAAACCTTATTACACAGTATCTTAAAAAGTGCATATTTTTTTAATCAGTGTTCAGATGCTTCAATCCGTAAAAGAGCCCTTGAACTTGTGTATCTTTTGATAAACGAGACCAATGTCAAACCTTTGACTAAGGAATTAATAGTTTTAATAGTTTTCAGTATTAGTAACAAAGACTATCAAATGTTGGATTCGCGTGTAATTTTACTTACATTCATTTTTTGGAATTTCTTATATATTACATCCACCGGTGACACTGATATGACACCTGTGGTGTGTGTAAATTACGAATTGTTATTCATGATCGCTAAATTGATATACCCGGTTGCACTTCCAGGTTCTCAAAACCAAAGGGGTAGTTCCAGTTCACTTAGCGGGGTTAATGAAGCAATGGTCGTTTCAGCTAATTATGTGTGTACTGCTAGATCAAATAGAGAGCGGTTGCTAATCTGTTTGGATTTTAGGCAGTACACCAGTTTGCACGCTGTTTGAGTGAGTCATAGAGATAAGGCATTAAAGTTGTCCCATGGGTTTGAAATTGTGGTGAGATCTGACCAAGGTGCGGCTGCAACTGTGGAGTATGTCGGGAGCCTGTTTTACAGGTTGCAATACCATCCTTAGGTATAAGAACTTTAATTTAGGTTTTTGTTGCGAATTTGATCCTTTTGTGTGAAAATATTGGTTTTTGTGAATAACAATTTTGGCTAACAGTTACAATCTAAGGCATTGTTCATATAACAGAAAGTAGATGTTTATCATATAAACAACAATCTCAATCATTGCGGATCAAATTCAGAATCTGTGCAAGGTAGATATTATTCAGTTTTTGTTTTTAGAGTCTATTGCATACTTACTTTTCAACAATGTCTATGCTTTGTGTTCAATGCAGTGAATATGGGTGAGTTTATCATGTGGTTCCTGAAATTTGTGTATAATTTTAATTAAATTAATAGATACTTATAACATTGTTACATACTTACATGAAACACACATTCTTTTCAATCATGAGTCGATCAATAACAGGTGAATCTGGTAATTATTAGACCTCTGAAGTTAATTAATATTGGGAAGTAGGATATCAAAATTTTTATTTAGCTCAGATTTTTTGTATGCAACGATCCATCTGGAATTCTATTGATTTTTTATTATTTATTTATTTAATTTTTTTGGCACTTCACATGTCTATTTGCTTTATTTACAGGTAAAGCTTAGAGAGATGCAACGAGGAACCTTGTCACATGAACTAAAAGATGCTCTAGGCATGCCAGAGGGTGCACCTCCCCCCGTGGCTTATAAACATTCAGGTACATGCTACATCCAATTCCACCTTTTTCTACAGCAGCAATTGTGCTCTCTATAAGCTAAATAGGAGTTTTTTCTCATCGTGAGTCATGGTAAGCTATACAACGTAAATATAAATGGCCAACAATTTGTTCTTTCTGGGTAACGATCATATATCTAATGCATAATCAGTTTTTATTTTCATTTGCTTTACTCATGTTGTAGGTGGAGTTTGGTCGTGTAACACTTTGGACATGATCATGAGGTACATTGCAAATGTGAATGTAATAGATACGAAGATTAAAAAAAGCAGAAATATGAGCTAATACCGGCCTATACTTATGTAGGTCGGGCAACACCATTCCTATTATTTAGTTTCAGGCATTCAAAAAGTTGGAACCCAATGTGGTCAGTTTCAAGGTAGTAGTCTGTTCAGCTTGCATATCATGTGCTTATGCTATTTTTTTATTTACTGATATTACTATCTCTCCTTATATTTCACCTTTTGTTCAACGTTTCAGGTGTTGTTCATTTCTCATGCAATATCCTTACAGAGCTCCCTTCATTCACGGCGAGTGTGATGTGGTAAAGGAAGAAGAGTAGACCGATCAAGAACAAAAACAACACTGCAAGTAACTATATATGCTGATTGCTTGAGTAATTAAATCAATCAAGTTACTCTTCTGCTGTCCCAAAAAAAAAATAATAAAAATAATTTTTTAAAAAAAATAAAGTTACTCTTCTATTAACTGTTATCTTTGTTTGCAATCATTGAAGAATAAGTATAAAGATAAGATGACTAAATTTTAGGTATTGAAGATGCAATAAATTCATTTGATCATCTTTCATTCGTCATTTGTATTCATTTTATCAGCCTTTTTTTATTAATAAAATGGTTGTATTAAACCCAAGGAGAAAACATGCATCATGAGCACCGGGAGGTGGTCGATAGGTGTATCTATACAGTTAATTACATGAACCGGGGCCGATGAAGAGGTGTGATATTCAGAGTTTAAATATTATACTACACAACTGTTTGTGTATTGATGATAAACTTATGTCGTATAATTCACCATATGGGTATAAAAGTACAACAGATTTGTAAACTAAATTCTTGCTATCATGCAGTTTGATATCCAAAGTCTTCATTTTTTTGTAACATGAAATTTACCTTTACACGTTTATCATCAGATGAAGTTATTCATTACATTTAATACAACCATTTTATATATAATTATCCTGCGTAATGCCTGAACAGTTAGGTGGTGCCCGTGTCTATAAGTGACCGGCCTTTAGGTGGCACATATGTAAATAGCCGCCACCGACATCCTACAAGTGAAGGCAAGTAAATATAAAAGTTTTTATGTATATGACCCTTTCTTTCAACATGTACACATTACACTAAAAATTTATCTTCTAAAAAAATAAGTTAACTCTATATATGAGTCAATTACAGATAATCTAGGATATATTTTTTTTAAATAAAATGTATTCTTAATCTAAAACTTTTCAAAATATATTTGATTTTTTAAAATATTACTAAAGAAACTAAAAAAATATATAACAACATATTCACATATATTATACACAACATCTTTCCCATACGAGTTGTCTAATTATATAAATACTCATTATGTTTTTCTACTAATCATAACAAATATTCATATATCTAACTAAACACATATAATTAACGATTAATAGTAACTTCCTAACACATTAATTACACACAAATACAACCTTCGTATACATATGTCACATTATTCGAAATTAATACGTTAAAGGAACCTCACATAGGCTCCCCATCACATCCTTTTAACACATGCCAACTCAACCCTATCTCTTCACTCTCTCACACTCTCATTTCATCACATGGGGAATTCTCTCTCACACTCCAACATTCAAATTCAATTTTCTGTAATAGGTGAAATAAGAAACACCGAGCCCTTGGTAACATTCACAACGTAGTGGGTGCTCGAACCAGTTTTGACATTGGAAGGCCAATCACAAGGTTTGTATTTCTCCCTTCTCTTGATTTGGCAACTTGATGATTAGGTCAAGTTAAAGTCACGGGTCAGATGGGTCATCCCACTTAAAAACCACGGGTCAGAAGGCCCACTTTTAGATGGGTCACTGCAGTTAAAAGGCACGGGTCAGACGAGTTTTTTGTATCAGGTGTGCCAAGTTGTATATGCTATTCCAACACGTTGATGGTCAAGTTAAAGACATGGGTCAGACGGGTCACCCACTCAAAAACCACGGGTCAGACGGGTCACATTAAGATGGGTCACTGCAGTAAAAAAGGCACGGGTCAGACGAGTTTTTTGTATCAATGTGCCAGGTTGTATATGCTATTTCCAACACATTGATAGAATACATTCAGATGGAGTCCAACCTAGATAACATTAACAAAAGACAATACGTATTGCAATATAGTAAATATTTCCTTAATAGTTTTTAGTCATGTTTCAAGTGGGCAATATTTAGCAATCACTATTTTTGTTAATAGTTGTTGGGAATTAAATTAAGCAGTTAGTACGGTTGAAGAGAAGAATACAAGAACAGTTAGTACTGCTGATGAAGAGAAGAATACAAGAACAGTTAGTACTGCTGATGAAGAAAAGTTAGGACTGCTTACAAGATCAAGGTGAAACCGTGTGAAGATAAATATGGAATGGATATGATGTATATCTTATTTGTATAGTATGATATGAATATAGTTTACTTGTAAAGGACTCTTTGTGCTATAAAAAGAGATCCTCAGTTAGGGTTTTCATATCCTAAATACGTATAAGCATTGTTAAGAGCTTCACGTTTAATCGTTCAATATATTGAAAGCAAAGTGTTTGGTTTAAACAATTGTCTTGTTGTTCTTATTGTTACATTCGCACGATCACACAATCACCAAACACATATTCTTCTAAGTACTTGGTAGTAAATTCCGCGTGCTATCAAGTATATACTCAAAGTATCCCCAACACAACGTGTGTGTTTAGATCCGGTCAAGTGGTATCAGAGACAGGTTTCTGATACTTTGAGTTTAGAAGATTTAGAAGTATTTACTCACTAGCAACCAAGAAGATGGACATGGAGACACCTCAAACCTCAATCCTTGCTAAACTCCCCATGCTGAAACAGAATGAATACGATTTATGGCGGCTCAGAATAGAGCAATATTTCATGGTGCAAGACTATGCATTATGGGATATCATTATCAATGGTGATTCCTTGAAACCAATTCCTGTTGAAGAAACATGTGCTGATGGTTCCAAGATCACAAAGCTTAACACTGAGCCAGTTACAAACGAGGAGAGAATAAAAAAGAAGAATGATCAAAAGGCTAGGAATTTGTTACTAATGGCAATTCCTAATGATCAAGTGCTGAATTTTAGCCATTACGAGACTGCTAAAACTCTTTTTGAAGCAGTGGTGGAAAGATTTGGTGGCAATGAAGCTACCAAGAAGGCACAGAAAACCCTACTTAAGCAAAGTTATGAGAACTTCACTGCATCAAGCAATGAAACTTTGGACCATATCTTTAATAGGCTTCAAAAGATCATCGGTCAACTTACTGTGTTGAAGATTGTGATTCCTCAGGAAGACCTCAACATGAAGTTTCTAAATAGTTTACCTGCTGAATGGAACACTTATGTTGTGGTTTGGAGCAATAAACCAGAGCTAGAGAAAATGACAATGAATGAGCTTTACAACAATCTTAAGATTGTTGAGCAGAAGGTCAAGAAGAGTGGTAGCACCAGTTCCAGTTCAGGGAATATGGCTTTTGTATCTTCTTCAAACAGTTCGAATCATGAAGATGAAGAAGCAGTTGGTACTGCTAAACCAACAGTTAGCACTGCTAGTGTAAAAACTAGTATTGCTGGCTTGACTGAAGAGACCATATATGCATTTGTGTCAGAACAGTCTGGTGTGTCTAAGATCTTTAATGAAGATCTTCTTCAAATTGCTGAAGATGATTTGGAAGCTATGGATTTAAATAGCAGTTGGCTTTGATAAGCATCAGGGCTAAGAATTGATTTAGCTCATACAGGTTTAGAAGAGTTTAAGGATATGGAAGAGATGTTGCTGGGTATGATAAGTCTAAGGTGGAATGCTTTAATTGTCACAAGATGGGGCACTTTGCCAGGGAATGTAGAGGTCCAAGACAACAAAGCAACCAGGGTCAAGGGTTTAAGAATCAGCAAGGGACAAGGAGAACAGTTAATGTTGAAGAGCCTTCTTCCAAGGCTATGGTAGTTGTAGATGGAGCTGGATTTGATTGGAGCTTCATGGAGGAAGAAGAGGAACCAACTAACTTGGGTTTGATGGCTTTCTCAGACTCTGAGGTACATATACTCCAAAAATGTTCAAACTCTTGTCGTGCTTTAAAAGATTATGAAAATGTTAAGAAACAGTATGATGATCTTAGAGTAGAATTTAATCAAGTAAATTCTAGTCTGACAAATCATAAAAGAGGACTAGCTGTTTTGGAAGAACAAATTGTGTTTTTTAGACAGAATGAGTCAAACTTCTCTGATGAGATAGGTGTTTTAAAGAGGGAATTGCAAATAAAAGATAATAAAATGAGTGGACTTGTATATGAACTAGAGAAGCTTAAAAAGGAAAAAGAAAACATCCAGTTAAGTGTAGATACTCTTGAACATACTTCAAACGGAGTTAAGAAGATAGTAGAGAGTCAAATACTTAACAAAGCTAAATCTGGTTTAGGTTATAAGTCAGTTGCACCCCCTCTTAGAGGAATGTTTTTTCCACCAGGAATTGATTTAGCTCATACAGGTTTAGAAGAGTTTAAGGATATGGATTTTCCTGGACATGGTGTTAAGATTAGTGAGAATCCTGTTAAATTTCTTAAGGCAGAAGATTCTTTTGTGAGTGCTAGTGATAAATCTCTTTCTGAGGAAAAGATGTCCTCTGATAGGAACTCAGATGCACCAACTATTGAGGATTGGACATCTGATGATGAGGATGTAGAGGTTAAGGACAAACCTAATGTTGTTAAGGTAGAAGTTAAACATGCTCCTAAAGTGGTTAAGACTGAAAACATAAAACCAGTTAGGAAAAATGTTCGATATGCTGAGATGTATAGGACTAAGAACAGATCACCAAGTTCTGAGGGTGGTCATAGGAACTGGAATCACTCAAAATCTAAGAAATTGGATGATAAGTTTGCCATGATTAGAAAAGTGTGCTTTGTTTGTGGAAGTTTTGATCATATGGCTGCTTATTGTGATTCTAACCCATGGAAAAAGAGGGTTTCTGGGAATACAAGGGTGAATAGGAACAATGCTAGGGTAACTCAAAATAGTCCAACTCGATTAACAAGCCCTAATGCAAATCATAAGATGTCACCCAAAGCTGTTATGTTAAAGACTGGCATCAAAACAGTTTCAACTGCTAGTCAAAATAAGTGGTTTAATAACAAGCAAACTGTTTCAAGTGCAAAACAATTTTCAAATCATGCACAAACAGTTAAAAGGCATTTTTATGAGAAAACAGCAATGACCAATCAGAAGTGGGTGCCTAAATTTAAACAAGCAGTTCCAACTGCTTTTTTTTAAAGGAGCAGTTCCAACTGCTAGGTCAGCAGTTCCAACTGCTACACCAGCAAATCCTACTGCTAGGCACTTAAATGTTAAGGGAAAAAGGGGCAATGCTGTCAAGGCCTCAGCACATTGGGTTAAAAATTCTACCAAACCTAATGGTGTATCAAAGACCTCCAACAAGTTTTCTCATCTTGATGCACAAGGCAGATCCAAACCAGTGATGGTTTGGATCCCCAAAAGAAACTAACACCTTTATTTTGTGTGCAGGAACATCCTTCAAATGGTAAAGAAGATAGAGGATATTCAGACAGTGGATGTTCAAGGCACATGACAGGCAACATGTCATATCTTTCAGACTTTATTGCTCTAGATGGAGGACCAGTTGTCTTTGGTGGTGGTATTGGAGGAAGGATTACTGGTAAAGGGGTAATTAAAACTGGTAATCTTGATTTTGAAAATGTGTATTATGTACCAGAACTTAAGTACAATCTTTTCAGTGTATCACAAATTTGTGATAAACAGAACAAAGTTTTATTTACTGATACTGATTGTCTTATTCTTTCTCCTGATTTCAAGCTACCTGATGAAAGTCAAGTATTGCTTAAAATCCCTAGAAAGGATAATACATACAGTGTTGAGATGAATAAACTAGTTCATAAGGTTGGACTTACTTGTCTTGTTGCAAAAGCCACATTGGAAGAATCAATGTTGTGGCACAGGAGGCTTGGTCATGTTAATTTTAAAACCATTAACAAAATTGCTAAAAATGGGTTGGTAAGAGGTTTACCAAATAAAACTTTTCTCAATGACCAAACCTGTGTTTCTTGCCTTAAAGGTAAGCAACACAGAGCCTCATGTAAGCCAAAAACCCAGAACTCTATTTCTCAAGCTTTATATATGTTGCATATGGACTTGTTTGGTCCTACCTCTGTGAATAGCTTGAATTTTAAGAGATACTGTCTTGTTATCACTGATGATTATAGTAGGTTTTCTTGGGTGTTCTTTATGAAAACTAAGGATGAAACAAGTGAAATCCTTAAGACCTTCATTGTTGAAGTAGAAAACCTAGTTGATAAGAAAGTTAAAATAATCAGATGTGAGAATGGGACTGAATTTAAGAATAGGGTGATGGATGATTTTTGCAGAGAAAAAGGTATTAAGAGGGAATTTAGTGTAGCTAGAACCCCATAGCAAAATGGTGTAGCTGAGAGAAAGAATAGGACTCTTATAGAGGCTGCTAGGACAATGTTAGCTGACTCTAAGCTACCAGTTTCATTTTGGGCTGAAGCAGTTAGCACTGCTTGTTATGTATTGAATAGGGTTTTAGTTGTGCAACCTCACAATAAGACTACTTATGAGTTTCTTAGAGGTAGAACCCCTGCTTTAAGCTTCATGAGACCTTTTGGTTGTCATGTTACTATCCTTAATACCAAAGACCAACTAGGAAAGTTTGATGGAAAATCTGAGGAAGGTTTCTTTGTTGGTTATTCTCTGCACAGTAAGGCTTTTAGGGTGTACAATACAAGCACCAAGCATGTAGAAGAAAATCTGCACGTAGAATTTTTGGAGAATAAACCAAATGTTGCAGGTGTAGGTCCAGATTGGATCTTTGATATTGACAGTCTTTCAGATTCCATGAATTATGTACCTGTTACAGGTACAAATACTAACCATGATGCAGGTTCAGAGGAGGAAGATGATGATTGCATTTTCATACCAGTCATGGAAGAAAGTCCAGTGAATGAGTCTTCTACAAAGAAAGATGATATTCCATCATCAAGTGGTGTAGACAAAGAGAAAGATGCTGCTGAAACAAGTGGTCAGAATGGTAAAGAAGCTGAAAATCCAATGAGCAGTACAAAGGAAGTTAGTACTGCTCAGCCACAGGTTACAACTGCTGAGCAAAATAGTGATGCTGCTGGACCAAGTCAACCTCATCTTGATTCACTAGTTGATACTGCTTCTCAAGTTGATGAGTTTGATTTCTTTGGAGATGGTCTGCAAAACATGCCTACCAGCTATGCAGCTCCTTCTACTCCCCATACTATTGTACATAGGAATCATCCACTTACCAATATCATAGGAGATGTACAATCTGGAGTCAAGACCAGAAGGCAAATTCAAGACCCAGATCATCATGGATTTCTCAGTGTGGTTTATGAGGAGAAACATCATGATGATGAGCATGAGTGTATGTTTGTATGTTTTCTATCTCAGATTGAACCCAAGAATGTGTTAAAAGCTTTAGAAGAATCAAGTTGGGTTGAAGCTATGCAAGAAGAACTGCTTCAATTCAAAATTCAGAATGTATGGGTTCTAGTTGATCTACCAAAGGGAATGAGAGTGATTGGTACAAAGTGGGTATTCAGGAATAAGAAGGATGAGAGGGGCATTGTGATAAAGAACAAAGCAAGATTGGTTGCTCAAGGCTATACTCAGGAAGAGGGTATAGATTATGAGGAAGTTTTTGCTCCAGTTGCCAGGATTGAAGCAATAAGATTATTTCTTTCTTATGCTTCATTTATGGGGTTTATGGTCTATCAAATGGATGTGAAAAGTGCCTTTCTGTATGGTACTATTGATGAGGAGGTCTATGTTTCACAACCTCCAGGTTTTATAGACCCAGAGCATCCTGACAAGGTTTATAAGGTGGTGAAAGCTCTATATGGATTGCATCAGGCTCCAAGAGCTTGGTATGAAACTCTTGCTAAATATCTTCTGAAGAATGGGTTTCATAGAGGGAAAATTGATCAAACTCTCTTTATTAAAAAGGACAAGGGTGATATTCTACTGGTACAAGTCTATGTAGATGACATCATTTTTGGTTCTACAAAGAAACAGATGTGTAAGGAGTTTGAAAAGCTGATGAAAGACCAATTTCAGATGAGTTCTATGGGAGAGCTTACCTTCTTTCTAGGTCTTCAAGTACAGCAAAAGCCAGATGGTATATTTATCTCTCAGGATAAATATGTTGGTGAAATATTGAGGAAATTCCAATTCACAGATGCCAAGGTTGCTAGTACACCAGTTGATAAGGAGACACATTTGCTATTAAAGGATCACAGTGGTGAAGATGTAGATGTGCACATGTATAGATCTATGATTGGGTCTCTGATGTACCTTACATCATCTAGGCCTGACATTATGTTTGTTGTTTGTGCCTGTGCAAGATTCCAAGTAAATCCTAAGGTGTCTCATCTCATAGCAGTAAAGAGAATCTTCAGATACCTTAAAGGTCAACCTAACTTGGGGCTATGGTATCCTAAAGAGTCTGCATTTGATCTTGTTGCATTCTCTGATTCTGATTATGCTGGTGCTAGCATGGATAGAAAGTCTACAACAGGTGGATGTCAGTTCTTGGGTTGTAGATTAATTTCTTGGCAGTGTAAGAAGCAGACTATGGTGGCTACATCTACTACTGAAGCAGAATATGTGGCAGCAGCAAGTTGTTGTGCTCAAGTTCTTTGGATTCAAAACCAGCTGCTTGATTATGGGTACAATTTCTTAAACACAATTATACATATAAACAATAGCAGTACAATGTGTATCATTAAGAATCCAGTTCAACATTCAAAAACTAAACATATTGAAATTAGACATCATTTTATAAGAGACTGTGCTGAAAAGAAGTTAATAAAAGTTGTTAAAATACACACTGATGACAACTTTGCTGATCTCTTAACAAAAGGTTTTGATGTAAGCAGATTTCAGTACTTGGTAACAGGTATTGGAATGCTTAATCCTTCAAAAGATTAAGGTCTAAATGGTTTTGGTTTTTGTACTGCTAGTTGTGCTATTTGTATAGTTAGTACTGCTTGGTAATTTTTGGTACTGTTAGTCAATTGTGATAACTGTTAAAAGAGAATATTGTGTATTGTGTTTTCTTTGGTTTTGGACTAACATTTCAGGTTAAGAAAAGCTTTTTGCTTTGGATTGTGCTTTGGAAAGTATGGTGGTTTGGATTGTCAAGTGTGAATGCTTGTCACACAACAAATGGTAATTGATTCACCATGTCTAACCAACATAAGAATCAACTAGTCCAGATCAAACGGTTTCTGGTAAAGACTACTCAAATCCGTTTATGGTTGACAGTTTACCAAAAACTGGTTGGTTATCAACTCACCAAATCTAAGTGTGAAGAGTTGGCTAGTCCATAGCAAACGGCTATTGGTAAAGACATGACAAATCCGTTCATAGCTGATAGTTTGCTAAAAACTATAAGTGGACAAAAATGTTTTCAAATCCACATTAAACTTACAACTTGATTTTATCTCTGAAAACTTTTTGCTAACAGTTTGTACTGCTGGGGTTGACAGTTTGTACTGCTGGCTTCACCAGTTCGTACTGATTGTTCAAACTTAGTTCCTACTGAGTTTATGCTCTGTGATACACCTCTCTCAGAAGGTAACACATCTGGAAGTGTTGAGAGCAGTTTGCAACTAAACAACTGAATTGATGGTAACTTGTACAAATTGTCATATTGGATGCTAAGCTTGGATAACATATGTTCTAGTTCATTTGATGGTGAAGATTCTTCCAAACAGGGGAGGAATAAAGTTTGTTCTAGTTGCTGTTAAAGATGATTATGAAATTCAGGGGAGGAATTAAGAGTCAGAGATGAATTATAAAGAAGTGCATACAAATTTTATTCATTACAGAGGTGGATTCATTACATAAGAGACAAACCAACAAAACCAACCAACTCCCAACACACAAACCTAAACAACACACAAACCTAAACCAATCTAACACATAACCACTACTCAAGCTTCCTTTTGCCTTTGTCCTTGAAGTCTGGCATGGATTTGTGAACTCCTTTGCCATCGATTGAGTTCCACACTCTCCAACAAGGAAGTCCCAAAACTTGTTTGTCAGGTCTTGGAAGTGGTTGATGTTTTTCGGGCACTTGATGTCTTTCGGGCACTTGAACCTTACTCATTTTTGCCACAACTTTTTCTATCTCTCTTGTCAATACAACTGATAGTGGAAGTGGTTGTTGATCATCATCATCAGAGGATATTGAAAGGTCATCGTCAGAAGATACTTCTTGAGCTTTTGGAGATGGGTTTCTGATAGTCAGATTAGTGTAGTTCGGTGGAAAGTAAGATCTCCATCCATCACTTTCTGAATCTGAAGAAGAATCTGATGAAATCTCAACAATGTTTGGACTGGATGAACTCATTGGGTTTGATAGTTGTGATTTGAAGGTGGATGTGTGTAATGGTGATAGTATTGAGAATTTAAGGCTTTTTATAGAACCAATGGAGTTATTAAAGTAATTAAATGCTGGGTTGGTATAAGGAAGTAAATTCTTTGGGTTGGTACTTAGAATTAATTTCTTATAAGAATAAATTTAATTTTGGTAATTTTTGAGGAGTTGACCAAAAGATATGTGAAGAAAATTCCCAAGTGTTTCGAGATTAAAGATAAGTGTTTGAAAGAATCAACCCCATCAACATAAGCAGAAGTTTAATTCAAGAAACTTGTTGATTTGCATAGAAATCATAAGTTTAGGGGAGGATTGTTGGGAATTAAATTAAGCAGATAGTACGGTTGAAGAGAAGAATACAAGAACAGTTAGTACTGCTGATGAAGAGAAGAATACAAGAACAGTTAGTACTGCTGATGAAGAAAAGTTAGGACTGCTTACAAGATCAAGGTGAAACCGTGTGAAGATAAATATGGAATGGATATGATGTATATCTTATTTGTATAGTATGAAACGAATATAGTTTACTTGTAAAGGACTCTTTGTGCTATAAAAAGAGATCCTCAGTTAGGGTTTTCATATCCTAAATACGTATAAGCATTGTTAAGAGCTTCACGTTTAATCATTCAATATATTGAAAGCAAAGTGTTTGGTTTAAACAATTGTTTTGTTGTTCTTATTGTTACATTCGTACGATCACACAATCACCAAACACATATTCTTCTAAGTACTTGGTAGTAAATTCCGCGTGCTATCAAGTATATACTCAAAGTATCCCCAACACAACATGTGTGTTTAGATCTGGTCAATAGTTTATATTGTAGTCTCAAATTTACACGTGGTGGGTTGATATTTGTTACATGTGTTGGGTCGCATTCCGAAAATAACATGTTGATCAAAAAGATGCGGATCATTATTTCCATTTCTTTTAAAATTCATTTCTATTCCCTTATCGGACAGACTCAAAATATTTTACAACAAATATCATTAAAAGACATGGCTAAACATTGTCACAAGTTGGCATTTTTCTTCCACGGACAGTTTTCTCCCATGGCTAACTTTATGTCACGGTTTCTAGAGTGAAGAGCAAGAAGGGATTGAAATTTATTTGTTGTAAATCTGTCAAGGTTGTATGTTAATTAGTGATCCACAATAATTTCCTTATATATTATTTACCGATAACTAATACCTTGGTACACATATATCTTGCTATTCGAAAAGTAATACACTCAAAGAATAATCACAACTCATGCCCGCCCGTTAAGTACTACAAATACACTAATACTGACAATGTAAAACACAACAAAACAAAAAATAAACAACATCGACAATTGCTAATCGCTAAATAATCCAAGATTCAATTTTTATGTGTCTCGGTAATTAACAGTTATAATAAAGGGCGTGAAAATTACAAAGCATGGCCGCCTAAGATTTAGTTTTTTCTTCAATCGGAATATTAATAATGTTCACAATAGTTGAGATCACCTCATAAACACTCATAACCACCTTCACACTCATTTTAACCTTCTTCTTTGGATACTCCTCTAACTGAGTTAATAAAGTTGTACACGTCTATTCCATCTTTCTTATTCATTCGTTTAACATCTCGTGGACAACCATATCATCTTGGCATTCACAATAATAGTTTATCCAAGAACTACAAATACACTAATAATGACAATGTGAAACAAAAGAAAACCAAATATAAAGAATATGGACGATTGCTAATCGTTAAATGATCCAAGATTCGCTTTTTATGTCTCTCCGGAATTAACAATTATAATAATGAGTGTGAAAATTACAAAAGAAAAAATTACAAAGCATGAATATAAAGAACGTGGACACTTGCTAATCGCTAAATAATCCAAGATTCGTTTTTTATGTGTCTTACTAATTAACAATTGTAATAAAGAGCGTGTAAATTACAAAAAGAAAAATCACAAAGCGTGACCGCCCATCGGGCACGTGGAACGCCATTAGACAAAATTATATCGGGAAAGCATACTAATCAACAATGTTATAACAAAAACTGTTTAGTCTTATTCAACAAGGTAATCTAATCGTAAGTAACTTAACAACCTTAGAGTCTAATCTAAAAAAAAAGATACCAACAGTATTGGATGTTATATAACTGCGAGTAATATTGAAAGCCATTAGTTAGATCAAGGCGGTACTTGGATTTGCCTTTCAGAATTGTCCAACTCACTAATCTGATTATATGGTTACTTTTATAACGATTTGACTTGGGTAAACAAAAGTTTTCAAAAGAACCGTATAAAAGGGGTGTTTGGGTTAGGTTTTTAAACAAGAGTTTATGTTGTGCTTTTGGGTTAGCTGTGGTAATTAACATAAATAAGTTTGAGGATATTGAAGCTTTAGACCAGTGGAGTACGTTGTATGACATTCAACCCCACTGGGAGATTAGCAGTAAATATACAACACCATAACATTTTTTTTATCAAGATCCAACCAAAAAACACCTAACTACCAAAAAATTAAAATCATTAAAAACAATCATAATTTTCCTAATCCTGTTAGTAAAAAACAAACACAATGAGTAATCAATCTGAAAAAACCAGCCAGAACATAAGATCAAACAAAATAAATACATGCAATCAAAAATTATTCACTTAAAAAAAAATTTAAATAAATGAAAATAAACACATCACAAGATCTGGGGTTTCAGCTTCTCAACAAATAAACCATGTAACAACGATAAAAAAAAACCGTAAATACAATTAAAAGATCAAAATTGAGACCTTTACTTTTTGTTTCTCCGGGAAGAGAAATTTTGATCAGACAAGTAATGTTATTTTCGATAATGTAATCATGTCTACTTTGAAGAGAGTAAGAAAATTAAATGTGAGGAGATGAAATGATCAGGAGTAGGTTAACTTTCATGAGTAATGTAGGGTATTCACAATACATGAATCACTAGTATGAGGCTTGTATGGATCGAATGGAAGAGGTTTTAGAGAGAGAAATGGGAGCCTTTTAGTGAGAGAAAGAAACTTGTGTAATATTAGAATGAAAAGGTCCAACCCTTCCCATGTGTGGGAAGGGGTATATATACTACTACATATTATGTCCCTAGTGGACTGTGGAGCGAGCTGACAGAGGGGAAAGCCCCGACCCACTCCACAATAGTAATTAATAACTAAACTACTAACAATATTACTGATAATATAGATAAGCCTACGAGCTATAGAAATGCTAATTAGATGCTCGGGGTGACCGAGCCTTCATCTGAATATTTATATTCCTAACAATCTCCCCCTAAGGGAGGTCACCCCGGAAATAATAATTTGAATTCTAGCATTCTTTCTTCTGAACTTGTCTTTATAGCTCGTAGTCTTTGATTCTTCAAAGTCTTTAGTCTATGTGCCTTCAGCAGTAATGATTAGATGACTGATTGATTGTCTTGGATGATCTTTGAGTATTCTTCGACTTTATCATCCAACATTTGTTTCCAAGTCATCTTTCAGCAGTATGTTTCCTTGTGATGTGATATTCTTCGAGCCGACATGCTCACACTGTTTGGTGTCATGATCTTTAGTATCAGAGTTAGCAGAAGCCGTGTTGATGGTCTTTTGGTTGATCATGACTTTGTTGAATAACAATGACGAGGTAGTGTGAACATGTGGTAGAGGATTGGCATCTTTTCTGCAACCAGCTACAACAGCAACCAGCTACAGCATTCCACAGCTACAATCGCCAGAAGTTCCTGCATACGACAGTTAGCAACAAATCGACCGGTACTTACAGGTTCGGACTTCGAGATTGTTAACAGCATAGTGTGAAAACTCTCTCTAATTCTTACCAAGACCGTTCCTAATCGAAAACCCAAAGAGGGTTTTTTAAGATCGAACCGTAGCACATCAACGATTAGGTGAGTCGCTGGAGATCACTCCACGACTGTAGACCGTTTGAAACCGTCGTGACCACTAAGCGTAATCCATAAAGAATTACCGAAGTGACCTGCTTTCAGGGCTGCTTGATGTTGACCCTGGCAGGAATTTCCATTCAATCATTGAGAATTACATTCGTAAATTCTCTCATAAATGTTCTGGCAGATTGCTAAGATCTGCGTAGGACTCTTAAGATTACAACTGGTGTCATTAATGTTGAACAACCAGTGTAGAAATAATTCGTGTCCCTATGAGATCTTATTATGCATCTCGTGGCTCTAGACTCGATAGTGCGTTTTGATTTAGTGAGCGGAGGCTGGAGAGGACTGCCACCTTTTCAATATCATCTAACTCGGAGTGAGAGAGACGATAGGAATGTATTGAACTCCGTGACAATTGAAACAAGAATCCTTTGAGGGACCTTGAGTGGCTAGGGAAGGTTGTGCAGCGTATCACTGGGTCAATGATACTTTGTCTTCAATGCCAGCAATCAACTAAGTGATTCTGACAGCATATGTATTGACCCGGTTTCTGCCTAAGTTGTAAGGAGGGCTATTTCTTTTCACCCTTTATCTTTACAATTCTTTTTCATTCTTCAACCCCTTCAGTGCTTACCGAGACTTCATTACTAGTACCTTGTTGGGTTTGTTCCAGTATTAGCTCCATCTCAGTCGGCACTCTTCCCTTAATCACACTTTTCTCCTTTTTAATCATACCTAAGGACTTCTACACTAACTAGTGGATTGTCCCTGGGTAGATCCCTCCGGCTCTGGCGGGATCGTGGGAACTTGAGCCTAACCTAACCATCCTTATAACTCCATGCATTAATTAAAATGGTCGGTCTTTGGTGTACTTCCACGATTGCCATAAATCAAATCTTTGAAAAATCTCTCAAAGTGTTCATGATTCTGAAACACATTTTTGTAAACACTTGAGAGTTTTATATTTTTTCAAATGCTCCCCCTCAACATGTGATAGTTTTATAAATTTGCACATGTTAGGTAGAGCTTGCACTTTTTGAATTGATCCACTTTCAGTGAACATGACCGATTCGAGACACGCTTACATCACTAGTTAGACCAGCTTGAAATTATTACCCGGCCTGGTCAAGTCCATAGAAAGTTTCTCGAAATGGTACACTCTACTCAGATACATCTTTTTCGAGACACGCTTACATCACTGGTTAGACCAGCTTGAAATTATTACCCGGCCAAGACGTATCCTTTCGATTGATGACAATTCAAGTTTCGTCAATTCTTTGGTGAAGTCTGAGCCTTGCACACGTGAGATGCCAAAATCCTTTGTTTTGTAAAAACCATTTGCTCCCCCTCACTATGTGCATCGATATATGAAAGATTTTAGCACATATGGAAGAGCTTGCTTTTATGACCAAAACATTTTGCTCCCCCTCAATATGTGCCTTGGTATACAAAAGAGTTTAGCACATATGGGAGAGCTTACATTAATTTCCAAATCATCACATTTTATCAGAATTTCCTATTTAAATCACATTCTCTCCCCCGATCAAAAATTTCAAACCATTTGAGATTTGTGATCCCAATTGATTTAAATACATTTAGAAAAACTTGGGAGAAAATGTGGTCAGGTTAAAATGTATTCTGATTTTGAAGCATACTATGCTTCCCTTGAAACACCAAGAGAGTGTCACTGCTGATGTTGCATAAATCTGGCAAGGTGTCGGACATTTGAAAAATTTAAATCAATCAACCACCTTGTGTAACATCAAGACTCTCTTGAAGAATCAAACAATATAAAGAGTCTGATGTAAAGAAGACTTCTCTTCTTATACACGAAATGATGCACTGAAACGTACATCAAATCGGGAGAACATGGATATAAAGTAATCCACGCCCAGGTGAACATCACCCGGTTGGAGGAACAGCTATCTTTTTGGCGATATGCTTTCCCCAGTGTATAGTGCGGGTTGCAGTATGAAGTAACTGCAAGCCAATAAGACATGTTTTAACTGATTAGTATAACTTCTGCTCGAGCTTCATTTAAGAATCCGTGCCATTGTTGAATGACATTTCTAGATACGTAAATGTTATCGATAAACAGAAGACATGCCTAGGTAGAACTATTTTTGGTATTTTCTGATTTTTTTTCGATTTTTATGGTTTTTATAGGTTTTATATTTTTGTATTTTTCTTTTTGATTTAAGATATATACAACTATGTACAAGGATATAAGAAGACAATCCTTTACTCCTCCTTTTCTTCCTGAAGACACTTGAGGGTTTCAGGAGTCATGCTTTTCATGCCAAGGCGTGGGAGAATAAACTGAAACCTTTCTCTTGGGAGGGCCTTGGTGAAGATGTCAGCTAACTGAAACTCTGTCCTCACGAAGTATAGCTCCACAATTCCTTTTTCCACCTGTTCCCTGATGAAGTGATGCCTGATGTCGATGTGTTTAGACCTGGAGTGCTGAACATTGTTACAACAAAGAGCAATGGCGCTTTTGTTGTCACAATATAGGGGAATTTTGTTGTATGAGAATCCATAGTCCGAAAGCTGTGATCGCATCCAAAGGATTTGTGCACAGCAAGCAGACATAGCAATGTACTCAGCTTCAGTAGAGGATATGGAAGTA